>LPNX010073573.1:0-150551 GCA_001517045.1 Pseudotsuga menziesii | reverse complement strand
AAATCTGATGTGCATGAACAACAAAGTTTATTAGTTAAGGCAGTGCTTCATAGTTTAACTCTTTAGTATATTAATAATTCAAAGTTTAATACAGACACACCCCTTATATAGTGACAGAGCAAGACAATAAAGATGAAATGACTAAATTACTTAACTCATATAATTTCAAATGTTCAATTCATTACAACTAAAATGTAATTTTTATCCATCCTCATTCACCATACCCCAATTTGTGTTGTCATTTCTCATGTGACAAGAAGATTTGTGATAAAACTTTTTGTTCCTGTGACCTAGCTCCATCTAAGTTAGGAGGTGGCTGGGAGGAATTATATTTCTATATCAATTATTGTGAGTACTGTCAATGACATGCAATGAATCCAACAAATAGTCCACCACAATGTTTGCATTTGCATATCCTTTGGATGAACTGAGGTGAACAATACAATTTCATACAAACCTGTGGCACCCAATTTTTGCAACAATACATGGACCTCGAGGCTCTTCAACATGTAAACAAAAGTCTCTAAAGTCACTTAAAGGTGATTGTGAGAGGTGAGAGAGCTCAGTAAACCTCTAAATTTGTGTTGAAAAACCTGAATAATGCCTATGGGACTATGGATTTATGAGATTATGTGAAAAACAATTCTAGCACACCCACATAGTTTGTGGTTGGATCACTTTGATAGGGATCAAATGGTTGAGAGATAGTGATGGAATAGAAGACACTTGTGAGTTATATATGCCTTGCTACATGTTATCATCCACATTCTTCAGGTTATCCATGAAGTGTTGGTTATCCATTCATCACTTGTGAGTTATCCATTCATCCCTACCAATTATCCCTTGATGAGATACCAATTTTTTATATTTTTTTGGTTTATAATTGTTTATTTCTAATTTTGAAAGTGCCATAAAATCAATCTCTACTATACTCTTGTCTCATCCTCTTATCTAGATAAAAAAATCTAGACCATATTCCACCTTAAATCTCACATAAAAAAGCTTATTAAGATTATACTACCACCATAAAATAAATCTTTGATTATACATTTCTTGCAATTAAGATAAACATAGAAGCAAATAACATTGGGTAATTGTAAAAAGCATTTCATATCAACACATAGACAACAACCTCTACATGCAAGAAAAAACCCGTGTTGGAATCATTGCATTAAGACCTTCAAATGTTGCAGCCACCCTTAAGGTACCATTCTCGAGGTTTGATAACTTAGATAATTAAAAGAATATAAAAATTCAAAAATTAATTTTTTAGAAATAGTGTTGCACTAGTGCTACTTGTTCTCTACATGTATACCAATTTTTGTAGCCCAAAACCATTGTTTTGTCACTCAAATGATGCACCCACAAAAACATATGCATTATCATTTGCCAACAAAATAAAATATGACTATTAGAAAAGATGAAATTTGACATAATTTTGTAAATTTTCAATACATAAATTTATGTATTCGGAAACATGATTCAATTTCCCATTTAAAGTGCCAAAAGTGACCCTTAAAAACTTACGCTCACCCCAAAAACGTGCCAAAAATGACCCTTAGTAACTTACACTCACCCCAAAGTTAAAAAAACTTCACAAAATACAGTTCTTATGAGTCCACCAAAAACAATTTATGTGGTTCCAACCTAAAACTTACCAAATCCTACAACTTGCATTGGGTACATAAATAACCACTATCACCCTTGATCTTAAACTAAGCATAAAAATATTAATACTAAGTTCAAATTCAGACCAACAATACAAAAATAATATTGATAGAGCTCGAAGAAGACCAATGATCTTGAGTCAATCTTTTATGTGGCAACCCATTCTTCAAAGCAAATACTTCTATTCATCTCCCCGTCTTTTTAGATTCTTATACTATAAGAAAGATGGACATTTCACTTGTCTTAGCTGGCCTTTGTCGCGACGCTGGCGACACAAGTCACTATTAGTTTAATAAAGAAAACATTTCGTATGGAGAGTCCTCATGGCAAAGAGAAGATATTGGAAATGCCACATCCATATTGAGTAAAACTCTAGGAGAATGTCAAAATATGAGAGTCTTGATTCTTTTCGTTCTTACTAATTTGTTTAAATTTTAAGTTTATCATTTTTTCTTAGGTACCCTAGGCATCCCCGCACCAAAGAAAAACTATCTAAAAGTTGCTTCACTGAAACTATTGGAAATCTTAAGGGAGCTAAGTGAATAGCTTCACAAATAGAAATCTTAAGGGAGATAAATAGCTCACAAATACGTAGCTGACAAATACGGTGAAAATTATTGCAACAAAGTAATGATTGTTGTTGTAGATTTATTGCAAGTTGTTAGATCTAACCATTTTAAAATCCAATGGTCAACAATAAACTTGCTGTAGCAATCATTACTTCATGTCAAGCTGGTTAATAATCACCAACAAATATAAAGAAAGCTGCCACTTAACCACCAGAGCCAATTGTTGATTAAGCACAACTACAATAATAACTTATATAATGAAGTTTATAAATTGATTGTTTAGAAATGTTTGCAAACTTGAATTGAATTTGTGAATGAAAAATATGTGTAAAATAAAGTTGTGAAGTATTATTTTTTATTAGGCTTAATAAGAAAGTTGAAGTTCAAATTTGAAAGGTACGCAGGCATTGCAAATAAATAAATAAACGTATTGAAGTCAAGGCTCAGAGTGTGCAGATAACACTCAACCATCCACTAACCCATCAATCTATCTAAGTGAGATAACAGAAAACAAAAGGTTTATGGAAAAGGAGCCAAGTGAGATGAATCTATCTTGTCAACTCTGAATGCCTATGACTTTAGGCCAGGTTGTCAAATTTTACCCGCATCCACCCTCTAACACATCACTGCTCGTACTCCTGGTTCACATCCATCGATCGTGCGTCCAGTTTCTTCAGTTGCTGGAAGTTCGGTAGAATTTTAATTTATTTGGAATTCTGATCACATTCTTACAGTATTTGGAAAAACCTCTTATTCGACCCTTGGAACTTTATATTTTGTATCAAACGTATATCAAGTTTGTTATAAAAAAAATCACCAAATTCATCTTAAGAATCGACAAACTTTCTTGCTTTGAAAAATACTATATTGGTCGAGTGGAAAGCTAACTTTTATTTATATGGACTTAGTTTTGGACCCGGCCATTTGCACCAATCTGACACCCGCCAATGAGTGATGTGAAAGCTCAGATGAGCCAGGTCATCCGATTGGTGCAAATGGTTGAATCGAAAGCTACCCGACAACTTTGAAAAAATACCGATTTCATATCACTGGAAAAAGCACCAAATTCATACGAAAAATGTTACTTCCAAATTCGTTGAATCATATCGAAACCAACCCGCAAAACTGGAAATACTATCAAATTCATATGAAAATTGTTAGTTCCAAATTCAGTGAACCATATCGAAACCTATGCAGAACGCTGCCTAGTCGGCCCTCAACGTACATAAATTCAACAAAGAATCCTCACTCCAATCGTTTGCATGATGTGCTCGTCCGCGCCGCCTTGGTCAGATACGTCATTCGAGGGTTATTAATTCATTCAACGCTGTCCAGCGTGTGGATCCAGGGTTCTTGATGGGTGATCAATACTCTACATGCAGTAGATTATTTAATGCAACAGCGGTCGCACTGTCCGCCGTCAGATCACTCTTTGGAATGGATCCGAAGGCGGACAGTGCGACCGTCGTCGCATTAAATACTCTACTGCACGTAGAGTATTGTTCGCCTTCTTGACGAGTAAGATTTGACCAAAACCAAATATTTCTGTATATATGATCTAGATTCTTTGCTATTATTATTTGAATGCTCTGTCTCTTGGCCAGTTTGCAGTCTCATTTGGAATTATAGCCATGGCACAATGACTTGGTGCCGAGAGCATTCGGAATAACCATTCAGCAGTGCGAAACATCGTAGCGGATAAAAACAGGAATGGCCATTCTGGGATGCCCAATATCGTTGCAGAGGCTAATGGGACTGGGTATTCAAAGGTGCCCATCATTAATTCAGAAAACAATGAGAATGGACACAAATCCTTTAGAAGGTAAGAATCAAGAACATACTTTCCTGTCCATTATATTGTGTTATATTGTAACCCTTTGTCTATTTCTTTATTTTGTTCTTAAATATTCATAAGTCAACTTAGTTCTTAAATATTGATAAGCCACAAGTTAAGTGTTATGAACTATATACTAGCACAACAACAAGTAAATTGGCCAGGGAATATCTATAGACACAACTAACCACTTAGTTTAGTGAAAATAGCTAGCTGTTAAACAAAATCTAAAATAAACTGATATAAAAAAAGAAAAAACACATTGAACCACCTCTTAACTTAATCTTATTTAAATCTTAATCAAGATGCATTTAAGCATAACAAAATAATACGACCATGAAATGAATCCTTTCTATACACTTGAATTAATCTTGTTAATCAGCTCAAACAAATCCAAAAACAAAAATAATATCTAAATACCTATAAACATAATTATTCATATTTCATATCTCAATTTATAGAGAAATCATAGATATAAATAACTGGCCATTCATGACACTGGTAACCTATCCTCTTATAAGCTAAATATTGACAATACACTGTTATCTTCTTGCAATCTAAAAAGACCATCTAAGTTTTTGGGTTGAATATAAATATTATTGCATAGTTATACTTCTACAAATCCCATAACCAGTCTTTTTTGGTTGGATTATTTTTAAATGTTTGACACAATCTCCAAGATTGTTTTTAAATTTGAATCGATTTGGTATTGGAGTTCACCTAAGAAAGAGATAATACTAAATGTTTGGTGCGGTAGGTAACATAAGATTGTTTGTTTTGATATAGATTGGAAGGCAAAGTAGCCATTGTTACAGGGGGCATGCGAGGAATAGGTGAAGTGTCTGTCTGGCTTTTTGTAAAACATGGTGCAAAAGTTATAGTAGCTGACATTGATGACCCTGTAGGCGAGAAGCTCTCCACCTATTTGGCTTTTGCTGTAACGTACGTGCATTGTGACGTGAGCAGAGAAGAGGATGTGGCCGAGCTCACTAAGATAACAGTTGCAAAATATGGAAAACTTGATATCATGTATAGAAACACAAGAATCCTTGGAGACCAGCAGAAGCATAAGAGCATAATGGACTTTGATGCAAAGGAATTTGATAGAATAATGAGTATCAATGTGAAAGGAGTCGGGCTTGGAATGAAACATGTAGCACGAGTAATGGTTCCAAGAAGAAATGGGTGCATTGTTTCTACTTCAAGTGTTGCAGGTGTTCTGGGAGGTCTTGGGCCTCATGCATACACGGCATCAAAGCATGCCATTATTGGCTTGACAAAGAATGCTGCATGTGAACTTGGAAAGTACGGGATTTGAGTGAACTCGATCTCTCCTTTTGGAGTTGCAACGTCTATGTTGATAAATGGTTGGAGTGAATACGATGCAGAAAATGTAGACATATTGGAAGAGGATGCCGAACAACGAAAGCAGAAAATGGAAGAGATGGTTAGAAGCCTCGCAAATTTAAAGGGGCCAACTCTTCAAGCCAAAGACATAGCAGAAGCATCCTTGTATCTTGCCACCGATGAATCTCAATATGTAAGTGGCCATAATTTAGTTGTAGATGGAGGCATTAACACGGTAAATAAATGTATCGGCTTATGAGCCATTCCAAACAAATTGCACCCTTCATCTCTTCTCCTATGTTTCACCCAAATTGTGTGTCCTGATGAGGACACACACCAATATATCGAAGTTGTGTGTTGGAGAATCCAAGCAAAATTCGCAGATTAGGAGCTAAAAAGAATGTCTTAATATGTTAGGGAAAAGTAACGGAGGTTGACGTTGATAGGTGATATCCGATGGTCGATTCCTGACCATTAATGAAAATATAGTTTTTGGAACTGATATAGTTTCGGTGGTTAGGTTTTATTGTGATTTAGTCGCCAATATTGTAATAGTTTTCTAGCCCAAAGGAAATTCAGGTCACCAAGAAAAATACTACTTGTGCATAAATATATAGTTTC
Source organism: Pseudotsuga menziesii (assembly GCA_001517045.1). Lineage (NCBI taxonomy): Eukaryota > Viridiplantae > Streptophyta > Pinopsida > Pinales > Pinaceae > Pseudotsuga > Pseudotsuga menziesii. The sequence continues at coordinate 144,512 of LPNX010073573.1, read as the reverse complement.
ACCTGTTAATGAATAAGATAGACCAAAAAAAATGTTTTGCTATGTACTTTGTGTCTTGTGGATAGGTGAGTTTGTAAACTCGGTTGTATCCTTAAATTTGGTATCAAAGCAGTGTTAATGGTGTTGAACTAGTCTCTGCCACATGTTGAGCAATTATCCAACCGACAAGACTGAAGGGGGAGACATGTTCTCCATTAGGTGATTTGTGTGAGCTATAGTTTTGGAGGTCAAACAAGTTTATGCCATGTGGTAGTATAGAATGGTTGTAATCCTAGTTCTATGTTGAGTTAGTTGTTCTCAAGAGCTGGCTGAGATTGTTTATCCTCCATCTTAGTGTTTACCTATGGAGAGGTTTGAATGGCCATGTGAAGGCTATGTAAGAAAATTAAATTTGCTTTGGTGTAAGGCCATTTCATAAAAAGCATTTCATATCAACACGGTGGGCCTTTTAGGTTGAAAATTTGATACAAGTGGTGAGGTGTATTCGTACTGATCTAATGCGATGGAAAACAAAGCCCAACACCACATGTTCATCTTGCTATACTTACATATATAGGAGTAGACAAATCAAATCCAACTTTGGCTATGATTTCTGTTCAATTTGGGTTTGTCGGGATGAACATAATCTCAAAAGTCGCTCTGAGTCAAGGAATGTCTCATTTTGTGTTGGTAGTCTACAGACATGTGGTGGCCACACTGGTATTAGTTCCTTTTTCATATGTCTTGGAAAAGTAAGTGTTATTTATACTGCAACAAGAATATGACTGCTAAGATTCTGTCGAAGTTGTTCATGTATTTTTATTTGTTCATAGATTTTTTGGTGTGTTTTTCCATTTTGTGCAGGAAAAGTAGGCCAACTTTGACATTTCGAGTCTTCTGTGAAATATTTTTCAATGATTTGTTTGGGTAAATACTTCATAAACTCAATCGTTCTCTTATTCTAAAAAGATATCATTGTTTTTGAGATTATTTATGTAGTCAATCTATGTACAGGTTATACCTATGCAGCTCTGCATTATACCTCAGCCACGTTTGCATGTGCACTGAGCAACATGCTACCTGCCATGACGTTTCTCATGGCTATTCCTTTTGGGTAATCATATGGAGATCATTAGTCACAATATCATTAATTAATGTCAGTCCCCAATTTAACTATCTAATGAAAATTTCTGAAATTTTTGCAGACTGGAAAGAGTTGGTATAAGAAGCTTGGCTGGTCAGGCAAAGGTACTTGGGACCATAATCTGTGTTGGTGGGGCTATGGTTATGACATTATACAAAGGAATATCACTAAAAATATGGACGTCACCTTTCCATTTAAATGAAGGAAAAGGTAAGAGTGGATCTAATTCTGAGAATATGACTATGGGCTCCATGTTAGTTGTCGCCAGTTGCATTAGCTGGTCAGCTTGGTTTATTATACAGGTAATTAGCTTTATGTTTAGACATATATACATATCTATCTCTGTGCCTGGAGGGGACTGATTGATCTATATCTAACCATGGTCTTTTCTTTGTTGGTTACAGGGTAAAAGATATTCAGCCTTAATGTGTTTTCTGGCCACTATACAATCAGCAGTTGTAACCCTAATTTTTGAATGAAATCATCCCTTTGTGTGGGCTTTAGGGTGGGATATCAAGCTTCTGACTTCAGTCTATTCGGTAAGTTTGGCTTTAAGAAAGAGATAATACTAAATGTTTGGCACCGTAGCTAACATAAGATTATTTGTTTTGATATAGATTGGAAGGAAAAGTAGCCATTGTTACAAGGGGCGCGCGAGGAATAGGCGAAGTGTCTGACCGGATTTTTGCAAAACATGGTGCAAAAGTTATAGTACCCGACATTGATGACCCTGCAGACGAGAAGCTCTCAACCTCTTTGGCTCCTGCTGTAATGTACGTGCATTGCGACGTGAGAAGAGAAGAGGATGTGGCCGAGCTCGTTAAGATAACAATTGCAAAATATGGAAAACTTGATATCATGTATGGCAACGCAGGAATTCTTGGAGACCAACAAAAGCATAAGAGCATAATGGACTTTGATGCAGATTAATTTGATAGAATAATGAGTATCAATGTGAAAGGAGTCGGGCTTGGAATGAAACATGCAGCACGAGTAATGGTTCCAAGAAGAAATGGGTGCATTATTTCTACTTCAAGTGTTGCAGGTGTTCTGGGAGGTCTTGGGGAATCTGAGGCTTACCTCTACTGCACAGGCGCTCCAGCAAATGCTCCAAGACGGAGAATGCTCCAAGATGAATCGACGAATGCTCCAGGACGATGAATGCTCCAGGACGACACAGGAAGAAGTGAAATTGGAAACTGAGCTGTGTTAGGTATCTCCTCCGCCACTACTCCTCGACGGCTAACAGAATACTCCTCGGTGGCTAAAAGAATCTTCCACGTATCTCCTCCACGCTTCCATGTATATCCTCTACGCTTGCTCCTCCATGCTTATCTCCTCCACCGCCATGTCTCCTAACAGAATCCACATATCTCCTAGTCGGCAGCTAACGACTCCTCAAGCGCGATCTCATCTCCTAACACACTCCTAACTCTACGGCTAGTTAACCTAGTTAAAATATTTGACGACTCAAATCATATGGATCATCCACTTGGCGTGTTTTGCTGGATCTTGATGATCCGCTCAAGCAAGTCCATCCCCCCAAAAATATCATTGATATAAATGCCTATCGGCGTAACAAGACCGCAGTTAGGGCATGGAGTTTTATTTTGCATTTGTTAAGACCGGGGTCTAAATGGACGATTAGGAAAATATCTGCTGTATTTCAGAAGAAAAAAAATATTTATTGTTTTTGGTAGATTTTGAAACTTGATTGCATTTCTATGTACTTATTTTCAGTATCAAAAATCCTGGCTAACTTCCAGCTCTATATCTAATTTTATAGGAACACATGCCTCACACGTTCTCACATACACACAATAGAGATAAAAATTCTACAAGAAAAGATAAGATTTTTCATTCTATCAAATATCCATTATTTAGTTAATCATGACTTAGACAAGTGCGGTTTCCTAAAAGGAAAATGTTAGATTTTAGTGGCAGTGTTTCATTTGATTTCCCTTTGGCGAGTGTGATATTCAGCTGTAACCTTCCTCAATCAATTCAACATAGAATTGTGTCATTGCCGAGGGTCACTTTTAATGCTATATTTGGGGATGCTAAGAAAATACTAGAAAAATACAACATTTAATATTTTTTATTGGTGTTTTTAATCTACCAAGTGCCATAGGCCACTCTTTTTGTTGTTTCAGATTGCAATAATTAGTTGAGTTAAAACATAAATGTAGTGTTGTGCACTAGGACTGTAATTTTAAATGATCTAGAAAGAGAGTAAGTTAATTGTGTAATGGATTTTGTAACAATTTATTTTTGACAAGTATTTAGTTGAATTTCAGTCATAGTTAAAATTTTAATGTTTTAAAATATTTTCCAACTCTAAAATGATCTAAATGTCTTAAAATTTAATGAAACTTTTCAAATCAATCTAAATACTAAATTATAATCCAAAGAAAATATGTCTATCCCGTAAATGTTGCCTAAATGGTGAAAGCATGTGTTATGCTTTTTCTTCCAAACAAGTTGTATAGTGACATACTTCGTACATTTACATATTAAATACAATGTGAATACTATGAAGTTAGCTTTTTTCACAACCTATATTCATATATAACATATCATAAAAATATTTTTTCATGTTTTTGAAATATTACTCCTATATCTATCAAATTAGATGTTATTAAACAAATTATATGCAATATAAAATTAAATAAGATATATTTACAAATTGTTCATTGGTTTTCTTATAGGAAAATTCAAATATTGTAATAGAAATCATGGTTAATCATTCTCATCCTAAAGAGCATGCCCTCCTACTTCAAACAATATCGACATACACCAAATTTGATGGAATCTCAAAATCACTACAAATGCTTATTATATTTCAAAAATGCATTTCAACAAGTTTAGCAAATATATCATCTTGAGAGTGTGAGGTTCATAGGAAGATTCAATACAATAGTCATCGACATATAGTCCAATGTATGGAAATAAACAAGAGAAGAAGAGATAAATGTCACAAACAAATATGTTGACCCAATTGCTACAATCCCATCTTCATTTAGGGTCCAACAAAAGGAACAATGCAGGTGAATATATGTTGAAAATAAAGATAGGCTCAAGAAATTTTGAGAGACTACAATGCATAATACACAACAACCTCTTATGCATTTTCCTATAGGTACTCTTCAACATCATGGCCATCCACATGCTACCCAGTCTTTTTGCAAAATATGGATTTATACTTGTCTATCATGCATACATGTACTACTTGTATGGAATCATATCAGTGCATACTTACTCATCCATCTCTCAATGGAAACATTTGGAATTGATGTCACAAAGAAGCTAATGGTAATCGATTCTCCAAATGGAGTAATATGGACCCCGATGATCCAGATGGAGATCGGTGGCTACCCACCTATTCCACGAGCTCAAAACAATTGTCCATTGTGGCAGTTTTCTAGTTATTTTTCTACGGTTTTTCGGGTCCTAAACTTTTGGGGCTGTTTTGAGGCCCTAAATGATGTTTTTTGGTGATTCAGGGCCAAATGGTTGCCATAGACATGCATTTTAGAGAACCAAAAGTTGTAAAGCTTAGATATACCTTTCCAACGAGCTATCAAACGCCCAAATCAGAGATCGTATGCAAAAGTTATGACCTTGGGAAGTTGACTGTTCAACTTACCACCTTAGGGCCGCAAGCTTTATGACAGTTCATCTTCTAGGGTTACGTTTTGGACTTTTGGGGTTCTCACCCTCATTATTATTATAAATAGGCCCCTTTGGCCTCATTTTGTATTCAACTTTTGCACGGATGAGCGTAGCAGTCACATCTCTTCTCAGAGATAGCTATCGCCATTCTAGCTATTGTATTACAGTCAGTTCTATTTCCACCATTTAATAGAATATTTGTTTACTGTATCTCTGTTATATTTGTAAAATGTCTATTATTATGACTCTGTATCTATTCTTTCATTTCGTTCACACATAAATCCGTATCACCTGGTCATTAACTCATTGTAATATCCATACTTACCAAGTTGAAGAAATTCTCATTGCTCGTTGTTAGTATATTTAGACACTTAGGAGTTAGTTAAGATCAACTTGTTATAATATATCCATTAGGAAAAGTGTGTTTCTTTAGTATGCATTTGTAAATATCTAATCTGTCGGTAACAATATGTTCTAGACATTGAGATGATCCGACGATTCATCTTCTCTTAGATCATAACTACCTTTGATTTGTGGCTTAGCACCCGATTGGTCCATGATATCTATATTAAAAAAATGGAGGGTCATTGGCTAGTTGATCGATTATGAGAAGCTCATTTGTAACTTTCTTTCTTTTGCATAATAAACTGCCTCAAGTAGCTGTTTGGTTGGGGTCGTGGAGTGTTTCCCTTTTGAGGGTTTAAACCATGTGAAAACATCAGTGTGCAAATCTGTGATCTATTAGGTGTTCTATCTTTTGGGAGTACCCTGCATACCCGAACATGGCATCAGAGCCGAGGTATCAGGGTCAATTTGTAGACATGGAAGAATCATGCTACATACCATAAAGTTCTCTTCTAGACTTCCTTTGAGTAACAAGTTATAGACCAAAAAATAATTTTTCTCTTCAACGCAGTAACCAATTAATGAAATAATGTTCTTGTGCTACGAGGTTGTAGTAATTTCAACTTTCAAAAGGGGTTATTGTATAACATTAGTTAAATTTGGCATAAAGTTGATCAAAGGTTATTCATAGTGGACATGCCCTATCACTGTTCCAAAAATAGATGAAAAATATTCAATACATTCTCATTAATGAGATGAGCTTCATAGGACCTAAATTGTTTGTGCAGATTGAGATTCATTTGTATGAGTGTTTTCCAAAACAAAACAATTGTTCATTTGACAACCATTCAATAATTCTTGTCGGTGATTTAGGCCAACTCTGACCTGTGATGTACAAACCTCTATATGTAGGATTAACTCTGGGGAAGAGTTTGTGGACATACTTTATCACTGTCATCATTTTAAAAACATTCTTCCATAAAAGGGGCACTGATGCCACCCAACTTCGGTTCCGGAAACTATTGACAAAAAACCACAATGCTACACCAACCTTGGAAGACTGGAGTCTCCTCTTTTCTAGGAATAATAAATACTTGTCAGTAGAGGAGCACTCAAAATTTGGCATTGAAATCAATCTCTTTGCAATGAACATTGTTTCAAACAATCATAACAAATACATGCTCCAAGCATTGGCTATGCCTATTGCACAATCTGTTGCAGATTTCACCAAAGGTTCATATGCATGACAAAATGGTGACCATAAACTAGAAAAATAGATATTGTTGTGTGGGGTTGTGAGTAATTCTATCTTGCAATTTATGGGTCCAATCAAGACTAGTAAATGGTGCACTTGGAGTGTTCATGCAAATTGTATATACACCTGGATTTAGCCCTTCTAAGTTTCCATAGTATGTTGTCATGGCATTTGATAAATACATTGGCTCTCCATTGGACCAATCTCAACCAAAGAACATATCAATTCCACTCATAAATCGAAGTAACAAGAAACAAATCCCCCTTAAGATGGCTTGGGCATTGACTATCCACAAATCCCAAGGACCAGCATTAACAAGGTCAACCATTGACATTGGTAACACTGAACGTCAAGGCTTGACCTCTACGACAGTGTCACACAATACAACATTAGAAAGAATGTGAATTGCACCATCATTCTCCTTCAAACACTATGTAAAGATTAAAAACACTCCATATGTCACATTTCGAAAAAAGAAAGAGGCATGAATTCATTCTTTGTCCCTTTCACCCTTAAAATTGCATCCCTCAATCCTTGCACTCCCCACTACCAAATGGAAATACCAATGGTGATTCCTAATATACTTAGAGTCAAACTTCATAACTACCTAGGCTTTTATTGCTTGACTCACATATGTGTACTTTCTTGTATGACAAATTAATGTACATTTCATTTTACTTGTCATAGATTACATGGGTTTCAATTTATTGCTTATTTGTGCTAGAATTTTCCTTTAAATTTCATCGATTACTATGCCTTCCATATATTCAATCAACTTTATTTCAACACATAAACTTATATTATCTACATACATGTAATTTTCTCTCATTTTTCAACATATCGAAGTTCTCTTGAGTGTTTCATTTCCCCCACTTTGGGATATGCTATTTCTATTACGGAATTTTAATTATATTATAATTCAGTGAATCATAAAATAATAGATCATCTCAATACATGTCATATTGAGGACACTCTCATGTACGCATTGTAATTTGTGTTAAGTGGGACAACTTAGGTATGCATTGAAATTTGTGTTAAGAAGGACAACATGTCATTATATAATTTTGGCATGTTATTGCACAATACATTACTCCTCGACAAAAGTAAATTTTGGAAAATAATTGCTATGATCAATTAATACCTAAAATATAAAATAAAAGTTAAAAAAACTTAAATAATTAATTGTTATTATGATCAACTACTAGTTTATCTTACATTTAACCTTACCATGCAATACCATATAGACTGGCCATTTTTATTACACTCTTAAAAGGATATTTTTAAAACTTAAATTACTCTTACTTTATATCAATAAATATATTAATGGTTTAATTTTTTTTCTTTATAGAAACAAATACATTAAGGTTTTACTTTGAATCGTGATAATTTTTTAAAAGCATACGTGATGGAATCTTTTGTTAGATTAAATTTCACGATTCTGAAAAATGCGGAATAATAAACTCTGAAATAGAATCGAAATAGGAACACTGAATAGATAATACCTCCAGCCATTGATGCTACTTGACTTGCTGAAGAAGATTTCCCCGTTCCACACAAGTTTAGCTTCCTGTACGATACTTCCAAGCTCTGCTTACTCTTTCTTGATGGTGTAAAACTGAAGGGGATTGAGTTAGTGAGCTTGGGGACCAAACAGGGGTTTAATAGCCAAGATTCCATCAAGCTTATGTTGGCTATGTGTCAACTGTTCCACAAATCTAGGTAGAGAACCCTAGATGGAGTAATGGACCATTCCAAAAGCTCTCAGTCTCCAAACTAGAAATCAGTTAGAGTGCAGTTAGAGTGCAGTTGAAGTGGCGGTAGTTTGAGGAGCCGCTGAATGCGGGAGCTTACATCCCTTCCATATTAAACTGTAAACTTTTAATTTGTTTTAAAATATCCTCAATACCATTACTTTATTTATAAAATTTACGTAAAATATATATATTTTGCATTTTTCTATATAAAAATATATTAAATAAGTTCTTCCATAGCATTTTTCTAAATATATAAAATGAGTTCTTCCAACATAAGTAAAATAATTAGAAATGATTTTACTTCTATATATATAATTATATAAAAATACATTTTTTTTTCAGGTAGAAGTGTATTTTATGTTTACATATGATTACATAAAAACACATTTTTTTTCAAGCATGCATTCGTTCAATATACATATATAAAATAAGTTTTTCCAACTTAAAGTACATTTTTTCTTTACATATAATTATATAAAATGCATTTTCCTAGTACCGTTTTTGGTTAAGAATAAATACTTTTAATATATTAATTTCTAGATATATTTAAATAAATCTTGAAGAAGGAAGTTTGGATAGTATTAAGTGGTTTTTGAAATTTTATTTAAGGTTTAGGGAACATCTTGCAGTAATTGCGTTTTATTGTTTATTATAGTCTTTATCTTCTTATCTTATAAGTGTTTTACAAATTCATAAAAATATATTTCAATATTTAATATACGTGAAATTCAATTTAAATATTTTTATTTAATTACTTATGTTGTTGATATATACAAATTCAATCCTATTTAAAATTTGAAAACCATATCTATAAACTATAAATAATGCTATATTTTTTAATAAAAACATTTAATATTGGTGAAAATTTGCTTGATATTTTTTATAAATCAATTTAAATATTTGTACTTATGTTATTGATATACACAAATTTAAAAAATTGGAAGACCATATTTATGACTATGTAATTAGGCTATCCATGTTACATTGTCTTCATTCTCTTAAAATGCAATTTAGCTATCCCAACGACAGAGACTAGCTATTGCCTACAAAATAGCACTTCTTATATAATTATTTTTAAACATCAATTTAATATAAAATCATTTTTATACATTAATTTATTTCTTTTTTAAATAATATTAAAGATAAATGCATTTATTTTCACCCTATTTTCTATTTTTTTTTAATTTTTAAATTGCAAATGCTTATAAAGTGCTTCATCATTGAATGATGCATTGAGATGGTCTTTCAATATATGGTCCCAATTTCACACTTTGTATGGAATTCAAATTTATATTTTATATGAATTCTCTAATGTTTAGCACTACAAAGTATAAGTGCTTGCCATCATTAAGTTAGCTTTTGATGTGACATTCCTTTAGAATCTCATGTTTTATTCTAGGTTCGCTGAGTAATAAATTATAGATAATAAAGTTGTTAAAATACTAAATTAATCTATAGTGTTCTATATGTAGATCATCAGGACCCCTTAAAAATTTGTGTATGGATTGGATTTCAACACCTCGTTGAAATCCAATGATATAATTCCAGGGCTTCCTAAAGTTCAACAATTGTCAAAAGTTCACTCAAAATGTAAAGTTTGAAAACGTAGAATGTAGAATATTTAGTAGGTCTAGTGACCAGAACCGACTTAACTTTTTAAATGAGTATTTGGGTTAACAATTAATGAATACTTTATGTAAATTTCATTTGTTAAAGGTTTATAATTTGATAATAGGAAATATTTTTAATAAATAAAAAATAGAAATTTATAAATATACAAAGTTTTAATTTAATTTTATATTTATTAAATATTAACAAATTAATTTAATTTTATATTTATTAAATATTGAGGATCAATTATTTGAGATATAATTTATTTTTTATAAGTTAAAATAGATAATTATTGTTATTTAAATTTAAATTTAAATTTAAATTTAATTAATATATAATATTATTATCATTACTAATTATAACCATTATAATCTTAGTTTATACAAGTGAAATAAATGAAAAAACTAACTTAATAATATGATAAACTTTAAAATCCGCCAGATGTAGAACAACGGGTGGCAGGGTATGGTTAAGACGCCCCCTAAGCTGGAAGGTCACTGGTTCTAATCACGTCGGATACCAAAAACCCAACCATGTTAAGGGTTGGTGTGGTCCAGGCCGGGTGCGATCCCCAGGTGATTTTGATGGCTTAGATGCCCTTGGTTCGTGGCTACTTAACCAATGGAAACCCTGCTAGTCAGGGGGGTTCCACCACTTTGCCAACAAAAAAAAAATGATAAACTTTAAATTATTAATTAATAATAAATTCTGTTTCTAAATTTCTGTGGTGATAGGTTATTGATGATGTTGTCAGAGAAACCACAGTATCGAAATGACCAAGTCGACGTTTCGGATCCATATCAGGATTCATCATCATGACATTGTCGAATGTGGAGAGAGCAAGAATCATTGATAAATACTGAACTGGGTAGAAAAAAGGGGGGGTCTAATGTCAGCTGTGGAGGTTAGGGTTTGCTAGGTTTAAAATTTTTTAAAGTGCAGAATTATTGTAAACTATTTACAAATTTTAAAAATTATTAATATATTAAAAACAAAATTGTTAGCTTAGCTATGTTAAGTCTTTTTTTATAAAAATTATTATAAAGCTATTAGTAACCTAGAAATCTTTGATACTTAATTATTTAAATATTCAAAGAAGTTATGTAAGGTTAAAGTTTATTAAAATGTCGAAATTTTTTTAATAGCCTTAGAAAGTTAATAATTATTATACCTTAATTTTATTTTAATTTTTTAATTAAACTATGATCATTCATGTGTTTATTAATGTGTTTATAAAGCTATTAATAAACTAGAAATCTTTGATGTTTAATTATTTAAATATTTAATTTTTTTTTGTAAAGTCAAAGTTTATTAAAAATGTTGAAATTTTTTAATAGCCTATAGATAATAATTATTATACCTTAATTTTATTTAACTATGATCATTCATGTGTTTAAGTTATTTTAAGGTTTATAGAATATAAGAAAGGGGAATAGGTTAATTTATTTTAACTATATTTTATTTATAACTTTATTTATTATTATTAAATAAATTTATTTTATTTTTAGTTTGATTTTTAATTTTTATATTTTTAGTTTGATTTTTAATTTTTATTAATGTGTTTTTGTTTGGTCTTATTTAAGGACAGGGAGGAGGACAAAAGAGGAAAGGAGAAGTGCTTGAATGAGGGAGAAGGGTACAAGGGGAAACGGTTAAGAACCAGGGGAACAAAGTCAAGGGACAGATTGAGGGGGAAAGTTGCCTTTCCGATTGAGAATAGAGGGAAGCCAACTGGTACTCACCTCGAGGCCACCATCCCTATTTAGATTGTGTGGAAGTTTGATAATCTCTAACGCCTCTCTGAATTTTCTTTTGAAGTAGTGGTCTTCTTTTGCGAGGATAATGGTGTCTTCTAGGCAAATGTGATGTTTGGTTTTGGCAACATGTTCCACAAGGGCTGAGGAATGGATACGTTCTTTTCTAATGTCTGCCCCATGTTCCTTTAACCACATGTGGAAAGAACGCCCCGTCTCACCTATATAGCTAATATTGCAAGAGCACGGGATCTTATAAACCCCTCTGTATTGTGTATGATCAATAGGATCTTTAATAGATCTCATTCTCTTCTTAATGGTCTCTAGGGGTTTGAACGAGGTCATAATGTTGTTCTTATTTACAATTATGGAGATCTTGGCAGTCACCCCTTGTATATAAGGTAAGTAAGCCTGTGGATTGGAGGTGGTCTTGTTATCGGAGGTTTTCAAACTCGTAAGGCTCTTGTTGTGGGTTTTGCCAAGGGTCTTCATGATGACATTGGGTTTGTAACCTATGTCTGTGAAGACTTCTTTGAGGTGGTCCTTCTCCTTTTCAATATGTTCTGAATCCGCGATCCTGGAGGCTCTCACTGCTAGGGTGCTGAGAACTCCTATCTTTTGGGAAGGATGGTGGTGGGAGTCTGCGTGGAGGTAGCTATCTGTGTGAGTCTTTTTATGAAAGACCTCATGTCCAAGAGTGCCGTCTTCTTTCCTAGTAAGGAGGACATCTAGAAATGGGATGCTCCCGTTTTCCTCAAGTTCCATTGTGAAATTGATGTTAGGGGAGATACTATTAAGGTGTGTTAGGAATTTCCTGAGTTCGTCCTCACCATGTGGCCAGATCACATTCGTATCTGTTATGGAGAGAAATTCCTATGGCTTGGGGTACCACAATAGACAGCTTGACTCCAGAAATCAATCCTTTCCAATATGCAATAGAAAGTAAATGTCTAACACTAAAGGATCAGACCTTGTACCTTATTCCAGATGGTTGAAGTAGATCCCCGTTGAGCTTTCCAACTTCAACTTGAATTGATAAATTACTTCCTCAACAACAAGTAGACAATACAAGCATACTATATATCATGGTGTTAGATCTATTCTAGCATATATAATCAACAATGTATACGAATTTGAAATCATCCAATGGATAAAATATTCATTCAAACACACATTATTGGACAGGAAAAGATATTTCTATTAATATAAATCAGAGATTACAATAGATACAACCTCTGTTGGCACGTCTGTGAATCGGAGAAACTAAATCCCCCAGTTGGGCCTCCACCACCTCAATCCTCCATCTCTTGATAGCAAGCTCACAAGCAAAAGGCAAGCTTGGGAAGAACACAAAAGTGCTCCAAGGGACAAAGGGACGCAAACTCAAGCATAAGTTCTAGCAACAATGGACTATAGTTTCTTTGCTCTCAATTCTCTCATATGCCTTCAATGTACCATAGAGTTCCTTATATAGTTTTTCAAAGGGGTAATGAAAGGTTGAATCTGAGCGATCTCAAGCCATAGGGAAGGCCAGGAGTCAAGTGATTCAGATCCATATCAAGGAAAACTCCAAAAGGATTTGGATTTTGTACACATCCCGATGTACGTGGTTTTAGGGGTCAAACCCACGTATATACGCGATTAAGGGTTTAAAAGTCGCGTGTATCATTTTTCACATGTTTTTAGGGATGGTCAAGGAAACATCAAAGGACAAAAAATGGTTCATGGGGTCTAAGGAGTCTGCAAAGGGACAGGGGAAGGCCATACAAAGTGTGATTCACCTAGAGTGGTAAAATCAGCTATAACAGATGCCCCCTAATGTGTGAGGTTAGAGGGGTCATACGATGGCCGAAATACATTATAAGTCCATCCCAGAAGTGGAGTGATGAAGAATCCCAAATGGAAGACCAGCCACCCAATCAGCATAGTACAATGATACAAATCTGCACATAACTGCAAATACATATAGTAGTCCCGGATACATAAGAATACAATGGCCATGAATAGGCATGATACAAGATATCACATAAGTGGTCATCGCCATGTACAATATACATAGATCAGAATCTCCATGATGAAGAAATACAAAGGACCGTGATCTCCATAATGGCTAAATATATATAACAGATCAAGATCTCCATAGTGGCTGGAAATGTCTGACCTATACTAGAATCAAGTCACGAGATATGAAATCTCATGAACACTGGCACGATCAAGGAGGTAGCATATAAGAGATGCCACTAATCTGGAAAGTATTCTACACAAACCGCTACGAGTACATGTCCTACTATGTGAATAGAGGTGTCGAGCTTGAACATAGTAGTCCATTGTCTGATTACCAGTCATTAATGTATACCGTTAACAGACACGATATCACCCATCAATAATGAAAATGGGAATCAAGGTACTAGAGTGCAAACTAACAAGTGTGAATAAATGTGTTGAGGTCGAACACTTGAGAGGATCCATTGATTAGGGGACATTGATGTATTCCCAAAGACTGTCGATGGCGAGAGAACCTGCCACTAATGACTGCAAGTCTCAAGGCACTCAAATTGACTCTAGATTCCAATCTCAGAATAAATGATCTGAAGTCGATGGGATGAAATCCGCTAGAAGGAGGGCATTAAGGCATCCCCCATCATCCAACACGAGGTACTCAATAAAGCTGTATAATGTGGAAGGACTCAATCATAAGGTGCACGAACCAGTAACTGTACCGGGAATGACCGACATGCAAAGTCAAGATAACCAATGAATGGCCGACTCAGGGTTCAACTTCCTTCGAACAAGAGCATAACGATGTATGGTGATTGAATAAAGGCAGCATAGACTCGATATACAAACTGAGACATCTCTGCAACACAGGAGGCATTGACAGAGGCTCCATCGGGACTGGAAGCTTAACCAGTCGGTGGAGATAATCTCAGATAAATGAGTACAGCTCCTAAATTCAAACTATAAACCCAACCAATGGATGTGATATACAATGCTTTGTTTGAAGGCGACACGACTCGACAGCTACTAAAGATAACATCTTTCCTTGTCCGGCTTTTTGGTTTTTTGATGTTTTTGGACTTTTTCAAATATTTAAAAAGCTTGAAAAAGAATAAAATTGCTTTATAGTTACAGACTAGGAGGAGATGAGTGTCATAAGGGCAAACAAACTAGTTCCAAGTAGTGGAACATACCTATGCTCAATGCAAGGATACATGTGTAGGATATCGACACTCGGGGGAAAATCCCCTCTCGGTAAAAAGGGAATCAAGCTACAAAGGATATATAAAATGGCTCTACATGGCTAGACATGAGACAAGCTCGGGCTATATAGCTGAAACTCAATGTCAAGGAAGCCGGCATAAAGCTCAATAAGGCAGGCAAAGCTCATGATAATGCAATTACAACTTGACATAAGGGATTCCTGAGGGAAATGGGCAGCATAAAGTTAAAGAGGAGTACGAAGCTCTTGCTCAAGGACATGGTGGGACTAAAAGGGACTCCTGGACCTAAGAGAGGACTCACAACATGGGTACCAAATGAAAAAGGGAGCTAACTAGGACACCCATGTATAGGAAAGCTCTACCATTCACATAATATCACTTCTAACAGCAGCATGAAGGTTCCGTGATACCATGGAATGGGTTTGTACCTAAGGTTAAAATAAAAAAGTCATAAGGTCATGCAAAATGCAAGCAGATGTGAAATCCTAACCTATATGCCAGTTTAGACATGATACTAGTGATAGGAATGAACAGGTTGAAACCTTGGAGAGAGTGTACAAAATCTGGACCCTACATGACAACCATATTAATGTAAACACAACCTGAAATAGTCAGTAAAAAATACAAACTATAGGATATAGGGATGAATGATCATGACAACTGCACCCAAAGGAAATAATGTGGTGAATGATGGGACATAAAAAGGAAAGTAAGGTGTAGACCCAATGTTCACGTAACCACTACCACCCATGTGAGGGTGACCACTGGTGTAAAGACCGAGTGAAGGGAATATAAATCCTCCACAAATGGAGTAGAGGGCAGAATGTGACCACTCCCAAATCTATGAGCACGGTAAGGGGCTGTGATGCTCCCAAGTCTGACACCAAGGTCCATACTAGGACCAAGGACGGGTGATAGGATACCCTGTATGCCAAAAATAAAAGGACCCAAACTCAAGAGAGCAGAAATATACTCAAGTAACTGCGATCCCAAAGGTCAGCTAGTGCACAAAGAGCACACTCCTAAGAAAATCTATAGCCAAAATACAAGTAAAACAAGGGGAGGATATGTGAGCTCCCGAATGCAGTAGGTATGTCTCACCTAGGAGAGGCTCGAAACTCCCATACACTACAAGTGGAGGTACGTAACCAATTATAGTGGCCCTCAGCTTCAACACATAAAGTGACTGTGCTGTCCAACCTCTACCTAGCCAAGACACTCACAGAATAACCTCTGCAAGTACCCCCTCGATAACCTAGGTAAGGAAACTAAGGTCACCTCAATATAATCAATGCTTAGGCAGACAATCGCAGATGGGATTGACCATATGGGTAGGGTAGCAGAGCCTGAAACTCTCGAAAGATCCCCCATATACGAATACAATCCTGGAAATATCTCTGGTGCTACTCAGTTCTGACTAGGGGTCATCCCAATCAATAATCGCTCACATTGCCTCGTGCTTAACTCCCATGTAAGAGGAGCATCCTAAGAAACACTAATTATACCAAGGATTTCACTATCTCACCTCGACAGACACATACATCTTTCGTTTAGTGGTCTTGGAGAATTTACTCACAATGAACTATTCTAGGACCCTAAAACCTAATCTTGTTGGTGCACACTATAAAAGAAAAGAGTGTAATTCATTTTATTATGCGTTGATTTTAATTGGCTATAATTACTCAAAGGGAAATGGTTGTGCAACTAATGAAGTTATGACTCAACAGTGAAGTAAAAGTGCACACCATAACAAACAATGCTGAGTGCAATCTTTGTCAAATGAAAAACAGGGTATGCCACTACATGAGGTTCATAAATATATATTCCTTTCTGAATGCCAATGCAATCCTTCCTATATGAAATCCTAAACACAACTCTCATCCAAGCCATCCAATGAAAGTACCTCCTCAAATCCATATCTAAGATGAAACTAAGAGTGCAACTACTTTGTATTTTTCAATATAAAAGAATGAAAAATGCAATAAAAGTCATCTAAAACTCTTAGTCTCCACAACAAGTATAAAACAGAAGCCCAGCAAGACACCGAGACAAAATATAGTAATGCACTAATGGAAAAACAAAAAGGATAAATGACTAAAACTACTTTTAAAGAAAAATCAATGAAAAAGTGGTCTCTGGTCACAGAATAAGCATCCAATAGACAACATCAGACCCAAGGAAGACCCAACCACACTCACAACCCACCCAAGAAATTCCCACAAAATCAAACTCACCAAAAGGGAGGATGTACACAACTGTTTAAAGAACAATCGCGTATATATGCGACTTTTGTCCAAAAAGCTGCATGTATATGTGGATTTTGGCCAAAAACCTACGTGTATACGTGACTTTTGGCCAAAAATCTGCGTATGTAAGTGACTTTTGGCCAAAAACCTGTGTATACAGAGAAGACAGTGGTAAAAAGTAGGCCAAGGGTCAAACCAATAAAGGGGAGTGTCAATGGATGAACATACGATAAAATGCAACACAAAAACAAGGAGAAACAAAGAGCAAGTCAACAATATCAAGCCCATTGTGCCTGCAAACCCCCAAATAAAAACAAGGAACATCCCTAGCGGAGTCGCCAATTTTGTTACGGAGAGAAATTCCTATGGCTTGGGGTACCACAACAGACAACTTGACTCCAGAAATCAATCCTTTCCAATATGCAATAGAAAGTAAATGTCTAACACTAAAGGATCAGACCTCGTACCTTATTCTGGATGGTTGAAGTAGATCCCCGTTGAGCTTTCCAACTTCAGCTTGAATTTATAAATTACTTCCTCAACAACAAGTAAATAATACAAGCATACTATATATCATGGTGTTAGATCTATTCTAGCATATATAATCAACAATGTATAAGCATTTGAAATCATCCAATGGATAAAATATTCATTGAAACACACATTATTTTACAGGAAAATATATTTCTATTAATATAAATCAGAGATTACAATAGATACAACCTCTGTCGGCACGTCTGTGAATCGGAGAAACTAAATCCCCCACTTGGGCCTCCACCACCTCAATCCTCCATCTCTCAATAGCAAGCTCACAAGCAAAAGACAAGCTTGGGAAGAACACAAAAGTGCTCCAAGGGACAAAGGGATGGAGACTCGAGCATAGGTTCTAGCAACAATGGACTATAGTTTCTTTGCTCTCAATTCTCTCATATGCCTTCAATGTACCATAGAGTTCCTTATATAGCTTTTCAAAGGGGTAATGAAAGGTCGAATCTGAGCGATCTCAAGGCATAGGGAAGGCTAGGAGTCAAGTGAGTCAAATCCATGTCAAGGAAAACTCCAAAAGGATTTGGATTTTGTACACATCTCGATATACGTGGTTTTAGGGGTCAAACCCGTGTATATACGCGATTAAGGGTTTAAAAGTCGCGTGTATCATTTTTCACATGTTTTTAGGGATGGTCAAGGAAACATCAAAGGACAAAAAATGGTCCACGGGGTCTAAGGAGTCTGCAGAGGGACAGGGGAAGGCCATACAAAGTGTGATTCACCTGGAGTGGTAAAATCAGCCATAACAGTATCATCCACGTACCTCTTCCATTTTGATGGTTTTAAAGGATAGGAGTCTAGGGATTCTTTCTCAAATTTTTCCATAAAGAGGTTTGCAACTATGGGTGAGAGGGGGGATCCCATGGCTACACCTGTGGTTTGCTCATAAAATTCTCCTTGAAAGCTGAAAAGGGTTGATCTAAGGCAGATTTCTGCAAGCTTGGCTGTGTGAGGGTCGGTGGCATCCTTGATAACTTGGATAGCTTCATCTAAAGGTATCTTTGTGAAGAGTGAAACCACATCAAACCTTAACATTATGTGCTTGGGTTCTAATATCTCATCTTCGATTAGTTTCACAAATTTGCTTGAGTCTTTAATGAAGGAATCCGTGTTGCCGACCAAGGGACTTAAAACCTTGGCTAAGTGCTTGGAAAGCTCATAAGTGGGGGATCTTATGGTGTTGATGATAGGCCGAAGCGGAACCCCTTCTTTGTGGATTTTGGCAAGGCCATAAATCCTGGGAGTGATATCTCTGGTGGGGATAAGGCGTTTTTTCTGGTACTCATCTAAATTGGAGTTTAGGATAGCATTCTTGACTTCTTTAGTTACTCTAGAGATAGGATTGCTACTAAGTTTCCTATAGCTTCCACTATTGGTGAGGTGGTCAAGCATTTTGATATTGTAGTCTGCCTTATCCAAAATCATAATGGCTCCACCTTTGTCCGCTTTAAGAATAACTATGTCTTCATTAGCCCTCAGGTTTCTTAAGGCATGTTCCTCTTCTTTGGTAATGTTGCGTTTGGGTGGCTTGGATTTTCTTAAAACCAAGGAACACTCATGTCTTATCATTTCTTTATGCACGATGTTCAAATTCTAGATGCTATCTTCAATGTTGCAGATAATGGATTCGACCGGAATGGTCTTGGGGTCTACAACGAAATTGAGACCCTTCTTCAGAATAGTGGATTCAGCAATGTCTAGAGTGTGGTTGGAGAGGTTCACCAATTTCTTACCCTCATTTGCTTTCTTGCCAATGTTTGCAATGTGCGCAGGTGTATCGCTGGGGTTTCGACCTGATACAACTTCATATAATTCCTCTTCCATTACAAAACATTAATTCACTTTTAATTTTGGCTTTCTAGTCAGTTCACCTTCAACATTGACCTTTCGGCATCTTATTGCACCTTCAACATCTAATTGATTTTATTTTCCTCATTTTCAACCATTTCATTCTCCAACAATAACTTGTCGGCGTATTATTGCACCTATTCGGAGCAATTGCTAGTTATTTCCATGTGAGTATGATATCATATCACGTGTGACATTATACTATCATGTGTGAATTTGGTATAGCGTATATGGTAAATTAACGTGAGTTTGGTATACAGTATATGGCATTAACATAAATCATGTGAGTTTGGTATATAGAATCACATGACTTAATATATAAAACATATATTTAATATTTAGCATGTTATTTAACATACAATATAATATTTAATATATAAATCATATATTTAATATTTTATTAAATATTAAATATATGTTTTATATATTAAATAATAAAACATTAAATTTATGTGTTATATATTAAATATTATATTATAGGTTAAATATTACAGATCAAGTTATAAATCATCAATTCCGTGATTTCATATACTATAGACCAAACTTTTATTGTATTATATGTTAAGATTATATATTTATATATATTTTATTTAATATATTGTTATAGCTGATTTTACCACATTTAGTCGATAATGTTTTTATGGCTTTCTCTGTCTCTATACAAACTCTTTAGGACCCCTTTGCTTAGTATAACTTTTATGCTCCAAAAAATCCCTTAAAAAGGTCTTGTTTATTGGTATACACGGGTCACTAGCTTACATACTGCATGTACACATAGCTTGCTCCACTATGACCCGCGTACATCGAGAAATGTGCTCAAAAATAAAATATTTGGAGTTTTCCCTCATCAAGTAGCGAATACCTTGAATATTGGCCTTCCATATACCTGGAAAAGCTTTGACTTGACCCTTCACCTCCTATTGAAGGGTTATATATTGAGCTACTTGGATGCATTAGAGGAGGAGAACTTGTGAGAGAAAAAAACTGTAGTGGATTTGTGCCCCATTCTTGCATACTTGAGTCTGCATCCCTTTGTCCTTTGAGAATCCATTGATACTCTTCCCAAGCTTGCCATTGTCTTGTGCGATTGCCATTGATATGGAGGATTGAATTGGTGGAGGCCTAGGTGGAGGAATCGGTTTTTTCATTTTGACAAGGTGCTGACAGAGTTTGTCACTTTTATCTCTGTTTATATTTAATAGAAATATCAATTTCTCGTTCATTCTATGTGTAACTATGAATATTTTTATCCATGCATGTAGTTGCTTTGATGATATATTGGATTTGTGTATGCTAGAGTAGGTTGTAATGCTCAATATCTATCATGATTGTGTATTTTGTTGTTGGTGAGAATGAAATGTATGTGCAAGTGTGATTGAAAGCTCAACAAAGATCTACTACAAACATCCATAATAAGGTATGTTGTTCATCCCTTAGTGTTAGACTTGTTTATTTCTTTAGCATATTGGAAGTGGATTAATTTATGGTGTCATACTATCTGTTGTGGTCCACCCCAAGCCATAGGAAGTTTTCTCCATAACAGAATTGGCGACTCTGCTACGGAATTTTATTTTTGTTGGGGTTTGGGTGCATGATGTGCTTGGTTTTCTCTCTGTTTCTCTATGTTTTTGTGTTGCATTCAAAAGTGTGTTAGCCCATTGGTATTCCTTTGAAGTAATCTAAGTCTTAGCCTACCTTTTTACCACCATTCTCTTGTTGTACGCGGGGCATAGAGGTAACAGACACATATACATGCAGGCTATAGTACTTACAGTTGCATATACACATGGGTTTTCTGTGAATATTCACATATATCCCTCTTTATGAGTGAGATCTTGAGGTTTGAGATATGTTGGGTGGGTTGTGAGTATTGCTGAGTCTTCTTGGGTGCATGTGATGCTTGTTTGTTGCTTCTGCATTGACCAGAGACTTATTTTTCTTTGCTTTTATTTAAAAGTTGTTCTTTTCATTTATCTCTTCATTGTTTTGGTATTAGTGCATTAGACTTCTTAGTCTCAGTATCTTGCTTGGCTTGTGTCTGATACTTGTTGAAGGGCTTGGGAGTTTATAGAGTCTTTTTGTTGCATTTGCATATCATTCATAATCAAAATACAAAAATATTTTTATTTTTGGCATGTTTTTGCATTATGCATTTGCATGGAAATGGTACTTGCATTAGGTTTTCTTAGATGAAATAGTGTTCAGGGTTTCATATAGGAATGATTCCATTGGAATTTGAAGAAGAAATTTATGCATTTCATGTAGTGGCATACCCCTTTCTTCATATTTAAAGACAAATTGCACTTGCCACTGTTTTTTAGGTGTGCATATTTATTTCACTGCTGAGTCATAATATCGCTAGTTGAACAGTAAGTTACCCTTGAGTAGTCACAACCCTTAAAATTAACGCTTAAATTAAAATCGATTACACATTTTTATTTGATAGAGGTGCACCAACAAGCTTAGGTTGTAGAGTCTTGGAATAGGGTGTCGTGACTAAATTTTTCCAAGACTATGAAACAAAACAATTAGGTGTCTATCTAGGTGAGAGAGAAATCCTTGATATAATTAGTGTTCTCAGGAGGCTCCTCTTACATGAGAGTTAAGAACGAGGCAACATACACGTTAGTGGTGGGGATAGTCCCTTTCCAATCTCTATGCAATTCCTGGGATATTTCCAGGATCTTATTCATATCTAGGGGATTTTGAGGTACCTTTGGTGCTTTCGAGCTTCGGGCTTTGTTACTCTTCCCATACAATAGATCATTCATGGGATTTTTTGCCTGAGCATTGGTTATATTGGGGTGACCTTAGTTTCCTTACCTAGGTTTCGTATGGGGTACTTGCAAAGGTTATTTTCTGAGGGTCCTGTCTAGGTAGGGGTCAGACATCATAGTCGCTATATGCATTGAAGTTGAGGGACACTAGAAATGGTTACACACCTCCACTTGTAGTGTATGGGAGTCTCAAGACTCTCCTAGGAGAGAAATATCTACTGCATTCAGGAGCTCGCTTATCCTTCCTCTTGGGTTGTTTGCATGGGACTTAGATTTTCTTAGGGGTGTGCTCTTTGTGCGTTAGCTTGCTCTAGGGATCGTAATTAGTTGAGTGTTTTTATTTTTGTAAGTCATTGTTGGCAGAGAAAGTCGGTAAGCTTACTGGAATGATAGCCGACTTAGTTGATTAGCCAACTAAGTCGATCAACCGACTAATTAGAGATTAGGTCGGACACATAAGGTCATGTTGGTTGATCGAACTGATAGGTAGTTATTTGTAACTATTTTGTAATTCATATATATTAGGCTATTGAGCCAGATGATAAATCGGTTTAGTTCTCTGTATTATATGGACCCTTTCATTATAATATAATCTGTTGTTCTACCTACTTGTCTTGTCTCTTGTTTCTGTTATGTATGTATGCTTTTAATGTGTATTATTGGTAACCCTATGTGATCTGTGAGATTACAACATTGGTTCGATTTTCGGTAGTACATATCTGAGATTTATACAAGCAGATGATATCAGAACAGGAGATTAAGGACTAGTGGGAGCATAAAATAGCAAACTACTTGCAGAATTATGCATGAAGAAACATATTAACGACTTCTCAAGCAAAGGAAAGGTTCTTTACTGAAACCCATGAGAAGTTTTTAGAATCGGTACCCCAGCTCTTGAAAAAACTTCTATATGAAAAATCCGGAAGCGACTAAAGACCAACAACTACTAGAAAAACTGATTTGAGGGGGTAGGAAAAACATGTCGGAGTGGTTTGAAAAGATCACCGACGAATTCTGTGAGGAACAATCTATAGAAGAAAGAACTTCGATGGAAACCATTTAGAAGAAATTCTATACAGACCTTCCCGAGCAATTCTTGTGTTCCTTACCAACCTTGTTGTTTAAGTTCCTGATAGAGAAAGGAGCGGGTCATATCGTTGAATCTCGTCCATCACTACGTGGACTACCATCAAACCCTAATTAGGAAGAAAAACAAAAGAAGTGGGAGAAATCCATTGCCGAAAGGGAGTGGGAATACTTCCTAAGCAATTAAATAGAACTATCCAGGATTTCTAAAGCGTTGGGTAGGCTATGGGTGGGTAGCTGGTCGTATGTTGGGGTAAAGTGGAGAGGATTCTAGTCGACTAAAGAGATACCATTCACTAGCAATGAAAAGTTGGCCTCAAAAGGAAATCAAAAGGACAGCGTGACATAAAGTATGATGGACTTACAGAAAATAGAAAGGGAGAAGAGGCTGCAAAGAAGGGAAGAAAGAAGAGAAAGAGCTATAGCACTGCAAAGAGGAATGAGTACTAGGGTGACAGACCAAGAGAGAAATCCGTCAGATTCAGGTCATGACCGACAAAAAGAAGGCGTGGAAGAAGAAGCATCCCTTGTGGATAGAGCAGCGAGAATCTCTCCAAATAGAAGTTCCCCAAGAGGTAAGACCGCTATCTCCAACGAACCTGAGTACCACGATACAAGCCATTGTTGAAGAGGACCTCAGACTAAGAGCTGGTGACTTTGGTATATGGAGCCAACTAGACGATGAGAAAAACGATGATAATCATATACTTATCCATTGACCAGAAGAAGGAAATTGGGTCACGCTTCAAGCGTTACCCTCCAACCGAAGTATCCACTTACTTTACCTGACACATGAAGGAGCACCCCCCCTACCAAATACAGCTTTGGAGAATACAAAAAATTTAGATCTACAGACAAATAATTGTAGTTGGACATCGACAAGAGAAGTTGACCCTGACCGACTGCTTGTCGGAGAATAAACGACAACTAAAACGACCAACGGAAATGACAGTTCTGTCGACAATAGTTCTGCACAAAGGAATAAACAAAACATCCCACTACCCCCACCACAACCTCCACCACCGCCACCTCCTGAAGAAGACAGTGACAGTGACTCCGACATGGGTCACAGGTTAGCACACATCCCTCTATATGAGGGAGACGAGGATCCCAGATGACATTGGTTCATCTGTGAATAAACATGGGAGGCAAACCAAGTCACAGATGAAGATAGACATATGGCACAGTTCTCCAGTGCCTTAAGGAAAAGAGCATTAACATGGTATATGACCTTTTCTGAAAGAACCCCCGGAGCAACTAAAGTGGAAGTCAAAGAGCAATTTTTGTCGTTCTTTAAAACTCTAGATGCAAAACATCTGGCAGCTAAGAAATTGAAGACAACATCACAAAAGTTAGGATAAACTGTCTGTGACTGCAAGAAACGCTGGAAAGACCTTCATTGATGAGCAACTATTAATCCAGTGGTTTCTTGCAGGTCTGTCACAGAAAATTCGTCGACACATAAGTCTGGAGACATTCAAAAATTATGAAGATGCGCTTACTAAAGCTCTACAAGTAGAAATGGATAAAGATATTCCAGCATACACCATGGATCATAGATTGGAGGAACAACTTGAGATCGTGCAGAAATCATTAAAAGATCTAAACCTTAAGAGTCAGGATATATGGTGCACGAAATGCTCAACGACCAAACATTCAAAAGACAACTTTCGACAAGATATCAGCTGACAGGATGTTTTATTTGTGCAAACAAAGTGTTTTTGCAACATTTACCAATACCATGGCGATCACACGACAAAATATTTCTCGTTTAACATGAAAAACAACAAAGCATCTTGGTGTGCTATCTGCGAAACAAAGAATCATGCCACGATTGACTGCCATCTACACCTAAAAAACCAACAAAACTATCATGCAGTCTACTAGACTAACGTAGTCGCATAGAACAATGAACAACGAAACAATGCACAAAACGACCAGAATAATCAAAGGTACGAAGGTTGTCAATATGAGCATCGATTCTAAAACCGATGTGGAGGATATGGAAGTCAAGATCGATTCTCTGGGAATCATGACAACCGACCACGTCGGCCCATCCAATGTTTCACATGTTACAAGGAAGGACACTGATATGCAGACTGTCCATACAAGGACATAACTGACCTAAAATTATGTACTAGTTGTGGAGTAGGGGATCACTCATTAGAGGATTGCCCTACTATGCTTGACAAAATAAATAAGAAGAAAAATGTTAATGTCTTGTCGTGTGTGCAAAAACATGATATAATTAATACAAAGAATTTGCATATAGTAACCTGACAAGGGACAAAAATTGGGAATGATAACCCACGAATAAGAAAAATAAAAGAAAAGAATGTTTATTCTGACCCAGTTAAAGAAAAGAAAATATATAAAGATGCAACAAATGTATTTAAAGAATTTTCCCGACAAGAAGAAGCCGATGACAACCGACATAACACAGTAGAGGAGTTAATACACTTAGTACAAAAATATAAAACATTATCTCAATTCATCGACTTGTTGTATAAAATAAAACACAACAACAACAGCGAAAAACAAACAAAGAGTATCTGCAGTCTAAACCAAAAAGATAAAAGTGATGCCGACCCACTTGTCGACCTGGAAATTGAAGGATACCATGTTCGACAAGTCGTGCTTGACTTCGGGTCACAGGTAAATATTATGACTCGAGACACTTGGGAACAATTGGGTAGACCTCGACTATACGAATCAGGAATATACCTGAAATTAGCCGACCAAGGCCTAATTGAACCTATCGGAGTATGGAAAAATGTTGACACAACAATAAAAGGAATATCGACCAAAGTCGACTTTGACATTATTGACTCTAAGAAAGGATCCAGCTCCTTCCCAACGTTAGTTAGTCAACCTTGGGGAAGAAAAATGAAAGCATCGATATCCTTAGAAAAAGAAAGAATAAAACTAAAAGGAAACCGACAAAATGTCATTGCACCTATTCATCCATCCCAAGGAGAACCGTGGACAAAACCTGTTGATGAAGAAGTTGACATCCGACAACTATATAAGATACAGAATAATGAAGATTACATAGAACCTAATGTCTACGGAGAACTTCACTTAGGTAATCAAGATTCAGCAGGATATAATTCAGACACAGAATTATATGATTGGGAAGTTGAGAACTATGAAACACAAGCAAGAGGTTGTTGGACTATTCAAAAAGTGTAGAAAAAACCAGTCCGACAGTGATTCTTGGTGTCCACCATACCAAAAATATTTGAAAAGAAAACTAGGGAATATCCTACCTTAAAACCAGTAAATATAAATAATACACAAATAAAAAGGTATAAATAAAGAGAATCACCAGTCATGCATATAGAACAAGTATCCAAAAACATTGGTGAACATGGACGACTACAAAGCTTAGTGGAAACTTTTACAGGCCAAGCTGCTAGATGGTGGGATACCCATTAATGAAGACTGCAAACTTGGACAAAAGCTTCAAGTTTCTTCATAGAAAGATTTGGAGGAAAAAAAATTAACCAATCAAGCCCAAATACATATGTTCATCCAAGGACAAGATCCAGAAGACCACATAAAAACATGTGAAAAAGAATGGAAAAGATTTGGGTATAAAGATGAATGTACATGGCCACACCTGTTCCCATCAACACTCTCTGACTTACTAAACAAATGGTATAAAATGGAAGAAGCTTGAGGTGAAACATTCCTATGGCATGAACTCAAAGATAATTTTATCAAATATTTCAACTTTGTACCACAAAATGAGAATAATTTTGGTCGAAACGACAAAACAGATCAAAGCATTTGTACAACTGACAGAAAACAAAACCCTAAAAGACAACCGACCAATAATAAAATGTAACAATATACAAACCAGTACAATACTACAGTCCACATGACTACAGATGGAAAATGAAAACCCAGAAGGGAAAATCTTTAGGTGGGAACCAAACCATGACGAAACAACAAAACCAATTTGCACAGTACTCAAAGTTGAGACAACCGACAAGGAGGATACCGATCGAATGACTGCAACATATTTCCCTGCTACATTTTCACAGCTTAAGGAAGGGAGTCGACGAATCAATGAAGCCAAAGCATCGGAATGGCTAGATGCTAAAGTCAAAACCAGAGAATTCGACATCTCAAGTGATGACCGACCAAAAATGGCAAAGATTGGAGACTACTGGAGTGAACAGAAATAGTGAACTTATTAAAAGAATTTCAAGATGTACTTGCCAGAGATTATAAATATCTCAAAGGTATGACATGAAATCACCACTACGACAACCGACATCATGCCCATCGACATAACACCACCGACCACTCACATGATCGGCATCGACCAACGACCTCGAAAGTCCCATCACGCCTTCATGACTATGAGCGACAAAATCAAATCACCATTAACGCAAACTCAAGTGTTCATGATGGAGCATCATGTCCTCCATTAATACACCCATCGACAAAAATGTCAAACACATCAACTATAAATACTAAACCGCCAAAGGATCATTTACAGCATTTCAAACAGAGAGAGCAACTTAGCAACTAGATGACTGAACGCCAAGAATACCATAGTAAAATTGACCAGTATACCAACAAGATGGCACCGAAACAAGATAGATTTGCAGCCAAGGCTAAAGAACTATAGACCGTGGAGACACCATTGATGAGGAGACTCAAAATCATAAAAAACGCTAAGGTTCAGGAGGGCTCATGGGTGAAACTATGGGGAGAGATTAAAGAGTGGGATTATGTCGACAAAAATCATACTGCAGTTGTAGAGAAAATAAACCACTGTACAATTGTAAACTACATAAACTCACCACTCATGGCTAGTTTTGGAGGCACAAAGGAAACAACGGTGAAATTTATCATAAGCTGGTACCACAACGATAGGTTTTACTTCGATAGACCAGTCAAAATATCTGGTGAAGTATTCTACAAATTGACTGGATCATCAAACCAAGGTGATCCAGTACTGGTCGAAATAAAAGAAGGGCTAGTAGAGGAACTAATGGGATCAGCATCAGGCAAGAACTCCAAAGGGATAATGATTAGCCAAATACAAGCTCGAATGCCACAAATTGTTGCTAAAATCATAGCCACTGCGCTTACACTGACAGGTTGAGGAAGCCACCTCAAAATGGATATGTTGGAGGCAGTGGATACCATTACTTACACAGGAAAAATATACAGATGGGCTGAGTATGTCGCTGACATGCTCAAATGCATCTGCGAAAAATTCCAAGAGTCAGGAGGGATTATAAGGTTCCCATACCTTATGATATGGATATTCATGTACTCCTTGTGCCCTATCGGTGACAAACCATTTCAAGAACCCGCAAAATTCCATATGTGGAGATTCTAACCATTTTCCCAAAATGGAACAATGAAGGAACTAGCAAAAGGAAAAGTGATAGAAAACTGGTTCCAACAGCTGAAAGTCCAAACGACCAGATAAAGAGTGCCCCAAAACATCCGATGAAGTCTACCCAAAACTTCCCACATCTAGTTAGAACTTAAACATACTATGGTGTGGTACATGTAGGGCACCAAGGAAAAGGCAAAGACTCTCGACTACTACCCGACAGTCAAAGAAATTTTCTGGGAGTTAGCTCGACAGTCACGTACAAAGTTTTCAATACCAACAAAGGAAAAAGAGATAGACCTATTGATAGAAGACCCACTGACAAACCAAGAGAAAGAAGAATATTATGAGCTCAGTTTATACATCAACACATTTGTGTCGGAGGCTGAGACACCAGTAGAAGACACCGGTCGACTGCAAATTATAATCAAACCACCAACAACACAAAGGGAAGAGACAAAAACAGAATAGCTGGTAACCAATCCAGCTGAAGAAAGCCTTGTCTCGACTCAAGACCAAGGGAGAGATATAGATACTAAAAACCCCGAGTATGCTTTCACCAAAGAAAACATACACAAATTTTCGAAGGAGATAGCAGCCTCAAGAAAAAGAAAAATAACTCAGGAACAGGAGCAGGGGAAGGGTAAGCGCAAGATTATCATTGTAGAGTCCTCGAAAGACAAGGAAAAACTAGCAGCTATGGCCTGCGCCATTATAAAAGATGCTACAGCAAACAAAGTTTTGGTGAAAACCTAGTTCCAGATATTTGTTGAAGCAGGGGCACAACAAGGTCGGCCGAAGAAGGCGAAAAGCATAAATACTTTGACGGCTGAAAATGTTGTGGATCTCATGTCTACACCTCCACCCCCATCTCTGACCAAAGTAACACAAGAACTAGTTCCAAAACCTCCTTCCATAAGTCCAATCGACATATGCAAGAATGCTATCTCAAAAACCTTGAAGGAAAGGTTCGACCGAGACAGAGACTTCCAGGTGTACATTGAAAAATTTCCTGAGTTACTCACCTCAGTACAAAATCTCTCCACCAAATGTCCTTTGTTCGAAGTTGGTGGATCTAGACTACCCGCTCCTCAACTTGGCCAAGTACCCCAGAGGATGAGGACTGTGGCAGTCATAAGTTCGACATTTCAAAGAAACCCTAACAACCAAGTTGAAGTTGTCGCGAGTCGAACTACATCTGTCATTCCAACCCACCCCAAGCCCCATCCACCAGCCACTCAACCAATAGAAGATGAGGAAGGAGAGAACATGGATGAAATAAATCAAGAAATCAATAACTATTGTCCGACCTTCAGGAAAATTCACCCCCACATATCCATGACTCGTCACCCTACCATATCTCCACCAACCCAATCACACTCGACCATTCACCAATGCCATCACCACCGCCCCCCAACCCAGAATATGTAATCCTTCCAGCTGCACCTGAACCACCTCTGCCGCAACCATTAGCAGCAATAACATATGCATCTGGACCCTCTGTGCACAACCAACCAGATGCACAACTAGCTACAACAATCATCCAATTGACCCAACCAGAAATACCTTCAACCACTGCTAGCCAACAACCAAACAACCCAATTCTGACTCTTGCAGGTACACAGGTGCCAAAGCAAGCAGAGCAACAAAAGCACAAAAGAAAGAAAGAAAAAAAGAATAAGTACCATCAAAGACAGATGGAAATGGTCAACATCAGTCAACTTGGGTCAACCACTACAGTAGATGCAACCAAGATGAGGGATGGAGAATTAGGGAAACTCTTGGAAACAATGGAAATCGAAGAAAAAACAAGGAGCCAGAACAGACGTAAGGAGCTCGACGATAACGAAAAAGAACAAGTCAAGTTCCTTAACAAATGTAGAAACCTTATGCAATCTGTGATACCAGGACCGACAGAGGTCAACACCGAAAAGATGCTAGAAAAATATTATCAGTTGTTTGAGAGCGTGGTGTTGGCACTACAGGCACAGATGTAGGACACAAGAGAGGGGCAGAAAGAAGAAACAACTCGACTATTGATGCAGTAGCACACAAATTTTTTAGAAGCATACAAGGTACTGCAAGATCACATGGAGGAGTCGATCATTATGGAAGAAGTACTACGAGACTGGCCTGCTTATTGTGGGCAAGTCTATCAGCAAACCCGGTAGACCCAACAAGAAATCCAAGCACTCGAGAAGAGAAAAAGCACAGAGGAAGCACTCAGAAACACAATTGAAAATCAAATAGTGCTTGAAACAGCCAAATTACAGAAGCTTGAGTGATAAGCACACCAGTGGGGGCAACAAGCAATTCTGTTGTAATGGATAATACACCTAATAACCTAGGTCTGGGGGGTTACCAACATACTCATGACTTGCAGACAATTTGACTTATGAAAGTACAAAACATGAAATAGGGAAGTAGCAGGACTTACTTGTACTAAACGAAGGTTGATCCAAGCTATCTTCTTCCTCTCTTGCTCCTCTTCCAAAGTCTCCAGGATAGTTCCTCCTTCACCTGTTAACAAAGACTCTTCCAAATACAGTATGATTCATATATAAAGATGCAGGTTAGGCAAATCATATATTATAATAATATGTAATCATTCACCAATCCACAACACATGAAACACAATATGGAAGAAGTAATATCTTTATTAACAATAATAGAAAGAGTTTAGGTTACAACCCAATGTCTGAACAAGGACTCCTCTGTCACCAAAGGACTCTGAGTTTCTCTGCTCCAAAGATTCTGTAGACAATCCACCAGCATAACTTTGCTCTCCAAGTATGTATATCCAACCCCCTTCCCAAGGCCTCTATTTATATGGATGAAAGGAGGCAGTTCTCGAAGGTTAGGGAGGTTGCAGCAGTTAATGGGAATAAGGTAAATGGGTAAACTAATCTCCCATTAACTCGTGTTTTTAAATATTGATTTCGAGGAAACCATGCGCGGGTCTGTAGTAGAGCAACCCGCGCATGATGCGCAACTCTACACAAGTACAACCCGCACATAGATGTATGTGCGACCTGCTGAACATAATACTTGCGCATGATGTGCGAGATGTCAATAAGGATAGTCGTGCATGCACTCAAAATCATCAAATGGCAAAGTAATTAGCTGGGCATATAGACAATGTATTTCATCATCAACCAAGGTATAATGAAAATAGGCAACCTCTATCCATAAATGTCCTTTTGTGTGCCGACATGAGGGATATCAGCACTCAGACGAAGAGGTGCCATTCAGGTGTATAACAGATGCCCCCTAATGTGTGAGGTCAGAGGGGAACGATGGCCGAAATACATTATAATAGGCAAACTCTGGAGAGAACTCAGAAATCCAGTGGAGCAGAAGGAGTACCTGAAACAAATACATAGTAATGTCAAAGACAAAAGTATATCTGAGGATGCTATGTTCAATTTACTGGAACACTAGCTCCTTTACAATATTTGAGTACATCATATGATACGGGTAAAACCACGTATTTACAAAGGTGGAGCAAAACCACAATACAATAATGATGAGTCGTCAAAGATCTGGAAGCCGGATGTAGAAATGGAACATAGTCTTGCGCAACTTAGTTCATGCATGAGGAACTAAGGTCTTCATAAAAGATCCCAAAGAACCAGTACAATCCAAGCCATGTGAATAAGGGTAAGCTGAAGTCGAACATGGAAAGGATTCAACAGTTTGTCAACCAATAGATGATAATTGACAACTGAAGCAAAGGAATTCACCAATGATGAAAGTGAATCCAGAGGTACCATCGTCAAAGCTCTAGGTCATCTTCATCAGGAGATGCTGTAACGGAACCATACTGTGATAGGGAAGGCAATAGATCCTCCAACGGATCACAAGAGTGACTAGGAACTGGGCAAAAGAAGGTAGACACAAGGAAATGGATAACAGATATAATAGGATCAGGTGATAAATCAAACATTGGGTATAATCCTTGAACAGTGAGCACGACACAGAGATGACCCAAGGTAGCATACAACGGATAGATAGAACAACTAGACTTATCTGTCATGTAGGAGACATGAGCAGATTCCCCAGGTATAATGGACAAGAGGAGGAGTCAAAAACTCGAAGTGATAGCTGAACACAAGTGTATACTGGAACATGGATATCGGAAGGCAAAGAGTGCTATGTTCAAGGATGACATGCTGCCATTACTGAAAACAAGAGAAAAATTCTTCCTTTCCTTCCCTGTTAAGTTTTAATGAGTCCAGGAAAGCCAACTCGGTTCCCTCTTAATTTTTTAACAAGCTTGAAGAGATGGGAAAATAATGCTTGATACACTGATCCGTGGATTTAACGAGCCCGAACTAGTACATGCTCGATTGGTGCTTTCATATTTAGAGAGTCTGAAAAAATGCCAAAGAAGACTCCAGGGGGGTCCTTTTTCGTCCAATTTAGTCTCTGAAGGCCGAAAAAGTATAAAACAAACCTCAAAAGAACTCTCTTAACTTCTGAAGAAGAAAAGGTGAACCTTTTTCGTACTTAGTCGGGGAGGTCCGAAAAAGGTTAAATTACCACCTACCCAACGCTCCTTCCATAACAGCATAAAATAGCTTGAGTTTTACGAGTGTGAAGGAAAGCAAGATCACTCGGAAAGATCCATTTGGTTACGAGAAATGGGGCTTACAACAATAAACTCATTGCTTTGTTCTTTATTGTTTAACGAGCATGACAAAGACACAAAGTACACTCAGAATCTTTTTCATGTTTAGGTCCAGAGCACGAAAAAGAGAAAACTAAGCTCAAACCGGGTGTTCCTTTTCCGTAAATTTAGTCCCTCAGGTCCGGAAAAGTGATAAACCTATACCTGAGAATACTCTTCTCAATTCCGAAGAAAAGAGAGTGATCTTTTCTCGTATTATTCCGCATGGTCCGAGAAAGAGATAACCTACCACCAATGCGGATGCCAGTTCACATATTCTTAATGAGCTT
Organism: Pseudotsuga menziesii; assembly: GCA_001517045.1. NCBI lineage: Eukaryota > Viridiplantae > Streptophyta > Pinopsida > Pinales > Pinaceae > Pseudotsuga > Pseudotsuga menziesii. Next base: position 110,950 of record LPNX010073573.1, on the reverse strand, counting down.
GAACGGACGAGATAACTCGGTAGTCAAGTCTATTTTTAAGGAGTCAGACCTGGGCCTAAAGAAACTCCATAAGGGCGGGGAGTCCTATAAAGGGATAGCTTGTAAAGAGAGATTCATAAGAAGCTCTATTTGTCGTGAAAAGTAGCTATGAGGAAACCCCTGAGCCTAAAACAGTGATGGAAATGAGTATCAAAGGATGGCAATGGCATATAAGAATGATACTCATGAAATAGGGATCCTAGCCACGGAAGAACAATGGTAGAGACAAGGGACTAATGGCTGAGAATACCATAGTCCGTGGCAAAATGTTGAATACTAAGGTTAATGTGGAGTGATAAGTTGCCAACATGTGTTGGAAAGAGCAAAAGCCACCCTATAGAAACATCAACACTTTGAAATAGTTAGTAAACCTGTTCCAAGGCACAAAAAGGTATGGGATTAATCAATTAATGTTTCAAACTATAGAAAAAACCCACTTTACGAAATAATTTTTCTATAAATAGTTTGAAAAACAAAACATTTCTCACCATTGTACTTTTTGGACCAAAAGGAGCATTTTACCCTCTATCTTGGATTGCTCGTTGTGGACAATTGGACCGGTGAAATTCAGATCCGTCAGTGTCAGGTAGATCTACACCCTGTGCTCTTTAATTTCATCCAAACAATTTTTAGGATTAGTGGTCAATTCAATTTAATTCATCAATATAAAAAAGGTAAAGATGTATGCGTGGGTTGCTGCATATGAGAGCCACGCATATGCGTTTGATGCATGAGTTGCTACAAAGGGAAGCCGCGCATGGCTCGCGACCTGTCCCAATGGACAGTCGTGCATACTGCGCTAAAGATAAAAGCTTTGAAAATGTTCAAAATTTTTAAATTTCTGTGATGAATTACTGAATTACACTATGTGTTTTTTGTCAGGAAAATATGGTGCTGGAGTGGAGGGAGCGGGAACACGAGATGATGGACCAAGCGGCTCTCCAAAGCCCGCCTACTATCCAAGCATTGCGGAATAGTGGGCTGTTCAAGTTTTTCTGCACATCACCCATGCGGGCCAATGTCCGCATACTGGAGTTCTTGATCAGTTATTGGGACCACGACCTGGGGATGTTCAACATCCAAGGTGAGACTTTGGAGCTTACCTCACAGGATATCTATTTCATCTCAGGATTATCACATCGGGGAGCACCGGTGAACCTAGAGGGCACTGGAAGGGGTGGAGACCCCTTGAGTGTGCAGAACTATGTGGATGTATTCTGCAGGCCCGGTACTCCAAAGAAGGGCAGTAGTATTCTCATCGCAGACATACAGGATTTTACATTGCAGGTATTGACTAGTACCGTTGTTAGACTTTCAGGATCGGCAGGACTACGTCATGCCACCAGGACTCAGATGAGAGTGGCGGTTGACTATTTCAGAGGCACTCTATATGACTGGTGTTCGGGAATTGCCCCTCTTATGAAGAGGCAATTATCCGATTGCAGGAGAGGGAGACAGAAGAACTTTGGGTATGCTAGTATACTAGTTGCGTTCTTCTTTGAGAGAGTACCTGCTATGAGTCATGCGATCCCTCTAGAGATCCGACATCCACGTCAGCTGAGGCTGAGCAGGTGGGGTGATATCTTCCTCTGTCACGGAGGGGGAGATGTGGTATAGAGTATGTATGACGATGATTTCTATTCATGGTGGGAACGGCAGGTGCCAGCATTGGAGCAGTTTCCCTATGCCGGATTAGATTTCCGAGGTGATCCAAACCTAGTCCTCCCTCCAGGAGGAGCATGGGGAGAGATGGGTAAGTCATTTTTTGTTTTTTATCATTATCAAATTTTTATGGATTTTCTAATGATAGGATATATATATATATATGTACAAGTCTAACCCTACTCATGTGTCAAAATGCAGATATTGGACCAGTCCGCCCAGTAGGGCACCCACGTACCTTCGTACGTCCTGTAGCAGGAGGAGATCCTGGATTGGTTACGGTACTCGAGGTGAAGCTGACTAGGCTTACCGAGCGGGTACCCACTATACGGATAGAGCATCTCCCTGTAGCTATGCAGGAGTCAGTAGTTGGGGTTCCGCCGACCTGGTTACGCCTTTTCAGATGGGTAGCCAGAGTAGTATGTGTATACAGGGATGCAGCGGAGGCTGCCGAAGCCGAGGAGGCTGAGGAAGCCAGGGGGCGCAGAGATCACGGGGACCAAGGAGGTCCTAGTGGCCATGGCGGGCAGGCTTAGTTTTAGGCATTTTGATGGACTTTGATCCACTTTTGTATATTTTGTACATTTTGGGATCTACGGATCAGACTTGACCTATCCTATGTATGAACAGATATTTACATATATATATATATTTGGTTTGGTTGTCAGCTTATTTACAAGTGTTTTTTATGTCTTTGCTGTATATTTTATGGAATGTGTGTGAGATGCCAGTCCAAAATATAGTTAGCATATGCATCAGTTAATGAATTTTGGTTTCTTGGAATGTGATTAAAAGTAATAACTTCAAAATGTCTTTCCAGTAAACGGATTTGCATGAACTGACGTAACAATGTAGGATTACGCACCTGGTAAGCTCGATTGAGCTAGGAAACAACCAACTGAGAATCCAAACGGACTTCTAGTTGGGTGATGCCTCGTGACAAAGCATCCCATAAGAGCTCAATTATAGCTCTATACTCAGCAACATTATTGGAAGCAGGACCAAGACAAGCGCCACCCGCGGCAACAAGCTGTCCCGATGGGGAATAAATAACCCATGCTGCTGAAGCCAGGTTACAAGTGTGACGGATGGCGCCATTAGCAAAACCTACATACTTCTCGGAATACATCTGCAACAACCAGCAGATAGTATAAAAAATGAAACTGACAACCTAATGTACATAAAAATACATACATTAATATACAAGAAAAAGTGCTAAGCCTAGGCATAGTACTTCTTCAAGTAGAGCCCATTTCTAGGCTCAGACAGCTTATTCCCATCATAATCCACTAATTCATATGCGCCTTTACTCAAAACTTTAGACACAACATAGGGTCCTAACCACATGGCCTTAAATTTTCCTGCCCCCAGGGGCTCCTTATCTTGATCCCAGAGCAAGACAAGTTCCCCCTCAGAGAAAACCCAAGGCTTGACCGTTTTATCGTATTGAGATTTAACCCTATTCTTATGAGACTGATTTGCAGTCAACGCATCTCTACGTTGCTCATCAAGGTGTTCTAAGTGAAGCAATCGTTCTTCGAGCTCAGTTGTGTTAGGTAGCACATGAATAGCTATCTGCAAGGATGGGATTTCGCATTCAATCGGCGTAAGAGCTTCCACCCCGTGAACGAGTTGGAAGGGGGAAAAACCCATAGCAGTTTTGACATTGGTTCGATAAGCCCAAAGAGCAGGATATAACATGATGTTCCAATTTGAACGGGCTGTATTAATAGTACGTTTAAGTATAGTTTTTAAAGTTTTGTTTATAGCCTCGACCTGACCATTTGCTTGCGGATAATAAGGAGAAGAGTGCTCTTGTATGAATCCGAGCATGGTGGTTAGTTCAGTCATCATGTGATTTTGGAAATGACTGCCATGGTCAGTGACAATCACTTTGGGAATACCAAACCTAGCAATAATATGATTAAACATGAAGTAAGCTACCGTTTCCCCATCTTCTTTGAAAGTAGGCATTGCCTCTGCCCATTTGGTGAAATAGTCGACAACGACAATGACGTATTTGTGCCCCCTAGCCGAGACTGGGTTGCATGTCATATAATCAATCCCCCACTTCATGAAGGGGCCTACCGAGACGACGGGAAACAAGGGAGCAGGATGTGACCGCATTTTCCTGGTGTACAGCTGACATGGATGACAGCGTTTTACAGCTTCCACACAATATTTAAAGATGGTGGGCCAGAACTACCCGGTACGTAATATCTTCTGGGCCATTGCTAACCCAGATAAATGACCCCCACACGCTCCGCTATGGGAATCATTTAGGACAATCTCCGCTTCCTCATGGGTAACGCAGCGGCGCAAGACAGAATCTACCCCTCTTCGATATAAAGTATCTCCTATTATGAGGCAGTTTTTTGCATGAAGACGTAACTTGCGTCGGTATTCCCTAGAGTAAGCGGTAGGATACTTCAAAGTCTGGAGATATATGAGAATATCTCTGTACCAAGGATCAGAGGTTGCTATAAGGAAGATGTGCTCATCTGGGAATGAGTCATCTTGAATCACTACATCTTCTTCCGTAGGGAATTCTGCTATAAGCTCCGCAAAAACTAAGGACTTTTTGGATTTAGCGGATTGGAAAACCAAGTCAAACTCTTGGAGAATGACTATCCACTTGTTGAATTTTCCCCCAGCAATGCATCGGGATAAAACATATTGGAAAGGGTTTACATCCGCCACTACAGTAGTGGTCCTCAGTAAGATGTAGTGCCGTAACCTCTGTACAGCATAAACAGCCGCTAAGGCTAACTTCTCGATGTGAGAGTACTTAAGCTCAGGCCCAACCAAAGCACGGCTAAGATAATAGACAACATGCTCAACGAGCTTGTCATCCTCCTGAACAAGCACTACCCCAATGGTAGACTCCGACGCGGCCAGATATAATAAAAAATCCCTAGAGTAATCTGGTGGGCGTAATAGAGGAGCCGACAACAAGGCTTTCTTTAATTCCTCGAATGCGAGTTGTGCAGTTTCATCCCATACAAATGGGGTGTCCTGCTTAAGCAAGCGCATGAAACCTTTTTTGATCTTGGCATAATTCACTATAAAACGTCGAAGGAAGTTAGACTTTCCTTGTAGACTCTGAAGTTGCCTAAGTGAGCGAGGAGGAGGCAGATTTACAATGGCCTCAAATTTTAACGGATCCACCTGTATGCCCCTTCTAGAGACAATGAATCCAACCAATCTACCTGATTCGACGCAGAAAACACACTTGTGGGGATTCAAGCGAATTTTATAGTATCTGCATCTCTCAAAAATCAACCTTAAATGTTCTGGATGCTGAATCCTCTTGCGAGAATGAGCAGGCAGATCATCCAGGTAAGGCTCGACAATGGCTTTTATATCGTGAAAAGCAAAGTTCATGGCTCGTTGAAAGGTTGCCCCTGCATTTTTCAATCCAAAGGGCATTTTTCTATACGCGAATGTACCCTTAGGGAAAATAAAAGCTGTTTTATGCTGGTCTTCCGGTTTGATTTGGATTTGATTGTAGCCGGAAAAACCATCCATAAACGAAAATACTTCACTACCCACACATGCATCTATGATTTGATCGATAAACGATGTAGGGTAGTTGTCCTTGGGACAGGCTTTGTTAAGGTCTCGAAAGTCCGTACAAACACGAATAGCCCCTTGCTTTTTATCAACAGGGACTGGGTTGGACACCCACTCAGTTAAAGCAACGGGATATATGAAACCTGCTTTCAACAGCTTTTCTACCTCTGCCTTCACAGCCGCCGCTTTACGCGGGTTCACGGGGCGTAATTTTTGCCGAACCGGCTTAGCATCAGGATAGGTTGGGATCTCATGTTGAACAATAGATGGATCAATGCCTGGCATCTCCTCATATGACCAAGCAAAGATATCGCGGAATTCCTTGAAAAGGGCAGTATAAATGGCAATCTCCTCCGAAGAGCAGTTTGCACCTATATAGATATTTTCCATGACATCTGGCTTTACGGAGATGTTGATTGGTATAGTAGCGGAAATGTTTTCCATATTCCCCTCGGAAAACACTCCTTCCCTAGGTAAAGGGTTGACAGGTGTCTCAACATCATCCGACAGTCTCACATGGAACTCTTGGTTTTCTATCTTGCTTAGCTCCGGAAGGAAATAAGATCGGTGATGAAGATCCTCACATATCTTATCACGTGAACACATAGCTTCTAGAATAGCTTCATCTGAAGGAAAAACAGTGTCTAAGCAATCTATGGAAAATAAAGAGTTTTCTGCCCATGCAGGCATATAAACTTCCTCCAGATCATCCGAGACTCTAAGAGGATTTGGAATGAGATCTACAGTGGTTTGGGTAATAGCTTGATATGCCACTTCCACTGCAGATAAGGGCACTTCCGGTTCCTGAGGGGTTGGGAGGACCCAAGGATCAGTCCTATTGACCACCGAATCAATGGAATCCCCTACAGTAGTAGAACCGAGATAAAGGACTGGAGCTGGAATATCAAATGTGCCCATCAATGATGCGTACAGTCCAGCCCCAAAGCTCTGTGCAGCAGGTTTTTCTTGATCAACCAATGGCATAGTGGAATCTTTAGACTCTAAGCGGCCTTTACGAGTAAAATCAAGTTGGTCAACAGTGACCAGCTTGCCCTCATGTGGAAATACCATGACACGAAAGACAGCAGATGCAACAGCAGACATTGCATAAGTCCAATTCCTACCCAGAAGCAAATTGTAGTCCAATGGAGCATCAATCACTTTGACTTCAACAGAGACTGCTTTTCCATCCAGCTTAAGCTCGAAAGCCGGTAGGATACCATGTGGACAGAAAGACCTTCCATCAAAAGCAGTAAGTAAAGTGGTTGATGGGACCAGCTCTGGGGATCCTAGAGCTTTCCAACAAGCCAGGGACATAACACAAGTAGAGGCTCCCTCATCAATAACTGCATGTCCAATGGTCTTACCACCATGGACAACATCTATCGATAGAGCTATATGGTAAGGGAGGCGAATTTTAAGATCAGAGAAATGAAACTTCGCTGTGAGACTCGAAGAGTCCATGCTACCTAGAGCTGCTAAGAGGGCATCCCGCTGAGCAGGACAGCTCTGTAGCACCTCCAAAGCTGACATTGCACACGGAGTCTGAGCCAAGTCTTCAACCACAGAGTATTGAGCAGCGGCTCTGGCATTTGGGTTATGCAAAGTCTTCTTAAAGACACCTTTGGGTATCTTTGGCATTATTTCCGCAGGTTTCTCTATAGTGAGAGGGTTGGAAGTTTCAACTACAGCTTTACCCTTCTCATTGGACTCATTCTCATAGTTCTTGTTCCTGGTTTGTAATAAGGTTGAGGATCTAACCATGTTGATATAATTGGGGTCAGGGGCAGCTTGAGTGCCCCCTGCTACGGTAGAAGCTGAAGCAGAATTCTGCCCTTGGGGAAATGGATCCTTCAGGACAGCCGGTGGTTGCGTTTGTAACAGCTTCTGAGCTTGTTCCATGAGGGGACAAAGGTGAGTGAGGTGGTCTCCTTGGCACAACTTACAAGGAAACTTGACTTTCTTCTTCTCCTTTTTCCCCCCATCAGCATTGTTTGCGGGCTTGGGCTTGTTTTGATTTTGGTTTCCCTCTCCCTTTTTTCCTTTCTTCTTCTTCCCGCCGGGCTGCTGATTGCCCTTCGAAGAGGATTGTGCAAAAACATTTGCACTTTGAGAGGAGGGGGCAGCCTTTGCTGCCTTCGCTGTAGACTATTTGACAGACAATTGGTGAAGTTGTTTTGTCAAAGACTCTACAGTGGGAGAATTTACGGACCCAACCACACCATCGGCATGGGGTCCAGGCTTAGGTTTCTCGGCCTCATGTGAAGGCCTCTTTGCCTCAGGGATAATTTCATATAGAATCCCAGACTGTGAATATATCAAGTCCAACTGCTGGGCCCTGAGTATGGCTTCTTCCTCACTAGTCACTCCTGATGTGGAGACATCCTTAGATATATAGGGCAATAAAGATTTAAGGAACCATTCTAATAGAAACTCAGGAGGGATGGTAGCTTTAATGAGGGTCTTTCGTCTCCTCCACTCTTGGATATGATCCGAGATGTGGGTTGCCTTGTTTTGTCTAAAGGTGGACAACAAGTCCGTTCCGAAGTCGTAACGGACTGGAAGCTGAAAGTGGCTAAGGAAAGCGGTAGCCAAGTCTCAGAAGCTGCTAAAAGCAGCAGAAGGCAGCTCAATGTACCATTTGGATGCAGTGCCTGTCAATGTCCTCTGGAACAGCCTAAGTCTCACTGAATCTTCATTCAATGAGTTGGAAGAACACCAAAGATGGAAGGTGGTGGCATGTGCCCCAGGATCTTCACCAGCCTTACCTTCGAACTTAGGGATGTCCGAGGGCAGTTTGGTGGGAACAGGTGGCCACAAGGGGTCATGCCTCACCGGGTCGTTCATCAATTTTGATAAGTCTGGCAAGTTCAAAGTTGCTAGAAAAGGAAGCTTGGGCCTAACCGGTGTACTAGAAGTGCCAGCTTGGGTATTCGAGGGTCCAGCCCCTGAATGCCCATAGGTAAAGGTGGGGTTGCCCCCAGAAACCGGTTGTGAAGTGGGTAGGTTGCTTTGGAACGGGTTCCATCCATAAGCCACCGGATTTTGGGTAGGGGGTGCAGTGTAAGTGGTTCGGGCCATCCCCATAGAAGTTGGGGTCTGAAAGACTGGAGCAGGTATCCCTCCACTAAACAAAGAGAAGGGAGAGCTCATGTATGGAACCGAAATAGGGGTTTGGTATCTTTGCCCGTAAGAGGTGTTGCTGCCAAACTGCACTCCTACATATGAAGGAGGTGGACCTACGTAAGGATTGGATGGGGGTATGTGCCCCCCATTCCAAGGGAAACCTTGGACAAAGGCCGAGGATCCCACAGGACCACTGTTGGTAGTGTAAGGGAAGGAAGAAGGAATTGTAGGCATACTAGGAATCCCAGTAGCCATATCACCAGACATACTTCCTATGTTCGAGTAAACCGGTGGTTGGACCACCCGGCTTGCTGGAGTTAAGGGTGTGGAAGGTATATTAGATCTAGGGGTACTAACCGGGGGAGGTAGTACCCCTTCAACTAGAAGGGTTGAGGTGAAAAAAAATGAACTTTCTCCTTCAGAAGTCATAGCTCTACCTACAGGTACACCTAGCACTGGTGAACTAAAAGGCCTAACCTGCACGATCACTGGATCATTCAAATCAGTCAAGGCGGTATTATAATTTCTTGCAAACTCGTCAGCTTGCAATTCTTCTACCTCAACTGTGTCAAAGTCAAAGCAGTTAGTTATTAATTCAGGTTCACCAAGAACCTCACTTACTCCTGCTGGTTCAAAAGAACCACCTGTGCTTAGTCTCCGCCTTTGAGGTAAAGGTGGAGGTTCCAATGGTGAGAGAGGAGGAAAGTTTCTCAACCTTCTTGACCTTCTATTCAGTTGGTCCTCCAGAATTAAAACTTTAAAAAATCACACCCTAAGGCCAACTAAACACAAGCAGATCCACAGAGCATACACTAAAAAAATCCTAAGTCTCAAGCAATCAAAACAGGCTATAAAGATATGCTTTCCCGAAGAAAGCTGATGAACAGTTTCTTGGCATCCTTGAGGGGTTCTTAGGCACAAGCGGAGGAATCACCCAACTGCCCTCCTACACTTTCCACAAGGGTTACCTTCCAAGTCCGTTCGAGGTGAACCAGAAATAACCTTCCGGTTTACCTGTGTATGAGCCCTAAAAAGACAAGAGACTAAGGCTACCTTGACAATACCTACTATCTGGGGGGATAGTCGCGGGCCGAACTCGTACGCATGGGCAGGGTAGATGAGCCCGAAATTCTGCCTAGACAGAATCCCCAGATGTGTAAAAGTCCTGGGTTACGTTTTGACAAGGATTCGGGGGGTTATCCCCTCTGTCCAAGCCTCCACGCGGCCTAGTGCTTAACTCCCTTTTGAGAGGAGCTTCCCAGATACAGCGGTAGAACCAAGGATTTACCTAATGAATAGCCCACTACGTCTGAGTTTATAGTTTGTGGGAAGTTTACACTCGCTAGCCCACAAACCTAGCCTAAGCTAGTAGGTGGAAGGCCCTAAAAATAAAAACTTACTAATAGATTTTAAATTTAAGCGTTAATTTTAAGGGCTGTTCTTTACTCAAAGGAAGTGGAAGTGATGGATTGTACGATGTTATGACTCAGCAGAAAATAAATGAAAGTAAAAGTGCATCTAAAGCAAACTAACACTATGAAATAAACTTCTTTTCATTTTTTCAAATAAATATTGATGAACTATATGCAGCAAAAAGGAAACTAAGCCTATATGTTTTTGTATTTTTCTGAGATAGTATTTCTTAAACTGAAACAAACACTACTCTAATGCAAAAATTACAATGCAAAAGATCAACTATGTTTTGTTTTTCACTTTAAAAAATGCTCAAAAAACTACTGTGCATGTATAAAATGCAATGCTTGAGTAAACTTATCACTTACATACTGTATAAAAACACAAACTGAAACTAACAGGCAAAACAGAACCTAAAAACCAGCAAGAAAAGTAGGCTGGGACCTCTACTTGGGTGCAGACAATGACCAAAAGACCACTGCAGACTTTTAAACAAGCAAGTACAAACCACAAACTGATAAACGGCAGACTGGACAAACAGAGTCTAAGACCCTGATCACTGATCTAGACTCAGGCACTCACCAACAACCCAAACAGGATAGGAAGTTTCAAGATGTAGACAGTAAATAACACAAGTAAAAAGAACCCAAGGGCTTCGGGAAGCACTAAGATGTGATCACCTGATACACTCAGACAATTCTGCAACACTCTTAAAGAAAGTCTCAACAGAAAACAGGACTTATAGCAGGCTAAAGAGCAAGCAAACTTTAACACAAAAATCACAGTTTTCAGGAGTATGCGCGACTGTGTAGTAGTGCAGGTCGCGTATGATGCGTGATTGTCCTATAGAACAACCCGCGTATGCAACTTAGTATGCGCGACTGTCTATAAAGACAACCCGCGCATGGGAATAAAAAATTCTCAAAAACAGAGAAAGACCCAAGACTTTCAAATGCTACAGTAAGTAATAAATCAGGACAACAATCACAAACAAAACTTCGTGCAATGACTGGTCAGGACAACAGAAAAAGACCTAAAGCAGACTAGGCTTCCCTAGCGGAGTCACCAATTCTGTTGTAATGGATAATACACCTAATAACCTAGGTCTGGGGGGTTACCAACATACTCATGACTTATGAAAGTACAAAACAGGAAATAGAGAAGTAGCAGGACTTACTTGTACTAAACGAAGGTTGATCCAAGCTATCTTCTTCCTCTCTTGCTCCTCTTCCAAAGTCTCCAGGATAGTTCCTCCTTCACCTGTTAACAAAGACTCTTCCAAATACAGTATGATTCATATATAAAGATGCAGGTTAGGAAAATCATATATTATAATAAGATGTAATCATTCACCAATCCACAACACATGAAACACAATATGGAAGAAGTAATATCTTTATTAACAATAATAGAAAGAGTTTAGGTTACAACCCAATGTCTGAACAAGGACTCCTCTGTCACCAAAGGACTCTGAGTTTCTCTGCTCCAAAGATTCTGTAGACAATCCACCAGCATAACTTTGCTCTCCAAGTATGTATATCCAACCCCCTTCCCAAGGCCTCTATTTATATGGATGAAAGGAGGCAGTTCTCAAAGGTCAGGGAGGTTGCAGCAGTTAATGGGATTAAGGTAAATGAGTAAACTAATCTCCCATTAACTCGTGTTTTTAAATATTGATTTCGAGGAAACCATGCGCGGGTCTATAGTAGAGCAACCCGCGCATGATGCATGACTCTACACAAGTACAACCCGCGCATAGATGTATGCGCGACCTGCTAAACATAATACTCGCGCATGATGCACGAGATGTCAATAAGGATAGTCGCGCATGCACTCAAAATCATCAAATGGAAAAGTAATTAGCTGGGCATATAGACAATGTATTTCATCATCAACCAAGGTATAATGAAAACAGGCAACCTCTATCCATAAATGTCCTTTTGTGTGCCGACATGAGGGATATCAGCACTCAGACGGAGAGGTGCCATTCAGGTGTATAACAAATTCCAAGTTTAGAAAAATTAGACATCATCTGCTTGCAGATGAAACGACTTTTTGAAACAACAGAGGAAAAGGACCAGTTTATGGGTCCCGAAATGGAAAGGATAGCAGAACTTTCCATTCAAGAGAAAATGTCAGTATTATCATGTCTGACTACATTAACCATCATCATACAGAAAATACTACAAAGTTGGATGGAATTCCAATATCAACTGGCAGTGACAGTTGAAGCAATTGTCAAAGTATGTGTATAGAAAAGACCAATCGTTAGACTTCACAGCCCATGAATATCGAACACAGAAATAACTACTTAGGAAAGGTAAATAAATTTTGGTACCTCTCTATTTATTCGGGACAAAGAAACGTTTTGTTTGTGGGGGAGGTGCTGGAGGAGCAAGTCGGTAAGCCGACTGGAACGATAACAGACTTAGTCAATTAGCCGACTAAGTCGACCAGTCGACTAATTAGAGATTAGGTCACCACATAAGGTCGTGTCAGTTGACCGAATTGATAGGTAGTTATTTGTAACTTTTTTGTAATTCATATATATTAGGCTGTTGAGCTAGATGAGAACTCGATTCAGTTCTCTGTATTGTATGGAGCCTTTCATTAAATATAATATGTTGTTCTACCTACTTGTCTTGTCTCTTGTTTTTGTTATATATGTATGCTTTTAATGTGTATTATTGGTAACCCTATGTGATCTGTGAGATTACAACAATCATCATGTATTGAGTTTCGGTACTTCATCAATCTCGACGTTTAGTAGGGTTTTCTCCTTGTGGATCTCCTCCTCTTCCTTGAAAGAGGACTAGGAATTCTAGGCGAACTTATACACACTGTGATTCACACATTTTTCTCATTATGAGTACTACATCTGAGACCCTGGAAGTCCCTCCTTATCCATCCTCCATATTGGGGAATGAAACTATTGTGAGACGTGGGACTCTAGTTGACAATAACCCTCACAGGGTTGCTACTTCCTACAATTCACGACCCCAACTGTCAGACTTTATATCCGCTTATTGGAGGTCTTCCTCAAGAAGGTCAAGTAGTGAGACTCATCATATTCCATCTAGCACAGGTCCCTAAAGGTTTGTCATGCCATAACTTACTGATACTTTTCCATCATCTGCTATTGATCCTGGTATAGATCCTTGTGTTGTGCCTGGGGGAAATTCCATCCCTTTCCATACTGATAGATTTGGTAGTGGTGACATTGCACCTTCCGCTCCATTTGTGGGAGTATTTTCATACCCTTCATCCAGGTATAACACCGATGTTCTTAAAATTATCCCTGTACTTCGTTATATTTACTGTTATAGTATCTGTTGATGGTTGAATAGAGTCGCATCTTAATTGTGCATAATCAGTATAAGTAACCCACCCCCAAGCTTTAGTTGGAAAACTTGGTAAGATACCAAGAAAAGAGAAATACCCCACCCAACTGTGGAAACCTGATTCTAGAAGTTACCCATAGAAAGATATATCAGGTGAGACTACATCTAAGTAACCATTAGATATTCCGAAATTCGATGGGAAGCAGGGTGAAAATCCACAGAACCATGTTATGACTTTTCATTTGTGTTGTTCCTCGAACTCCCTCATGGATGATTCTGTTCGGTACTACTCTTCCAACGAACTTTGATTGGTACGACCGCGAAATGGTATATTGAACTTCCACAACACTCGTTTGTGGATTTTGGCTCGTTGGAAACCATATTTATTAAGCACTTTCAACTCCCTATTTGTTATGAAATGGGAACTGATATTTTAACTTCTCTATGACAGAACACCTCCACCCACATTTCTGATCATATTCATGAGTGGAGAAGGCAGAGAAGGCTTATTAAGACCCCTATTCTAGATCAGTTGTTAGCTGATTGGTTCACTAAGTCCTTGTTGTCTCCTATTACATGCGATGTGGCCATGGGAAATGCCGTTATCGAAGAGAAGGTTATTAGTCGGGCTCAGTACCTAGACTTGGTCTATTCCTAGTCCGGGACTCTTTATGACCTAATTCCTCAAGCTCCTCACACCAGCACTGACCCTGCCAAGCCATCAGCAGAAGTACTTGTTGATGGGATTGTTGGTTTAATATAGTCCCCATCTGTAGCGAAACTTGCCAAGCAAACCCAAGCTGCTACTCCTTCGACTCCTATGGTTTTTGCCGAGGTCAATTCTATTCAAACTACTCAAAAATCAGGTAATAAAAAGAAAGGTAAAAATCGAAATAAAAAACCTGGAAACCAGCAGGAGACCCCACAATAAACCCATAACGACAACAACACATGGAAAACGAAGGATAAATACCCTTGTCTATTATGTGGTGGTGACCACTTCTCAAAGGAGTGTCCCCGTCGGGACCAAATCTCCCAGTTTTTGAAGTCTAATCTCGCACGTGCAGTACTTACGGATCCCTTTCCCTCTCAACAATAGCTGGTATGCCACATGTCGAACCATGGTAACTCTAGTTCATCAGAGGAAATTCATATGATGTCCTTAGATACCATCCATCTGCGGACTCGAAGCCAGAATTATGATAAACTCGTAGATAAGCAAGAAGATCAATCTTCTTCAGGGAAATCTCCCTCTACTAGTTCTCTGGAATCCTCTTCTACTGTTCCCTTGTCTATAGAGAAGCCTACTCTTGACATGATTTTGCACCCACCAAAGAGTACTCTTCGAAAGGCTGTCTTTAATCCCAATGCTTGAGCTGCTCAATTCTATAATGTGGTTGAAGATCTCGCTCAGGCACCTTGTGCGATGTCTACCTTAGAAGTACTCCAAATTTTCCCTACACAACACAAGAACTTGTTGACCGCATTAGGAGCTGTCGACCCAGATAACACTAACTTGATTCACTTCAATGTTGAGAACTATAAACCTAGATTACCACCTAAAATTTCTTTTCAGATCATTACGAAAGTAGTGGGAAATAAAGTCGTTCGAACGGTACTAAATGAAGGAGCTTCGCCTCGGTGTTATCTCTGACTTGTTGGAAAGCTCTTGGCTCTCCCGAGCTTGTTACATCACCTACAACCCTTAAAGCCTTTGATGGATGGGTATTCCAACCCCATGGCCTCATATCAGCCCTCGCGGTCGAGCTGGGGGGAAAAACCGTTTCCATACAAGTAGAAGTGGTAGATGCCCCGTTAGATTATAACCTCCTTTTAGGAAGGAATTGGTTCTATGCCATGAATGCTGTTGCTTCAACAGTATTTCAAACGGTCCAATTCCCGCATCTCAGGAGAATTGTTACAATTGACCAGCTTGATTTCGTTACACTGGATGTTACTACCTCCATGGCTAATAACATCCCCATGTTAGGTCAGTCCCCTCCTCCTTACCAGTCGATTGGGGTAGGTATGTTGAAGGATTTTTCCCTCTACTCCTCCTAGCACAGATACCACGACAGTACATATGATTACCTGATTTGATATTGAGCCCCAGGGCACAAATGTTGTTGAGTCCACCTCTTTGATCCCGCACAAAGCTATCTATGACACCATTCAAACTTGTTTGGATGACCACACTGATGACATTCATTTAGTGGCTTCGGATCCTTACCATTTCCGTACTGGTTAGAACCTTATCTTCCGATTCCAGACTATCTCTCTGAGAATTTTCCTTTCTACAAGTCCATTATAGATATCATGAATACGGATGAGCCCATTTGGGAGGATCACCATCATAGATCCATGTTCCTCCCCAATACTAGTTCGGGCAACTATGATTTTGCATCCTTGTTTCCTACTGATATTGTCAACGTTCTGCAAAGTCCTATATTGTTGCAAGATACAGATTCTGAAGGAAACCTCTGCAACATTACTCAGATGAACCCAATTGACATATCAGCCAAGCCTGATGATATTGAGCACATTCATGTTGGGCATAACTACTCCACAGATGAATCTGAAGCATATAAGGTAGTTTTTAAGGAATTCCATGATATTTTTTCCTGGTCCTATGAAGAGATGCCAGGGATTGACCCTTCCATTGTGGTCCATGAGATTAAAAATTATCCCACAGCTAAACCTGTCAGGAAGAAACTTAGGCAAGTCCATCCTAGGAAGGTCGTAGCTATTAAAGCTGAGATTGAGAAACTTCTGAAAGCTAGTTTTATTTATCCTGTACCTCTGACAGAATGGGTATCGAACGTTGTCCCTATCAATAAAAAGCAGAACACCATTAGAGTCTGCATTGACTTTAGGGATTTAAATAAATCTTGTCCTAAGGACAACTTTCCTACCCCACACATCGATCAGATTATCGACAACTGTGTTGGAAGTTTCATCTTTTCATTCATGGATGGCTTCTCTAGTTATAATCAGATTGAGATATTTCCCTCTGATCAGCATAAGATGGCATGCATTTGCCCATGGGGAACCTTTGCATATAAGAAATTACCTTTCGGCTTGAAAAATGCTGGATCCACGTTCCAGCGTGCGATGTCCTATGCGTTTGATGACATTAAACATATTGTTGAACCGTACCTTGACGACCTCCCTGCTCATTCACATCAATGGGAGGACCATCCTGGTCATCTTAGAGACATATTCCTGAGATGCCGTCATTATAATATATGGCTCAATCCACGTAAATGTGTTTTTTGCATTGAGATGGCACATATGCTTGGCTTTGTGGTATCCAAAGATGGCATCTAGATTGATCCTTTGAATATTACCGCTATCATTAATATACCAGCCCCAACCAACATCCTTGAACTCCAAAGTTTGCAGGGGAAGGAAAACTTTCTCCACCATTTCGTGTGCAATTTCGCTGAGAAAATGCATGGTTATATGCGTCTCCTGAAGAAGAACAATCCATTCTTCTGGGATGACCAGACCCAATGCGCCTTTGATCGTCTTAAGCATGCTCTGACTCATTCATCCATGATACACCCCCCAGATTATTCAAAGGAATTTCTATTGTATATTGCTGCCTCCACTACTACCATCGCCATGGTTTTAGTGCAGGACAATTTCCACGGTCAGGAGCACATGATTTATTACACAAGTAAGAATCTTATTGATTCTGAAACCCATTATTCACATGTGGAGAAGCTAGATTTGGATACGGTCATTGCTGTGCAAAAATTTCATCGCTAAATTCTGCTTCGCACTACCACCATATTGGTAGACCAGAACCCGATGTACTACATTCTGACTTGTTAGGTACTCGGGGGCAAGTACTCCCATTGGATTTTCATCCTTCAGGAGTTCGATCTTGAGTTTTCCAAGACTACATCAAAGAAATCTTTGGTTTTTGCTGAGCTTATATGTGGCCTTGCTTGTGCTACCATGGAATCTAAGCCCAACAATTCATTTCCAGATGAATTCCTATTCCTGATTAGCACTACTGATCCTTGGTATGGATATTTGCTGATTTATCTCCAGACCCAGCGTTTTCAGCCACATCTATATCATGATGATCATCACTACATCCCTCACCATGTCAAATACTATCTTATCTTGAATGATACCTTGTATAGACGTGGGATTGACTCCATTCTCCAGTGATGCCTCACTCATGAGGAGGTTGAACACGTGCTGAATGATTGCCACTCTGGAGCATGTGGCGGTCATTTATCTGGGATGGCTACAACCTATAAAATCCTTCACGCTGGCTATTTCTATCCTTTTGTCTTCAAAGACTGTCATGAGGCTGTTAAGAAATTCCCACCTTGCCAACATTTTTATACCAAAAAGCGCACCCATTCTGCTCCGCTTCACTGCATCATTGCCGTTGGCCCTTTTTCCAAATGGGGGATTGAATTCATGCATTGTAAACCTACCTTAGCCAAGGGGCATGGTTACATCATCGTAGCCATGGATTATTTCACAAAATGGGCTGAGGCCATGCCTACATATGCAGAAGATGGTAAGATTGCCGCCTCTTCTTGTTCAATCATATCATAGCTAGATTTGGAGTTTCACAGTCCATCGTCACTGATCACGGATCTCATTTACATAATCAAATGATGAAGGAGTTGAGTGCCAAGCTAGGTTTTCACCATGAAAACTCTACGCCGTATTATCCACAAGCTAATGGTCAGGTAGAGGCCGTTAACAAGGTTTTGAAAACTATGCTTCATCGGATGGTTTGAGATCATAAATCCAATTGGCATATCGTTCTTTTTTCGGTTCTTTGGGCTTATCAGACATCCATGAAAACAACTATTGGTTTCACGCCATTCCAGCTTGTCTATGGACTTGAAGCTGTCTTACCGATCCAATGTCAGATTCCATCTTTACAACTTGCCGTCGAACTTCTGCCAGACACTTCCGCAGAGGAAGTGATATTTTTGTACTTAAATAACCTTGATGAGACTCATAGAGATGTTTCCTTGGCTAATGAGGCACATAAGAAACGCGTCAAGGTGCAGTACGATAAATCCGTCCAGCCTCGTTTTTTCAAGGAGGGTGACCTAGTTTTGACTTATGACCAGAGATATGACAAGCTAATAAAGGGTTTCGAGTCCAGGTGGTATGGACATTTCGTTATTTCCAAGGTGTGAGAGATAGGAGCCTATGAGTTAGTTGATTATGATGGAATCCCTTTGGGGAAACCTCGCAATGGGTTGTACCTGGAAAGGTACTATGGCTAGGTTTTCTTGGATGGTATCTTGTATATATGTATATTGATTGAGTTTCAGTGTGCTTTCATTATTTTCAAGATGGTTTTCAGTTTTAGTGTCCACATCTATTTATAGCATGTTTTTGTCATGCAGATGGCTTTCTACGACTTCGCTGATGGTGCTTGCCACCACACCTTGAATCTAGCCTCGGCTACTTGGGTTCTCTATCCCCTAGCTGAAGATTTGGTGAGTTTAGGAGTGGTTTTCTTAGGTTCCACTACTAATAACATCATCGAGTATGAAGAAATCATCGGTCTTTTGACTGAAGCTACCTCCCAGGATGTCCGTGATCTTGTAGTTTTGATGGACTATCAACTCGTGGTTTGTCATTTAAACCATGTCTACACCATTACGAACCCGGTGCTCCTCCACCTCTTCCAAAGGGTATGTTTGTTAGAAAGATCATTTGGAACCATTACATATAGGCATATTCCTAGGGAACATAATGTAGTTGCTGATTCATTCGCTAATTACATCCTAGATTGGCATATTGCCCATTCATGACGTTAAATCAAACATGGTACATTGTAACTAAACATTTAAAGACACATAGAATTCATAGAAAATGCATTTATCCATTGGAAATGTATAAACACAGTGTAAAAGTCTATATATATATATACAAAAAAGTTTTACAAAAATAGGTCCCGAGACCTCATCTGAAGCACATAGGCTTTCAGTCAAAATCATCATACAAAAATCCTGAAGCTATCAGCTGTCGGTATACATGTCTCATACACTAGTGGTGCTTGTGATAGCACATCATTGCTTGAGCCACCATGCATAGTAACCTCCTGAATTGGCTTGGTACTCCCGCCGTAGATCTCTGATATCTAGTCAGGAGATCATCTATATCATCATCTAGAATGTCCAGAGTCAACCTCTCTATTTTCTCCTCTAGCTCCCTGGTGAGATCATCACCTTTTGGCACGAAGCAAGCTCTAGCTTGCCTGTCTAATGGATATGCTCCTCCAAGCCTCGCTGCTCCAACATCTGCATGAAGATAGACAGGTCTCGTCACATATCATAAAAAATATAAAACATAAAAAATATAAAAACATTTTCTAGTTTTAGGGTTTCTTGTTTCTTACCAATGTCACCCCACTGCCCTCCAGGTGGGAGTGGTAGGTCAGGATCACCTGTAAAATCTGTGCCTGCATAGGCATAGTCCTTGACCATGAGCATCTGATCTCGCAACCATACGAAGAATGCATCACTAAACTTCACTCTACCCCTACTCGCTCCTGTGCGAGCCATGACTTGGACCCACCTCAGCATGTGGGGGTCCCGTGCTCTCAGACTCCGAAAAGTCACCTAGGGCCTCATCTGGGGGACCTTCTCAAAGGAGAAGCAAGGTAAGATGGAACCAAAGCCGAACTGATTCAGCTCTCCCTGCCGACATTTAGTCAGCTGATCTTTGAATATTGGAAGCAATGCTTCCGCCTAGTTGAACACTGTAGGTGCCATAGCCTCTAGGGCATACAACATATGTGCCCTAGAAGCCTGATGTACACCCTAGCTCCCTGCCACCCTCTGCATGGTGAACATAACAATTCATAGAGCCCTATCTGTCACTGCCCTGATGGGGATTTTCTTCCTTGATGTGCCTGTACTTGGTGCACAGTGTCGATCATTGAGCTCTCTGGTGGTAATGTCCCCGCCACGAGAACCTGTCAGTGAGATGGGGGCACCCCATCTTGATAGACCAATCAGGAAGTAGATGTCCTCTAGCTCCACTATAATTATGTGTGCCCCCACCTCAAAATACTTCTATTTTGGATTCCACATTCTCAGTATGTGTTCCAATAGTTTCTCATGGGACACCATTCTTAGTGTCCAGAAGAACTTTAAAATCCCATAGTTCCGGAGTGTGGAAATACAAAATGGATTCCTTTCAACAGCATCATCCTCGTCATCATGTGTTCTTTCCTTCCATATCACCATATTTTGGAAGCCTAGACCTGCTAAAAACAACAATGGTATGTATTAATATCATCCTTGAGTCATTGAAAATCAAAAGAATGAGTAAATTTTGCATATATCATTGGTTTAAATTCTCCACGGTTGGCACCTCCTGTGCCTTGTTGGAGACAGGTGGTGGCACTGCCTATCCACCATATTCTTGGCGTGGTTCTCGGGTGGTACTGCCTATCCCGCAAGAGGTAGCCGCAGTGCCCACAAATTGGATTTTAGGGCTTGCAAAATAGGACTTAAACCCCACCAAATCCCAAAATAAAAGCTATGAAATGAAAGATAAGGGTCTTAGTTGTTACCTACAACTGACGAGACTGAAAATGGACGGTGGAAACTCCTGATATCAGCTGTGGAAAATCTGGCTAAAAAATGTTCCAAGTGCTCTCTGCTAGAGGTAAATAGTGAAATGTTTGATCTTTTACTATTTACTTGCCTTATATAGACATTTTTTGGGTCTGACCTAGTATAGTTTTGATATTACATCATGTTCTAGTCAAAATCTATTTGTCATAATCCCTTAATGTTGATTTTGGATGCATTTAACACGTGTTTATGAGTCATCTGTAGGTTGAATTTAGTAAAAGCTTTGGAAAGTTTGTTTATGACTTTTTCATACTTTCACAAAACGAAAAAGGTCATTGACCATTTATTACGACACTTTTTCATGCTCGTTAAAATATAGTATCAAAGTTTCGAGTCCAGTTCAAGTTTCTTTCTAGGCTCATAAAATACGACATTGTGTAAAGAAACGTCATGGAGTCTTCTTTTCACATCTTCTTTCAGACTCCTTAAACATGAAATGATAGTCGAGTCCATTTCCAAATCTTTCCAGGCTCGTAAAAAAGTGACATTGTGTAAAGAAACCTCATGGATTTCTCTTTAAACCCTTTTCAGGCTCCCTAAATATGAAAAGATTGTCGAGCGATCTTGTCTTCTTCACGTTCATTAAAGTATTTGAAGAGTCATCCATCTGACGATAGGTTATCTCTTTCTCGGTTCGGATAGGACTATTTATGATAAAGGAACACTCCAGCCAATTATGACTGGAAGAGTTCTCTAAGGTATGATTTTACACTTTTTCGGGCCTTAGAGACTAAATCATATGAAAAAGGATCCTCATGGAGTCTTCTTTCGTATTCATTTAGACACTCTAAACATGAATGATACCGAGTTTTCTTTCAGTGGGCTCAATAAATTAAACATCGAGAGACCTATTTTGGGAACGAACCCCTCATCTCTCAGGTTTGTAAAACATATGAGACTGGACTTGTCTTCTGACAAGCTATATCGAGTGTTTGTTACCCTCTTTGAACTCATAAAATTGAAAAGAGGCACTCATTGATCATGATGGGGGAAATGGGAAAGGGAATCATTTTGTAAGTAATGGCAGTTGTTTGTCATTACCTTTGAACATGGAACTTGTCTGCACAATCATGTCAGTCAATTGGGTATTCAGCTGATCTCCGTGACGATCCACTTTCATGAGTCATGCCAATCCTCCGAGTCTTTCAAAAGAATGCATTGTCCACTGTCGCATTGTGTATTTGTACTATCTAGTCATGTTGCCAAGTCATTTTTTTGTGCCGCCCAATGTTCAAAGGGGATCTGAAGAAGTTTTACCTCTGCAGTCTACACAGTCTTTGTGTCAGTATCTTTGAGTCAGTCATATGGTTACTACATTCACATCATTCCAGGACTATGTTCCAAGTTTCATGTTGTTGATGTGGGACTCATCATGGCCCTCCTTTGACGAGACTATTCCCATCAACATCAGGTCATCATCCAAGAAACAGTCTTAGAAACAATATTTAGTACCTTGAGATCTGTATTCCTTAATGACAGATTCTCTTGCTCTTGACATAGGTTCACATCATTGACCTTTGATCGATAGAATTGACCGGGTGTTCGACATCAGGACATCTATTCGCACTCAGTAGATTGTACTAGGGTACCTTGGGAATCATTGACATTAATGGCGATCTTCCTCGCACTTGTTAACGGTTCACATCATTGGCTGGTAATCAAGTGGGTTCTACCATGTTTGACTTCAGATCATTGTAATCACATGGATAGAATCGTACTTTGTGGAAGACGAGATAAAGACCCTGGGCATTTGTTTAAAAGCGCTCATTTCTTTTTCCCTAGGTCCCGATGGATTTTTGTATATCTAGTATGGATCCACATTCATATGGTCGTGGCTATGCTCAAATTTGTGTCTGTATGACATAGATCTACATTGTATGTCTGGTAGCTATGTCCAAGTTTGAGTCCTCTATTACATGGATCTACACTGTATTCTAGTAGCCATGCTTGTTTATTCTACTCATGGATCTGCCTTGTATTGGTCTGCACCTATGAGTTTGGTTACTTGTGTCTATGAGTCAACATACTGATGTAATACAGATGCCTACTTGACTGCATGCTCCGATTGAGCCAACATTTTCATCTCCTGGCGACGACTTGTTCTCAAAACTCTCATTTATCGTATCACTCTAAGACTCATGATTTGGGGGGAATCCTGTTATACCAAAATCCTGTCACCATCATGTGATAAGACCTTTGACATACCTACTTTCCTTGAATCCTAGCTTCTGGAGTGAAGACTAAATGGTTTTTTTATCAATCTTTCATACAAATTCCCAGCACCGCACATGCCCCTTTATCCAGGAGCGGTACCCCTGATCGCACCGCTTTTCATCGGTTGTCCACAAGCGGTGCCACCGCTCATTTCCCTTGGCCCATAGGCAGTTATTACTAGAACCGCTCCATCATAGAAGGAGAAGTGTGGTACCCTAGGTAAAAAGGGAAAAATAGAAGCTTCTCGAGGATTCTAGATGATAAGCCTCGAGATATCCCTTATCCCTACTATTGTGGGTTGGTTGAGGTCAATATCCCTCATCCTAGGATCTTAGAGGCCACCTCACCCACTAATTTCTCAACCATCTCTATCCATTAAATCCCTATAAATATGAGCTCATAGCCATGGTTGAGGGGAGAACATGGAAGGTATTCTTATGCTGTTGGATTGATTCTTGGCCCAAGATCATTTGGAGAGAGCATAGAGAGCTAGAGTCGGAGCTTTTGGGGACGAAGAGCTAGTTTCATGGAGATGCATGTCAATACTAAGGATTAGTTGTAAACTTCTTCATATTTCTAATGCAAGTTGATTTTCTGTCCCATATATATTGTTGATGTTTGATTTAGATATATATCGCTAGATTCCTTAGTCACTAGCATAGACTAGTAGATCATATTCTGGATGCTTTGATTCGTTTTGTGTTGAACTCTTTTGTAGGTACACAGGTGAACTAGCAAAGCCTTGTATTCCAGATATCTATAGTGTCTAGGGAGAGTTATCAGCCTCTGTGATCTATTTGTTCTGTATCTGAACCATTCAAACCAGCAGAACACCTTGCTGTCTGCAAGAGGTGAAATATTTTGGTCAACAATAGGCATATTCCTAGGGAACATAATGTAGTTGCTGACTCATTGGCTAATTACATCCTAGATTGGCATATTTCCCATTCATGATGTTAAATAAAACATGGTACATTGTAAATAAACATTTGAAGACACATATAACTCATAGAAAATGCATTGGTCCATTTGAAAAATATAAACATCGTGTAAAATTATGTATATATATATACACAAAAAAGTTTTACAAAAATAGGTCCCGAGACCTCATCTGAAGGATGTAATATTTCAGGAAAAATCATTATACAAAATCCTGAAGCTATTAGCTTTTAGTATACATGTCTCATGCACTAATGGTGCTCGTGACATCAAATCACTACTCGAGCCACCCTACGTAGCAGCCTACTAAATCTGCCTAGTACTCCTGCTATAGATCTGTGATATCTAGTCGGGAGGTCATCTATGTCAGCAGCTAGGATGTTCAGAGCCAACCTCTCTAGGTTCTCCTCCAGCTCCCCAATGATATCATCACCCTTGTGGTACAAAGCAAGGTCTGGCTCGCCTATCCAATGGTGATGCTCCTCCAGGACTCACTGCTCCAACATCTGCATGAGAACAAACAGGTCTCATCACTTATCGTAAAAAATATAAAACTTTAAAAGACATGAAAAAATTGTCCATTTTAGGGTTTCTTTCTTCTTACCAATGTCACCCCACTGCCCTCCAGGTGGGAGTGGTAGGTTGGGATCTCGTGTAAAGTCCGTTCCTGCATAGGCATAGTCCTCGACCATGAGCATCTGATCCTGCAACCATCTGAGGTACAGATCACCAAACTTCACTCTGCCGCTACCCACTCTTATGCGAGCCATGACCTAGACCCACCTCGGCATACAGGGGTCCCATGCTATCAAACTCCAAAGTCACCTGGGGCCTCATCTGTGGGACTCACTCGAAGAAGAAGCAGGCTAAGATGGAACCAAAGCTGAACTTCTTCAGCTCTCCCTACCGACATTTAGTCAGCTGATACTTGAAGATTGGAAGCATTGCTTCCGCCTAGTTGAAAACCATAGGTGCCATAGCCTCTATGGCATACAACATGTGTGCCTTGGAAGCCTGGTGCACACCCTAGCTCCTGACCACCCTCTGCATGGTGAACAAAATGATCCGTAGAGCCCTATCTGTCACTGCCATAATGGGGATCTTCTTCCCCGATGTACCTGTACCTGGTGCACAGTGTCGATCTATAAGCTCTCTGGTGGTGATGTCCCCGCCACGGGAACCTATCAGTGAGATGGGGGCACCCCATCTCAATAGACTAGTCAGGAAGTAGATATATTCTACCTCCACTGTAAGTATATGTGCCCCCGCCTCGAAATACTACTGTTTTGGATTCCACATCTGCAATATGTGTTCTAGTAATCTCTTGTGGGACACCATGCTTAGAGTCCAGAAGAACTTTAAGAGTACACAGTCCTGTAGTGCGGCAATGCAAACTGCATTTCTTTCAGCAGCAACGTCCTTGTTATCATGTGTTCTTTCCTTCCATATCACCATGTTTTGAGTCACCTAGACCTGCCAAAAATGACAATGGTATGCATTAGAATCATCCTTGAGTCATTGGGAATCAAAAGAATGAGTTTTTTCTACCCATATCATTTGTTTAAGTTCTCCACGGTCGGCACTGCCTGTGCCCCGTTGGAGATAGGTGGTGGCACCGCCTGTCTGCTGTGTTCTTGGTGCGGTTCTTGGGTGGTACCACGTATCCCGTAAGGGGTAGCCATGGTGCCTGCATATTGGGTTTTAGGGCTTTCCAGATAGGCCCAAAACCCCCCCAAATCTCAAAATAGAAGCTATGAAATGAAAGATGAAGGTATTAGATGTTACCTACAATTGGCAGTGTTGAAAACACATGGTGGAAACTCTTGATATCAACTGTGGAAGATTTGGCTAGAAAATGCTCCAAGTGCTCTCTACTAGAGGTAAATAGTGAAATGTTTTGATTTTTTACGATTACTTGACTTATATAGACTTTTTTGGGTCCGACTTACTATAGTTTTGATATAAAATTGTATTTTAGTCAAAGTTCATTTGTCATAATCCCTTAATGTTGGTCTAAAATGCATTTCACACTTGTTTCTGAGTCGTTTGCAGGATAAGAGAACTTTAGTAAGAAGCGTTGGAAAGTCTGTTTATCGATTTTTCGTACTTTCAAAAAAAGGAAAAGGTCATCAAGTGTTTATTACGACACTTTGTCATGCTCGTTAAAAATTTAGTATCAAAGTTTTGAGTCCATTTCAATTTTCTTTCCAGGCTGGTAAAATACAACATTGTGTAAAGATGCATAATGGAGTCCTCTTTTCACCTCTTTTTCAGGCTCTTTAAACATGAAAAAGTCATCGAGTCCATTTTCGATTCTTTCCAGGCTTGTAAAATATGACATTGTGCAAAGAAACCCTATGGAGTTCTCCTTAAACCCTTTTTAGGCTCCCTAAATATGAAAAGATCATCGAGCGATCTTGTTTTCTTCACGCTCGTTAAATTATTTGAAGAGTCGTCCGTCCGATGGTAGGTTATCTCTTTTTTGGTTCGGATCGGACTATTTACAAAAAAGGATCACTCCAGCCAATCATGATTGGAAGATTTCTCTAAGGTATGATTTTACACTTTTTCGGGCCATAGAGAATAAATCATACTAAAAAGGACCCCTTTGGAGTCTTCTTCCGTATTCATTCAGACTCTCTAAACATGAACGATACCGAATTTTATTTCAGTGGAATCATTAAATTAAACATTGAGAGGATTGTTTTGGGAACGAACCCCTCCTCTCTTAGGTTCATAAAACATATGAGACTAGACTTGTCTTTCGACAAGCTATATTGAGTGTTTGTTACCCTCCTTGAACTCGTAAAAATGAAAAGAGGCACTCATCAATCATGATGGGGGAAATGGGAAGGGAATCATTTTGTAAATAATGGTAGTTGTTTGTCGTTACCTTTGAACATGGCACTTGTCTGCACAATCATGTCAGTTAACTGGGTATTCAGCTGATCTCCGTGACGATCCACTTTCATGAGTCATGTCAATCCTTTGAGTATTTCAAAAGAATTCATTGTCCACTGCCGCATTGTGTGTTTGTCCTGTCTAGTCATGCTGCCAATTCATTTTGTTGTGCTGCCTGATGTTCAAGGGGAATTTGAAGAAGTTTTAACTCTGTAGTCTACACAGTCTTTGTGTCAGTCATATGGTTACTGCATTCACATCATTCCAGAACTATGTTCTAAGTTTCGTGTCGTCGATGTGGGACTCATCATGGCCCTCCTTTGATAAGACTATTCCCGTCGACATCAGCTCATTATCCAGGAAATAGTCTTAGAAACAATATTTAGTACCTTGAGATCTGTATGCCTTAATGATAGTTTCTCTCGCTCTCAACATAGGTTCACATCATTGACCTTTGATCGATAGAATCGACTGGGTGTTCGACATTAGGACATCTATTTGCACTCAGTAGATTGTACTAAGGTACCTTGGGAATCATTGACATTAATGGTGACCTCCCTTGTACTTGTTAACGGTTCACATCATTGACCAATAATCAAGTGGTTTCTACCATGTCCGACTTCAGATCATTGTAATCACATGGATAGAATCATACTTTGTGGAAGACAAGACGAAGACCCTGGGTAGTTGTTTAAAAGCGCTCATTGTTTTTTCCCTAGGTTGCGATGGAGATTTGTATATCTAGCATAGATCCACATTTGTATGGTCATGGCTATGCTCAAATTTGCGCTTGTATGACATAGATCTACATTGTATGTCTGGTACCTATGTCCAAGTTTGAGTCCCCTATCACATGGATCTATGCTGTATTCTAGTAGCCATGCTTCTTTATTCCTCTCATGGATCTGCCTTGTATTGGTCTGTAGCTATAAATTTGGTTACTTGTGTCTATGAGTCAACATACTGATGTACTACGGATGCCTACTTGACAACATGCTCCGATCAAGCTGACATTTTCATCTCTTGGCGATGACTTGTTCTCAAAGCTCTCGTTTATCATATCCCTCTAAGACTCATGCTTTGGGGGACATCTTGTTATACCAAAATCTTGTCACCATCATGTGATAAGACATTTGACATAAATAATTTCCTTGAATCCTAGCTTCTGGAGTGGAAACTAAATGGTTTTTCATCAATCTTTCATACAAATTCCCAGTACCATGCATGCCCATTTATTTAGGAGCAGTACCCCTGTTCGCACCACACATCATCTGTTGCCCATAAGCAGAGCCACTGCTTATTGTCCTTGTTCCATAAGTTGTTATTTCCAGAACCACTCTGTCATAGAAGGAGAAATGTGGTACCCTGGGTAAAAAGGTAAAAAGAGAAGTTTCTCGAGGCTTCTAGATGATAAGCCTTGTGTCCTGCCTTATCCCTACTATTGTGGGTTGGTTGAGCTCAAGATCCCTCATCCTAGGATCTTAGAAGCCACCTCACCCACTAATTTCTCAACCATCTCTATCCATTAAAGTTTTATAAATAAGAGCTCATAGCCATGGTTGAGGAGAGAACACTGGAGGTATTGTTATGCTGTTGGATTGACCATTGGCCTAAGATCATTTGGAGAGAGCATAGAGAGCTAGAGTCGAATATTTTGGGGATGAGAAGGTCTGGTTTCATGGAGATGCATGTTAACACTAAGGCTTGGTTGTAAAATTATTCATATTCTTTAAGGCAAGTTGATTTCTATCCCACATATGTTGTTGTTGTTGTGATTTCGCATATATGTTGCTAGGTTCCTTAGTCACTAGCATAGATTAGTAGATCATATTCTGGTTGCTTTGATATGTTTCATGTTGAGATTGATTGCAGGTACACAGGTGGACTATCAAAACCTCGTATTCCAGATATCTGCAACATCTAGGGAGAGTCTTCAACCTCTGTCCTCTATTTGTTCTGGATCTGAACCATTCAGACCAGTGGAACAACTTGCTATCTGCAGGAGGTGAAATATTCCAGCTAACAAACATTGATTCATAGGATTCCCACCACCAGTTCACCCTAGTTTATGTTGAGTTATGCTCCAATGGGTCACATTCAGCTCGTCTTTAGTTATCCTAGCACCAATTTTGAATGATTTACGGAGATTGGGTGCCCTTTCTCACCTTCCTTGGTTAGTTAACTAATTGTGAGGTGTTTCAGTTGTCCAAAGTTACACTGGTGATCCTCCAGTGGTGATTTTCCACAGTTAGTGATGTCCGGAGTCAATCCAAATCATGGGATTCGAATCACTCCTAGAAGATTCGAATTATCTCTATTGTATCATGGATGTATTTCATATAGTTTAATGATTATTGAACTATGGTTATGCTATCGATTTTTTGCCTCTAATCTAAATAATTTCACCATGATTGTTTGTCAATTCTTATACTAAAAATTCTTCCTTATTCATTATTTCTTTCACACTGAGGTTCAGTCCAGCTTGATGATCTTGTGGCCATGCTAATTTTACAAAAATATCCATGTAAGTTGAGGAATGCCTATTTTTTTAGTTTTCTATTGAATCTAACGTGTCAAAATATACCCTCATAATATTGTACACACCCAATAATGAGAGTATCTTAAATTCCCAATTCATTTACACATACAATACAAGTAATTGATATGTCACAATTAGGTGGTAGATACTTCAACAGTATCTCCTTCACGCGAAGCTCAAGATCTAGTTTAAGTTCACATGGATTCAATTATTGGCCTTTTTTAGATACCTTCTTACATGATGTTATATCTATATAAGTATTAAATATCATCTATGGGCATATGTGTCAATATTTATGTGCTTTATGGATGATTTTTCTTTTGTATATGATATTGACATGCTTGGCGTGGTTTGTTTCCCTTGTTTTTTAATAAAAGATATTTTAAGTATTCTAATAGTTGCTTTACTAGATCATCAGTATATGCATTATACCCTCTTGGGATGTGTATGAAATAATGTGTTCAAATTAGTATGTGAAAAGTTCGACTTTAAGGAATCATTAGAGAATATGTAGTGACTAGACTCAATATGTATGGTTTAACTAGAAGACATGGTGGTATGAATCGTGGTGAACATGTAAGTGATGAATATGTAGGTTGATGGCATCAATCAGTAGGCCAATAACATCATCATATTATACTTTTTTTATTGGTGGTTTATCCAATGCAACCACGGTTAAAGTACAACAAATGGTGCATGGGGTAAGAAAGAGTCTAGGTGAAGGAGGCTAATTTCTTTGTGTGAATTATTTCTCCATTAGAGAATATAAGATAATAAGGGACTTCTATAATCATTTGTAATAAATGATGGAATAATAGCACGAGCTATAAAATTTGAATACTAGGGGACAAAACAAAACATAAAAAAGAAAAAGTATGTTACATTGTACAAAGAGATACTTTTCTAATCCACACATATAAATTTTTTGAATACGATCCATGGACAAGATGCCTAAGGAAAGGCCCATCATGGTGAACCAACTAGTATTCCCCTTTCTATAAGATTCATTTTATGATAAAGATGCCATACCATAAAGATCCAAATTTACCTATTCATAGTTTTTCTTTGGTGGAACTGTATACTAGGACCATGCCACTCTTTTAACAAATTTGAGGTCCGGAGCATTGTGTTAAAATATTTCACTTTGGAGTGCTTTGTGTTCACCTTGATGTTAGTTTGAGCATCACGGAAATGATCATCCAAGATTTGTAGGAATAACAATTGTTTGATGTCAAAGGTGTGTAGAAGAAGTTTAACAATGATATTCAAGGCAAGGAACTCTTATTTAATGGGTAAGATGGATTTTATGCCCTACATGAGCTAGAATGGTGTTCAACTTGTTGCATATTTTACCAATGTGTGGTATAGCCATAGGCTGAGAAAAATTTGTAGATGCCAACTATTTTTTTTGTCTTATTGATAGTTCGTTAGAGGATGGATTTTATCACTTTATTGATGGACTCATCCTGGTAATTTACTTTAGGCCATTTCATTGTCCAATTCATTTTGTTTAGTGGGGTATTATTTTTCATTATTTATGTTTTCTTTGCAACTTATATTGTTATGTCAACATATAACTACCCTATTTTTGAAAGCATTTGGAATTAAGAAGTATTTTGGCATAATTTAGGTACATTGGTTAGTTTAATTATTGTCCCAAAGTACCTACCTTTTGGTATTTTGTATCCATTTCTGGAGGTTGGAGATAGTGTATTTGTGGTGCTTTCCATCTGAGGTGACATAGATTTTGGTGGGATGAATTTGGAAAGGTTTTTCTAACACTATGCTTTATGAAATGAAATTTAATAAAGAGGTTTTCTCTAGTAGAAGCTAACATAGATTGGTTATATTTTTCTACGATATTTTCTCAGCATGAGGAAGTAACTATGAAATGCCTTCTTGTTGTATAGAATTGTTGACTAGATGGATTCAAACTTTAAGAGAGGTGAGGGAAAAAACTTGTTAAAAGATTAACTTGTTATTCAACGTATAACCAAAACTATAGAGAAACCCAAGATTGAATTATCATCACTTACCCAAACAAGCATTAGGTGCATTATAATTGTTTTTCTTCAATTGTTGTAATGCACTATCAAGATTCAAAAGTCTTTGTACTGCTTGGATCAAAGTTTCAAACAAGATTTAGGTATGGTCATTGTTTGAAAGGATTTTTTTTCTTTTTCTTATAATGTTCAACCTCAAGGTTTATGTAGCAGTGTTTTCAACTTTTGATGATTTTAATGTCAAATTTCAAATCAACAACTTTTAGAATTATAGATTGTCTATTTCGATTTTTAGGTCATATAATCATATAATTTTATTTCCCATGTAGGTATGCACAGGGGTCATGATGCATGGTTATGGGTGTATTACCCCATGAATAAATAATTGTTATTATTTTTGCTGGAAAATTACTTTATTTATTATTTTTATTATTTTTGACAGAAAAGTCAAGAATAAAACATTTTGTAATAAAAAAACATTTTTTTAAAATAAAATCTGTTGAAGGGGTACACAAGTGGATATAGTTTTTCTAGAGTGTTTTCTGACCCACAAGAGGAAAAGAAAAGTGGCAGAAGCCATTGAGTGAGAACTCAGGATGTAGGAGGAATCATCCCAAAAAATCAGGTCACAACTCCTAACTGAGTGCTAAAGAGGAGGAGGCTCATAAATGACCAGGTCCTAGGAAAAATACTATAAATTAGTATATCCATAAGGAGCAGGAGGATAGCATTGGACGGGGATTAACATTTGTGAAATGCAAAAGATGGTGCATTGAATTATTTTTATCTTGTGGTTCAACGAACAGGATCGGGGGTTTTGGAGCAAGTAGCTTGGCTGCTTTGGGAGTTAGTTGGGAGGAAAAGCTTCTCCAATTTTGTTTTCCCAGCAATTGGTTCTAGGTTTATATTTCAAGTTTTTAAATGTTGTAGAATATGTTTAAACCCTAGATATGAACTAGATTAATATAGATTCTAGTTGGTTTTAGTTAGCTTACTAATGTTATACTTGAATCTTGCACCTAATGGATTGAATCATTTATTTCTAAAGTTGTACAGTGTATTACTACATGAAGTGTGTATTTCCTGTTGTTTCAATTTTTCCTAGATCTTCCTTAATGTGCATTGTCAAAATTAATTATCGACTGAATCTATAATTCCTGTTTCTAACTTATAGATCTACAGTATTCACTGTATATAAATATAATCCATCTACAAAATGTTCATCCTAGTTCTTACACAATATATCAAAATTAGATTTCAATATGTTATTATAATATAAATCTATATTATTTAGTATAAGTAGAGCAATTACATTTAAATAATATAGTTATGTAGTATTTAATAATTACAGATAGAAACCCTTTAAATAATATAACATCATTGCAACTCATAAGATCCAAATGTAAATATTAGAATCAAATAAGATCTACATAGGAAAAGTAATGAGGATATCTTAAGTATTCATACATAGAAGAAAATTATAATCAAACCCAACAAAATCCTTTAATCCACTTAGTAGGATGTTATATATCGAATCTACTAAAGGTAATTACTTAATATCCCTTTGATAAAATAATTCGTAGTTTATAATCAATACAACTATGAAATCCCTTTGTGGCTAGGCCATAAATGTAGCTACAAATCAAAGATCTACTTTGTGTATCCTAGTAGATATATAAAAACTTCATTATTGTTCTCTTAATGATTATATAAATCTCACAAATCAATTAACGAAAATCATAGATGCATGTTTTCATCCAGAACATAAATTTAAACCAAACTCATATGCCAAACAACCTTACAGAGATCGTCTGATCTTCCTTTTCTCTCAAAAAATCATAGTAATTATAGAATGGTGAACACAAACATACGGATCAAAGATCCATTGTTTAACATCTTCAAAATATGCACAGTATAACAAGAATATCAAATTGTAAAAATCACTTCAAGCTATCACAAACCTGGAGGGTCACATTTTTAAACATAACTAACACCATATTTTACAAGGTCGTAAGTCCACATCGTGGCTACCCTATTTTACACAGAGGTAGAGCCTCGATCTATATGCTAGATTACAATACAATACAGAGATCATTGGATTGATTCCTGTAAAGGTATTGTACTAAACCACATAAAAATAAAATAAACACATACAAAATCGCACATGTAAACCCTTATCTTTATCACAATCTAATTAGCTTAAGAAAAAGGTTAAGTTGGTCGTAAGCCTATCCAATAGCTACCATCATAGCATATATTATATATACAGAGATGATAAAAGGAAATGAAGAAAATGCATTCTTTTCTACAGTCATAAGACCATCCACAATGGAAGACGAAGGATTAAACATAATCCATATAAATAATTGCATACAGTAAAATAACGAAGCATCATTGGGTTAATACCCAACCAAAGTTAGCTTTCATTTTATTTAAACCATCACAAGAATATATAAAAGAAAATATATTTTTCAAAGTGGTTTTTAGACCATCGTAGATGGCTTCCACTGAAAAATCCAAATACCAGTAATATAAATGAGATGGGAATAAGAACCGCCAAGGGCATCTCTAACCCTATCAGGGTTTTATTTAAAAACTAAAGTATTCTTTACATTACAGTGACGAGTTAAAGGTCATAAGTTGGTGCAACCTGAAAGGGGTTTTAAACACAACCATTTGTGGAATCAAAACCAAACTTCACTTATCTTATTGCAACCAACGGAAGAGTCCTCATAGCCTTTGCCCAGTTTGACTTACAAGAACACATTGGTTGGGTCAGCATGGGTTACCACCATGAACAGTTTAAGAAACAAAAAAAAAATGTAAACCAGGGTTGAATTGTAAACGTACCTAGGCATTTGGAAATGTGGGCCTGGGAGGAGGTGACCTTGTTGCTTTCCTCCGAGTGTCGAAACCTGCAAAGAAAACCTTATTACAATCAACACATTGTATTTTATCTAGTAAAAACCCAGTAATAACTTATCAAGGGTTGCAACCTCACCTTGGCACATGGAAATGAGGGAAAGGGATCGGATCCTCCAAGCACCCTTATTCCTCCACATCTTGCAACCACCAACAACATATACGTTAACGAAAATAAAACTATATCTTACAAAGTGTAGGGTTAAGTAACATGTTTTTATCACCCGTTGAAATGGTTTGGTCACATGGCTCAAAATTTGGAAGGCTCTTCAAAGATTTGACGTTGGGAAGTAGGTGGTTGAAGAAGCTTTTGAAAATAGTACCTCAAGCAAAACCATTAACATGGTAAGAACGAAGAAATCCATTTATGTGTAGACAATAAACCAGAGAAAGTTCTATGTAGAGAAAAGCTCGATCTCAATCATCCTCCAACCAAAAAACATCACAAATGAGGGGTAAGGACATTATAATGGATATTTTATGAAACCCTACAAGGTTGTGTGATCTCACCCTCCAGGTTTAATGTATAGATCAAACCTTCGTGCCAAGACATAGCCTGGTTGCGCTGTCAACTCGCAACTAGGAAAGATATTTTAAGTCGACCCAATACCATATTGAAATCATGACCATAGCTTTAATCAAAATCAAATAATTACATACCATCAAACCTCGTGGTTGGGTTAAGAGAGCCCAATCATATATTACACCACAAAGAATATCTAGTGCATATATTTTATAACCATGGCTAAGTTCAAGAACTTCAAAATTAAACCTTATAACATGGTTCTGGGTGTATGCATAAAATAACCATGGTGATAGGACTGGCTCATAATGCCTTCGCGGTTATGTCAAGGTCCGTCTCCTCTCAAACACACCATAATATATAATTATATAATTACAAGATCACCATTCCATACTAACACCTTATCGCTATGTTAAGCCAAGGTCACCGAGATAATTATAATCATAGCATAGGACTATGTAATAAAAACATTAAAACTATAATACAAGCATACTTTGGGTTTTATGCATTGGAATCCATAAGTTATAGTTTAAAAACCTTATGATATAACATTAACACCATGAACTTCAAGGATCACAAAGAATTGCTGCATTAAGGCCAAAAACATGTGGTTACATGCCAATCACAAGTAGGTAACCCTCATTTTTTATTCATATTAATAGGTCACCATATGGAGGACCATACGCTTACAACCCTCGCTTTTTATTAATATTAATAGGTCACTGTATGGAGTACCATATGCTTACAAACCCTAAGCCTCTCATGCTTAGGGGCAAGTCTTCACATCAATAGAGTAAACTATGTTAAGGCCAAAGCCTTGAAAGTATAAAATAAATTAATAAGGAACATGTAAACAAAGTACATCAGCTGTGTGAAGATGGAAAAAGGTTTCAAGAGAAACTAGCCATTGTATGCATCAACAAACCTATCATAACCAGCATGACCAAGATATTAAAACTAGCAACAGTAAAATTTACGATTCTGCTAAGTAAATGTAAAAGTAATGCATGCAAAAAAAAATTATTTACGAGTTTTAGGTGTGTTACATAATGGTATCAAAGCACAGTTACAACACTAGGCCTGAATCATCTCAACACTAGAATTACTACAGAAACCAGAACACTAATTTCTATTTTATTTTTGTGAACTTCTCTTACAAACAACAAAAGAGAAGAATAACTATATTTTGCAGGAGACATGGTAGATCCAGAGATGTCTGTAGAATATGAACATCACCCAAAAAATCCTTTAAATAACGAAGAGGGTAACTTAAGGGATGGGAAAATTTGGGTAGACCTAAACGACAACCAAGATAATAAATGTGAAGTAAAATGAACTGTCAAAGAGTTAAGGTCTGAACTGAGAAAAGTTAAAGAAGATAACGAGTGAATTCTAAATTCCCAGGAAGAACTAAATTCTATTCTATTAGCTAAGATTCATAACAATGAAAAATGAAAAAATAATGAATTTGAACAAGAAATGCCTAAATTGCATCATACAAACGTAAGGGAAGAAAGCTAGAATTTTCCATCCATAAACCTGAAACTTCTGGTGAAGAGTTAGTTAAACGTCACCAAAAACAATAAGAGTCAATCGAAAGCGACGACGATAACAAAAATAAAAATAAATGTAGACCCTATAAGGAAATATCTGGGGAGTTTAAGATATTTAAACCACTAATGCTTAATGGAGAAATTGAGAAGGGAAAAGAGGAAGAAGCTTGGTTATCTAGAATGAAAAAGTATTTTCATATATACAACTACTTTGATGAATTAAAGGCTAAAATGGCCATCTATACTCTGACTGGAAAAGGAGATATATGGTGGCAAGACATAAAGAAGGTTAAAGGGATAAAACAAAGATATGTAACTTGGAAAACATTTAAAAAATTCTTTAAAATAAAGTATTTATCATAACAATACTATGAAGATAAGGCCAAAGAGTTTTATGAACTAAAACTAGGAGCCATGACGATGACATAACTATGCAATAAGTTTTTAAGTCTGCATCACTATGTTCCTTATATAATTGATGAGAAACCTAAAATACATCGGTTCCCCAATTGTTTTCCCATCATGTTCAAAGAACAGATTGAGTATGACAATCTGAAGATGCTAGAGGAAGCGATGAGGAAGGAAAACTTATGTTACAACCAAAAAAAGAATAAAAGTTGAGTGTACTCAGAATAGAATCCCAGAATTCAGAAGAGACTCAGAAGAGACCTATGAAAAAAAATATATCTACCTACCTAAAATCCAACCCCCTTTAGCACCTCCACAACAACGGTGCCAAAATGTTGGTGAAAAGTATTAAACGATTAATAAACTATCCAACGATTTAACTATCAACCCGAGGAGAGCATAAACTTATGAGGTACAAGAAAAATATATGCAGGGTTAGAGTTGTTACAAAGAGAAATTCCTATGGCTTGGGGTACCACAACAGACAGCTAGACTCCAGAAATCAATCTTTCCCAATATGAAATAGAAATAAAAACATCTAACACTAAAGGATCGAACCTCGTACCTCATTCCAGACGGTTGAAGTAGATCCCCGTTGAGCTTTCCAATCTTCAGCTTGAATTGTTATAACACGTCCTCAACAACAAGTAAACAATACAAGCATACTATATTTCATGGTGTTAGATCTATTATAGCATATATAATCAATAATGTAAAAGCATTTGACATATTCCAATGGATACAATATTCATTCAAATACACATTACTGGACAGGAAAAGATATTTCTACTAATAAGAATCAGAGATTACAAGTGACAACCTCTGATGGCACGTCTGTGAACCGGAGAAACTGAATCCCCCACTTGGGCCTCCACCACCTCAATCCTCCATCACTTCGATAGCAAGCTTACTAGCAAAAGGAAAGCTTGGGAAGAACACAACAGTGCTCCAAGGGACAAAGGGATGCAGACTCAAGCATAAGTTCTGGAAACAATGGACTATAGTTTCGTTACTCTCAATCCTCTCTTATGCTTTCAATGTACCAAGGGGTTCCTTATATATATTTTCAAAGGGATATTGAAAGGTCAAATCCGTGCGATCTCAAGGCATATGGAAGGCCAGGAGTCATATGAGTCAGATCCAAGTCAAGGACAACTCCAAAAGGATTTGGATTATGCACACATCCCGATGTACGCGACTATAGGGGGAATATCCGCGTATGTACACGGTTATCGAGGAAAAAGCCACGTATATCACTTTTCTTATGTTTTTAGGGATGATCAAGGACACATCAAAAGAAAAAAAGTGGTCCATAGGGGCTAATGAGTCTGCAGCGGGACAGGGGAAGGCCATACAATGTGTGATTCGCCTAGTGTGGTGAAATCCGCTATAATAGATGCCCCCTAATGTATGAGATCAGAGGGGTTATACGATGGCCGAAATACATTATAAGTCCATCCCAGAAGTGAAGTGATGAAGGTACCCAAATGGAAGACCAGCCACCCAATCAGCATAGTACCATAATACAACTCTGCATATAACTACAAATACATACAACAGTCTCGGATACATAAGAGTACAATGGCCATGAATAGGCATGAAACATGATAGCACATATGTGGTCATCACCACGTACAATATACATAGATCAGAATCTCCATGATGAAGATATACAATAGATCAAGATCTCCATAGTGGCTGGAAATGTCTGACATATACTGGAACAAGTCACGAGAGCTGAAATCTCATGAACACTGGCACGATCAAGGAGGTAGCATATAAGAGATGCCACCAATCTGGAAGGTCTTCTACACAAACCGCTACGAGTACATGTCCTACTATGCGAATAGAGGTGTCGAGGTCGAACATAGTAGTCCATCGTCTGATTACCGGTCATTGATGTATACCGTTAACAGACGCGAGATCACCCACCGATAATGAAAATGGGAATCAAGGTACTAGATTTCAAACTAACAAGTGTGAATAAATGTGTTGAGGTCGAACACTTGAGAGAATCCATCGATCAGGGGACATTGCTGTATTCCCAAAACTGTCGATGGCGAGAGAACCTGCCACTGATGACTGCAAGTCTCAAGGCACTCAAAATGACTCTAGACTCCAATCCCAGAATAAATGATCTGAAGTCGATGGGATGAAATCCGCTGGAAGGAGGGCATTAGGGCATCCCCCATCATCCAACACGAGCTACTCAGCAAAGCTGTCTAATGTGGAAGGACTCGATCATAAGGTGCATGAACCAGTAACTGTACCGGGAATGGCCGACATGCAAAGTCAAGATAACTGAGGAATGTCCAACATAGGTTTCAACTTTCTTCGAATAAGAGCATAATGGCGTATGGTGACTGAATGAAGGCAACATAGACTCGATATACAAACTGGGACATCTCTATGATGCAGGAGGCATCAATAGAGGCTCCATAGGGACTGGAAGCATAACCAGTCGGTGGAGATAAACTTAGATAAACGAGTACAGCTCCTAAAGTCAAACTATAACCCAACCAATGGATGCGATATACAAAGCTCTGTTCGAAGGCTACACGACTCGACAGCTGCCAAAGATAATATCTTTTCTTCTTTGGATTTTTGGTTTTTTGATTTTTTTTTGGACTTTTTCATTTATTTGAAAAGCTTGAAAAAAGAATAAACTAGCTTTATAGTTATAAACTAGGAGGAGACGAGTGTCATAAGGGAAAACAAACTAGTTCCAAGTAGTGGAACATACCTATGCTCAATGCAAGGATACATGTGTAGGATATCGACACTCGGGGGGAAATCCCCTCCCGGCAAAAGGGAAGATCAAGCTGCGAAGGATATAAAAAATGGCTCTGCATGGCTAGACATGAGACAAGCTCGGGCTATATGGCTAAAACGCAATGTTAGGGGAGCCGGCATAAAACTCAATAAGATAGGCAAATCTCATGATAATGCATCCACAACTTGATACAAGGGAGTCCGGAGGGAACATGGCCAGCATAAGATCAAGAGGAGTATGAGGCTCTTGTGAAATGTCATGGCAATACTATACAACGGACTCCCAGACCTAAGAGAGGACTCACAACATGGGTACCAACTGCAAAGGGGAGCTGACTAGGATACCCATGTATAGGAAAGCTCTACCATTCACATGGTACCACTTCTAACAGTAGCATGAAGGTTCTGTGATACCATGGAATGGGTTTGTACCTAAGGTTAAGATGGAATGGTCATAAGGCAATGCATAAGTCCAAGCGGATGTGAAATCCTAACCTATATGCCAGTTCAGAAATAATACCTGTGATAGACACGAATAAGTTGAAAACTCGGAGAGAGTGTACAAAAACTGGATCCTACATGACAACCATATTAGTCCAAAACAACCCAAGATAGTCAATAAAGTTCCAAACTATAGGATATAGGGAGGAATGATCATGACAACTGCTCCCAAAGGAAACAATGTGGTGAACGATGGGACATAAATAGGAATGTAAGGTGTAGAACCAATGTTCACGCATCCACTACCACCCCCATGAGGGTGACCACCAGTGTAAAGACCGAGCGAAGGGAGTCAACATCCTCCACAAATGGAGTAGAGGGAAGAATGTGACCACTTCAAATCTCTGAGCATGGTAAGGGGCTGTGATGGCCCTGAGTCTGACACCAGGGTCCGGATTAGGACCAAGGATGGGTGATAAGATACCAGGCATGCTAAAAATAAAAGGACCTAAACTCAAGAGAACATAAATATACTCAAGTAACCATGATCCCAAAGGCCAACTAGCGCACAAAGAGCACACTCCTAAGAAAATCTACAGCCAAATACAAGCAAACCAAGGGGAGGGTATGTGAGCTCCCGAATGTAGCAGGTATGCCTCGCCTAGGAGAGGATTGAAACTCCCATACACTACAAGCGGAGGTACGTAACCAATTATAGTGGCCCTTAGCTTCAATGCGTAGAGCGACTGTGCTGTCCGACCTCTACCTGGCCGGGACACCTGTAGAATAACCTCTACAAGTACCCCCTCGATATCCTAGGTAAGGTCACTAAGGTCACCTCAATATAATCAAAGCTTAGGCGGACAGTCGCAGGCGGGATTGACCGTATGGGCAGGGTAGCAAAGCCCGAAACTCTCGAAAGAGCCCCCAGATACGAATACAATCCTGGAAATATCTCCGGTGCTACTCAGTTATGACTAGGGGTCATCCCAATCGTTAACCGCTCACACTGCCTTGTGCTTAACTCCCGTTTGAGAGGAGGATCCTGAGAACAATGGTTATACCAAGTATTTCACACACTCCCTGGACAGACACCTAGTTGTTGTCGTTTAGTGATCTTGGAGAATTGACTTACAATGAACTATTCCAAGATCCTAAAACCTAAGCTTGTTGGTGCACCCTAGAAAAGATAAGAGTGTAATTCATTTTATTTAGCATTGATTTTAGTTGGCTTTATTACTCAAAAATAGGATATGGTCATGCAACTAATGACATTATGACTCAGCAGTGAAATAAATATGCACACCATAACAAACAATGATAAGTGCAATCTTTGTCAAATGAAAAATAGGGTATGCCACTACATGAGATGCATAAATATATATTCTTTTCCGAATTCCAATGCAATCCTTCCTATATGAAATCCTAAACACAACTCTCATCCAAGCAATCCAATGCAAGTACCTCCTCAAATCCATATCTAAGATACAACTAAGAGTGCAACTACTTTGTATTTTTCAATATAAAAGAATGAAAAAAGCAATAAAAGTCATCTAAAACTCTCAGTCTCTACAGCAAGTATAAAAGACAATCCCAGCAAGAAACCAAGACAAAAAGAGTAATGCACTAATGGCAAAACAAAAAGGAAAAATGACTAAAACTACTTTCAAAGAAAAATCAATGAAAGAGCGGTCTCTGGTCACAAAAGAAGCATCCAATAGACAACATCAAACCCAAGGAAGACCCAACCACACTCACAACCCACCCAACAACTTCCCACAACATCAGACTCACCAAAAGGGAGGATGTACGGGACTGTATAAAGAATAGCCGTGCATGTACGTGAATTTCCGCCAAAAATCCACGTATGTACGCGACTTTTAGCCAAAAACCCATGTATACAGAGAAGGCAGTGGTAAAAAGTAGGCTAAGGCCAAACCAATAAAGGGGAGTGTCAATGGACAAACATACTATAAAATGCAACACAGAAACAAGGAGAAATAGAGAGCAAGTCAATAATATCAAGCCCATTGTGCCGGCAAACCCCAAATAAAAACAAGGGACATCCCCAACAGAGTTGCCAATTCTGTTACGGAGAGAAATTCCTATGGCTTGGGGTACCACAACAGATAGCTAGACTCCAGAAATCAATCTTTCCCAATATGCAATAGAAATAAAAACATCTAACACTAAAGGATCGAACCTCGTACCTTATTCTGGATGGTTGAAGTAGATCCCCGTTGAGCTTTCCAATCTTCAGCTTGAATTGTTATAACACATCCTCAACAACAAGTAAACAATACAAGCATACTATATTTCATGGTGTTAGATCTATTCTAGCATATATAATCAATAATCTAAAAGCATTTGACATATTCCAATGGATACAATATTCATTCAAATACACATTACTGGACAGGAAAAGATATTTCTAATAATATGAATTAGAGATTACAAGTGACAACCTCTGAAGGCACGTCTGCGAACCGGAGAAACTGAATCCCCCACTTGGGCCTCCACCACCTCAATCCTCCATCACTTCGATAGCAAGCTTACTAGCAAAAGGAAAGCTTGGGAAGAACACAACAGTGCTCCAAGGGACAAAGGGATGCAGACTCAAGCATAAGTTCTGGAAACAATGGACTATAGTTTCGTTACTCTCAATTCTCTCTTATGCTTTCAATGTATCAAGGGGTTCCTTATATAGCTTTTCAAAGGGATATTGAAAGGTCGAATCCGTGCGATCTCAAGGCATATGGAAGGCCATGAGTCATATGAGTCGGATCCAAGTCAAGGAAAACTCCAAAAATATTTGGAGTATGCACACATCCCGATGTACGCGACTATAGGGGGAATATCCGCATATGTACGCGGTTATTGGGGAAAAAGAAGCGTATATCACTTTTCTAATGTTTTTAGGGATGATCAAGGACACATCAAAAGACAAAAAGTGGTCCATAGGGGCTAATGAGTCTGCAGCGGGACAGGGGAAGGCCATACAATGTGTGATTCGCCTAGTGTGGTGAAATCCGCTATAACAAGAGTAACACTAATTTAATCTAATATTCTATGCCACTAAAATCGAAAAACACATATGACTGAAATCTAAGAAAACATGTGACTAATCTAAGAAAATATATGCGACTGAAATTAAACCTAGTTTATGAAAGCAGTAAATTGCATGAAAATAAATTTAAATATAGGAGAGCATGAAGTTTCATAAAATGGAATTAACTAAGAAAACATGAAATCCATTAACAACTCAAAATAACAAATCTATTATGGAGAAATCAAAATATTTACTCTAAAACATCAATCCTATTACAAAATGATAAGATCCATGACTAACTCTCAAAAGAATTTACATAAATTATTTCTCTACTTCCACACCACTAAGGGGGCCTCCACTTATCTTCATTGGTTCCAACTGGGAGGACATAGATATGAAATTGATTTTATCACTATACATGAACGGGTGGAAATTTGAAATGTTATGGTTCACATATTGTCTAAACATTTGACACATATTGTTGAGGTGCAATAAGTTTCTTTGAATCTGGCATTCAA
Source organism: Pseudotsuga menziesii (assembly GCA_001517045.1). Classification (NCBI taxonomy): domain Eukaryota; kingdom Viridiplantae; phylum Streptophyta; class Pinopsida; order Pinales; family Pinaceae; genus Pseudotsuga; species Pseudotsuga menziesii. Next base: position 67,377 of record LPNX010073573.1, on the reverse strand, counting down.
TTTGAATGTAAATGTAATATATATGCATTGGATTTGAAAATGAATGTAATATACATGTTGTGTTCGCAAAACATAAATCATAGCTCATAATATAATGCTTATCAATTATTTTCCGTTATAAGTTTTTGTGTTTCTTGTGGAATTTGTTTAGTGTTTTCAATATTCAAAGTGCCAGCCTTCAAATGAAGCGTGCCTTAAACCCCTGTAGTTTCATTTGTATAAGAAGGAAAAAACTACTTTGGCAATTTTTTTGTGGTTTCAGAAACATGAACAATATATTTATACAATTATTATATATATCCTTGTTATTATTATGCATGGATGCACATAAATGACTCTTGAAACCAGATTTGGGGGAATGTTATGTTAAGAACCCGTGCCAACCCTCCTCTTTATTTTGTTAGTATATCTTGTTGGACGCATATGCTTTGTAAGTCATCTAGTTAGTATGTTGTATTATCCCACATTCATGGGCAGTAATAATTGTTTAGATTGTACTTAGTATAGAAGTACGTGTTGAGGCCAATGAAGGAATCCATGAGTTAATTTGTATTGAGCTTGCTCAAAGGAGGTTTACCTCTTGAATTGAAATGCGAGCACTAAAATCTCTTATGTGCTCTGATATTTCATTTATATCATGCATTTTAATTGTTTGCTGTAGGAGGTTCCTTGCATATGGTATCATAACACTTTCTTGGGCTCGTTGGGTGGAATTTCTACCAATTTGTTTTTCTTTTGCAGTGATTCATGGAGCTGTGATTATTGCAGAAGTGATTCTTCTTTGCATTGATATTATTCATTCAGATCAAGGACTAAACCTTATTTGATTAACTGTGGGAAGTACTTGGGAATAGCCCTAAAACTCATTGTGAGGATTACCACGGGAACCCCTAAGTAGCTGGCCATTAAGAGGACCTACCAAGCGAAAAGGGCAATGAACCCTATTTAATTGACTAGTTTCTACTCGTGAGGTAAACCAAGAGTTGTAGTTTGTGGAAAAATGGTTATTAGTTTTACCTGAGTCATGGAGTGAGGGGTACTACCCCAATATGCAAGTTGTTAGATAACATTGGTGGCCGAGTGAATCCCCTGAACATCTAGGAATCCGAACATACCTTGGGTCCATATCTATTTCTAGTTGATAAAGCACATTTTTTCTAGAGTCGCCACAGATCATTTCCACCGAAAAAAATCACTCCATTTTTTTCCATGGTTTCTTTGTTTTAGCTCCATTTCCCTTGAAAATTCATGGTATCCCCCGTAATTCCTTTCTGCATATTTCCTTCCTTGAGGACCCTATCCAAAATTCCACTTCTCGGAGCCTGAAATTACACATTTGTCTATTTTTAGGGTTTTCCATAACTCCCTTTGATTCTCACCCAATCACCTTCAAAATTTTCCACTGTGTTTGTTTCCCAATCTTGCTTCCTTGTCCCTCTTTGAATTTTTTTTCTATTCTTTCACCTCACTTCTGAAATTCACATTGTCTCCTTCCCTATCCCTTAGAAAATGTCCAAAACCTAGTCAAACCCTAATTACCCACCCGATTTTTTCACCACTCAAAATTTTCCTTTTCTAAAACCCTTTCTGTTTTTGTTTTTCTACCCATTTCCAAAAAAAGAAACTCCTACTTATGGTTGTCACCCGGGTAGGAGAAAATAAACAAATCGAAGAAGAACTTGCCACCCTCAAGACCAAACTCGAAGATCTGGATAAAAAATTTCACGGTTTCCATCTTCAACATTTGTTGGTACCCATTTTGTCACCATTTTCGGGTTAAATAATTTACATATTAATGCATATTTTGTTACCTTTTGGCATCTTCTGCACCATACAGCTCACCATTCAAGCCTCAGGTATGAATAAATTTAAGGTTTATGTCAATTTTGTTTATTATCATCATTTTACAGTTTCAATGGTTAAACTTGACATAATATGAAGCGCATTCGATGTATTAATTCATGTGCATTATTGTTTGCAGGTTATATGGTATTTTAGGAAGGCTAACAAATAGACACACGTTCAACTAGATATATGGAGAGCATATCCATCTTGCTATCCAGATCACCAAATATACCGCACATTGTTGGTAGCATATTTCTATGCATTAAAGGCATGAAACAACCAGGAACTGTCACCACTACGCGCCAGCATCTCAACATTAATCTTCTTTCAAAAGAAGTGTCCATATCATGTCTCTGCATGAAACTTTGATGCCATCTCTGATTTGGACTGAAGTCATAAGTCACATTGTGCACCAGAAGGAACCCGATCTACGAAAGAAGAGGAACTATCATCTGTTAGTTGTTAGTTCACTTATTTTCCATAATGACTGCCTTATCATGAAGAGCAGTCAACCACTAAAGGGTTGAATTTCTCGCCTTCTGAAGTGAATATTTATTTTCTCATACAATATTGCTCACCAAAACACCTGGAATATTCGATAAGCCATAAAGCAAGTATATATTAATGTTAGGTATAACTCCCGATTCAATTTTATTCCATTGCTAATGCATTCTTTTATACATTCATGTGACGGTTGTGTTTCACCTTCCATCCAGCCTTTTAGGCTTCCTACTATTCATATTTATTTACAATATATAACCCTAACGGATTATATTATAACAATCCCCCTCTTAATCCCAAGGGGTGTTCGTAAGTCCGAGCATGTTTCTGAATCTTTCAAACTTTTCTCGTCCAAGCGCTTTGGTGAAGATGTCTGCAATTTGATCAGTTTTGGAACATTGTCGAAGATGGACTGTCTTGGCCTCTACATGATGTCGAATCAAATGATACTTTGTGTTGATGTGTTTGGTTCGATCATGGAATCTAGGATTCTTAGCCAGCTTGATTGCAGAAGTATTGTCGACCAGTAATGGAGTGGAGTTCTCTTGTTTTTATTGCAAATCTTCAAGTATCTTCCCGAGTCATACTATTTCTTTCGTTGCTTCAGCTGCAACCACATATTCTGCTTATGTTGTTGAATCTGTCGGAACTGACTGTTTGCGTGATCTCCATGAGACAGCTGCTGATCCAAGACTCATAGTGTATCCAGAAGTTGATACTCCTGTCTCTTTATCTCCATCAAAATCTAATTTTGAGTACCCAATAAGTTTGAAGTCATCCACTTTAGAGTACTTGAGTCCAATGTCTTGAGTCCCCTTCAAGTATCTTAGAACCCTCTTTGCAGCTGAACAGTGTCCTTCACAAGGTTTATGCATGAACCTTGAAAGTATGCGAACAACATAAGAAATATCTGGTCTAGTTGTTGTAAGGTAGATAAGACTCCCTACAAGTTGTCGATACTTGGTCGCATCCTCAAATTCTTTTCCTTCGCTTGATGTGAGCTTTATTTTCTGTTCCATTGGAGTAGATATAGGGTTGCATTCTGTCATGCAAAATTTGTTTAGTAGTTCTCCAACATATTTTTTCTGAGATAGAAATATGTGCTTAGGATGTTAAGTGACTTCAATTCCTAAGTAATAGTGGAGATGTCCCATATCTGTCATTTCAAAGATCTTTTTCAAATCTTTCTTTATGGATGCTATATAGCTCTCATTGTTCCCTGTCATTAAAAGATCATCTACATACACCACAAGATACACAACAGATCTTCCCACTTTCTTTATAAACAGTGTTGCATCATCAAGATCAAAATGTTCGAAATTTAACTTCAAAAGATGCTCGGTTAACTTTTCATACCATGCGCGAGGTGCTTGTTTTAGGCCATACAAGGATTTGACAAGCTTGCATACCTTTTGTTCTTTTACTTTCACAACAAAGCCTTCTGGATGAGACATGAAGACATTCTCTTTCAAGTCTCCATTCAAGAAAGCAGTCTTCACATCCATTTGATGAAATTTCCACCCTTTCTGATAAGCTAAAGAGAGTAAGGTACGGATGGTAGCCCATTTTGTTGTAGGAGAAAATGTTTCTTCATAGTCAATTCCTTCTTTCTGTGCATAGCCTTTTGCTACAAGCCTCGCTTTGTGCTTGTCAAGTGAGCCATCTGATTTGTATTTGTTCTTGTACACCCACTTGCAGCCAATTGGTTTGGTTCCAACTGGAGGGTCAACTAGCTTCCAAGTTCCATTCTTCATGAGTGCATCATACTCATTCTGCATAGCTTCTTTCCACTCAACACGAGTAGAAGCTTCTTCAAAGGAAGTTGGTTCAAAGTTAGTAGATAAAATAAATTCACAATCAAATGATACATCCATGTCATCACCTGAATTATCTGCTCCTCCTTCATCTTCATGTCTTTTCAAACTTCTCATTCCCGTCTTTCCAACTTCATATGGATGGACGCTTTCAAGTGTCTTTGTGGCCCATTTAGGAATCTTCTGTGATGGTCCTGGTTGATCAGCTGGTGGTGCTTCATCATTGATTGAGAGTCTTTCAATTCTCTCAATCACATCATCTAGTTGAACCTCTTGTTCAAGTGAAGTAGCAGGAACTTCTTCATGCGGGGGAGTTGGTGCTTCATATGAAAATTCCAAAGGTTGATCCAGAATAGGAATCCCCCCTTCAAGGTTTGGAATTTCATATTCATTTTCAAAATAGTTCTTTGGATGAGGATAACTTTCCAAATGATCAAGCTGTCTCTCAATGGACTAGTCATTTTTATTAGTTTCAAGAAAAATGACATCTTTGGAAATAACAAATTTCTTGTTTACCTCATCATATAGACGGTATGCCTTGGAGTATTCTTCGTACCCCAGAAAAATTCATTTTCTGCTTCGAGCACCAAGCTTGTTTCTTTGCTCCTTTCAAATCAAGGCATAACAGGTGGAACCAAAAACTCTGAGATGCCTGACTGAAGGGAGATGGCCAAACCACATTTCATGTGGAGTCTTGTCATCAAGAGCATTTGAGGGACTTCTATTTCTCAAATAGGCTGCACATTTTACTGCATCACCCCAAAACATTAGTTTTACATTCTTGAAAAACATCATTGAGCGAACCATATTCATTATGGTTCTATTCATTCTTTCTACTACACCATTTTGTTGAGGATTGTAGGGAACGGTAGTCTGATGTGCAATTCCATGTTGGCGAAGATAATTTTCAAAATCGTTTGAAGTGTATTATTTCCCATTATCAATACGAAGTGTACCAATTTTTGATTGTGCTTGTTTTTCTATCAATGCATGAAAGTCTTTGAATGTTTGAAATGCTTCTGATTTTGTGTTTAAACAGTAAATCCAGCACATTCTTGAGTAGTCATCAACAAATGTCATAAAATACTTATTCCCATTTGCTGAAGGAGTTGGCATTGGGCCACATAAATCAGAATGTACTAATTCTAATTTCCTACTTGCTCTGAAATTAGATTCATGGAATGGCAGCTTACTATGTTTCCCTAATATACATGCATCACATTTGTTCTTCTCTTTGGGAATGGTGGGAAAACCAAATACACCATTATTTCTCAACAAACGCAGACTGTTATAATTTAGATGATCAAATCTTACATGCCACAATGAACTAGATGACATATTACCTTCTCCACGCTGAGAGAGGTAGGCATAGTTTTGAAATCTTGCGAATGAACCCTTGAGCTTCAACAGCTTTCCATCTTCGTATCTAGTCATGATGACTTGGTTGTGAGAGGACTTTCTTATTTCAATGATTCCATCAAACATGTGGATGGAATGGCCTTGCTGTCGAATCTCCACCATGGACAGCATGATTCTCTGCAACTCTGGAAGATAGAGAACGTTCTTCAACAAGAAATCAGGGAATCCAGGCATCTTCAGTCGAATGGTGCCCATTCCCTTTGGTTTAATACTTGACTTATCTGCAAAGTAAACTATGCCATCTATTGTTTCATTCAGTTCTTCAAAACAGTCTTTTCTAAATGTCATGTGTGATGTTGCACCAGTATCAAGCAGCCAACAATCTTTATAAGATGAAAGAGAAGTCATTTCATTAATTCCTAGATTACAATGTGCAACAATACAATGAGCAGAATCAGAAGATTTACTAGCATCTTGATGTTTATTATCATATTTCTTTTGGTTGTGCTTGTCTTTGATGGAGTCCCATGAAGCCCAACACTGATCTGATGTGTGCCCAGTCTTTCCACAACACTTGCACTGCAAATTTGATCTTTTGTTTCTGCCCCCTCTGCCTCTGAAGTTTCTTCTTCCTCATCTTCTCTTGATGCAATCTCCCTTGGAAGGGTCTTTGGACTGATTCTTTGTTTTCTGAACAAAGTCAAGGGATTCTTCAACAGGCTCGCTTGATTTCTTGATCTTTCTAGACCATTTTGGATATGTTTCCTTGCCAGTGAGGACATCACCAACAATAGATGCTATAGATTGCATCTTTACAATTGTTAGTGTAATTTTTAAAGAGAAATAAAAAATAATAACCTTGCAGGTCTATAGTCTCTGCCAAGGTGAATACAATGCAAGTTTATAGCAAATATATCAGTAGATACAAAATATATCACTGTCAGTCATACACAGGCTTCTTTATATCAGTCACTAGCAATATATCAGACTCATTATCACAATGCAATATATCAGTCTCAGTATTCAGTCTCTGATATCGGTCTTCAAGTAGGTCTTCAATAGGCTGTAGCAACATAGGCTCGCTTGATACGTAGGCAGCTCCACAGGTTCAGCAGCATGCATACACCAGCAATCATAAAAAAATTTCCAGACTCCAAGCAGTATAGATACTCAACGCATATATACCATTCAGCATATATATATTCTTCAATCTATCAGTCAGTCTTCAATTTTATATCTGTCAATAAAATAAAACCAGACGATTTATTCACTAATAGGTATTTATTCCTCCAACGTAGGTATTTCAACATGCATTTCAGGTATTTATTCCTTCAACAGGTATTTTAGGTAGAACACAGCCACTGATAGGTATTTATTTCTTCACAAAAATACCTTTGATAGGTATTTTTTTCTTCACACAACAAAAAAACTCAACAGGCTCATACATCTCCATGCAGGCTCAGCAGGCTCATACTATCTCCATGAGCAGTCTCTCCATGAGCAGGTTCTGGCTCAGTCTTCAGGCATCAGCTCAATGCAGTCTCCAGGTAGCTCAACGCAGTCACACCAGGCAGCTCAACGTAGTCTTCAGGCAGCTCAACGCAGTCACACCAGGCAGACTTAATAGATGTAGAGAGAGACCAATTTCAAAATGGTCTCTACGTAATATTCTCCTCAAAATGTGTACCAATTGTATGACAGGAGAGGAGTCTCCACCATAGTAAATGTGAGGTATATTCTACGCTTAACATACATGGAGTATACAGTCCTCACACAACGTGCATGCAACAGAAAAATAAATCACATTCTCCAATTGCTTTCTCAATGCAAAAATTAGATTAGGGTTTATGAATGTTGGAAATAAGAGTAAGCCCATAAGACAAGGGAGAGCCTTCACGCATGAAGATGAGGAAAAACATAAGTTTTTGTGAAACATCCTCTAATAGGAATCTTGTATATGAACGTATACTGCATAGAAATGACAGAAAACATCTCTAAAATACCAAAAATGCCAGGACTGAGGACTTAGCTTAGGGAAGATTGAACCAACAACAGGAGTTATGGCTCACGCAGCAGTGGGGATTATAGTATTATTTCCAACGCAGTCTTTCAATATTCACGCAGGTATTCAACAACTACAGATCGTAGAGGATAGGAGAGGCAGCCCACAAAAAAATTAGGGTTAGGTATACGCCCAAACATTAAAAGTTGAGGGCACGCAGGCTGGCAGGAGAAACGGCCAAGGTATAATAACGTAGGCAGAATGGCAGGCATGCAATGCAGCCAGGAGTTATGGCAGGCGGCCCTGCTCTGATACCACTTGTTAGGTATAACTCCTGATTCAATTTTATTCCATTGCTAATGCATTCTTTTATACATTCATGTGATGGTTGTGTTTCACCTTCCGTCTAGCCTTTTCGGCTTCCTACTATTCATATTTATTTATTTATTTACAATATATAACCCTAACGGATTATATTCTAACAATTAATAATAGGGTGAAAGATGATTACAATGGTTGATAACCCTCCTCTTAATAGGGATTGGGAACTGTGAATGAAAGGTCATGTAAGTTTCATATTAATTATTTAATTATTATATTTATTTTATGTTCGTTACATTGCCTTCCGCTCAAGGGAATCTTTGTCCTCAAAGATGTATTTGACATTAATGTCTGATTTATTTTAATTTGTCGTCTCATAATTCTTTCGCTTTTGTATTTGCGACATTTGAGGAAATGAGCCGATACGAGTTACGAATTCCCCGAGAGAATTGTCATATCATATTTGCTGTGGTCCATCCGAGATCTATTTTTATCGAAGCTCTGAGATCTTTTTGTGGGATGATCCATCTCAATTGTTGCTTACTATGTTGATATTTTTGCATGTCCACATAAGTCTTCCGTGAATATTCATTTTGACCCCGTCGTTGGTCAAAATGATGATTATAATTAGGATGTCTGTAAGGTGTAGGTGTTGTTTGTTCTTCTTTCTTTTGGATTGCGATGAAGACTTCACTTCCTCAATTTTATTTTTGGATACATTTTCCTGGATTTGTGCTTCTTGGTTCTCCTGTAGATTGTTATGATTCTGAATCTTTTAGATTCTTTTGTCTTGCAATTTTTTTTCAATTTCTAACTCCTTGATCTGATTCTGTAGTTCCTGATTACAATTATTTAGACACTGGTTTTCTTCTTTCTTTTCCAGTATTTTTCCTTCGAGGTCTTTATCAGAGTGTTCTCTCTTGCTACTATTTTTCAATCTTTTGATTTTTGTAATCAGTGTTTTGTTATGATTTTTTAATTTGAAAATTTCTTTAGAATTGTGAGATATTGTTTTATTACTCTTTGCAATCTCCAGCTTATGTTCATTTTTAGAGTCCCTGTTTTTTTGTTAAAGAAATTTTATTTGTTGTCGATACTGGTCAACCACTGATTCTTGATCTTCTAATTTCTATCATATGTGCATCTGTTCTTCATCTTTGTCGTTAATGATTTTTTTCAAGCGTATTATTTCTGCTTCATAATAAATTATTTCTCTCTTTTGTTGGAGTAGGGTCCCGCAGCTACAGAAGAAGATGCTATTTTGACGGACAGGCAATTTTAGCAGAGGTATAAGAGGTAGAGATACGACACTGTAGCAGGTTTCTAGCTACAGATCAGAGCTGGAAACCATGACTGCTGAGACAGAGCAGTCAAGGAAGACGATGGTACGTGAGCAGCCAAGAAGAGATAGCTCAACCACTGCATTGAAGGCAGCGGCGGAGACAAGAGGGTTCAGCTACCCTCATAAAGGAAGCAGCGCCGGTACCCATGGTTAGCGCTGGGAAGCATGGAAGACTGCAGGAAGCTGTGGTGACGAGAAGCGGTGCATAGTACCCATGATCAGAGCCGGGAAGCATGGAAGACTGCAGAGAGCTGTGGTGTGACAAAAAGCGGCTACCCCAAGTACACATATGTCGTCTGTCACTAATTAGGGTTTTTGGGTTTACTGTTGGGATAGGCCCACAGTGTTGTAATGGCGAGACCTTCGGGCTGCCTATATAAGCTTGTATTTTGTATTGTAAAGGGTTGGTTGGTTGGTTGGTTGGTTGGTTGATTCATTAGTTGGGATGTTTGGACCATTAGCCGTTCGGCATGCTGTAGTTTTTGTATTGTAAGAGACCATGCTCTGGTTTTGTTATTAGCAGTAGTATCTTTCTGTAACCAGTAGCTGGCTCATTGAGCTTGTTTGTAACAATCCGTAGGGATTGAGAGAGAGGGAAGGGTATATTGTAAGGGAGACAATATAGAGAAAGAGAAGAGATGTAAGAGAGAAGGGCTCCAGGCAGTGTGCGGAGTTACCCAGAAGATCTCTAGCTACATATGTGGTGCAGCAGAACTGTGTTTACCTTCCCCCGAGCTATAATAGAGAAACACAGTTCTGTGGATGTAACTCCCATCCTGGGGGTGAACCACGTAAAACCTGCGTGTTATGTGATGAATGCATGTGTTTGTACTTATTTACTGTTATCTGTTATTTTGCACATGAACTATGTTACAGATAGCGTATGTATGTGTTATTCAGTTTGCAGCAATATAGAATGATAATTACAAGTGTAAGTCTTTTGGTATGTTGTATGAGGGTTCATTTATGCTTGCCTTAAAATGGTCATTTAGTCACAGTATAAATAGTCTTGTATGTTGAGTCTTGCACGTCGACATGAGCAACGCTAAGTGCGCTGAGCCGCGGAGGTAGGGTATTGTAGAGAGGCGATACCGCACCAGCAGAGGAGCTGCGGTGCGCGATACCGCAGGTTAAGGACTTAGCGTTGGGGAGGAGTTGCATGTCACACGGTGCGTGGCGATGCGGTAAGGTTGGAGATATTGTGAGTAAGTGGAAGTTGCGCGACGTTGGAAGGGACCGCGCGATGTACGCAAGGGTAGAGATCTCACGGCTAGAAGAGCTGCGAGTAGATACAATCGCGCAACGCGAGGAGGAGGATCGTGCGACGCGCACAGATAAAGGAATTGCGGCTAGCAGAGCTACGAGTAGCAAGTAGGGTGCGCAGAACCTGGTCCAAGACACTAGAGTCCTTGGCCAACCCATTAGAATCGCTTCAGGTGAGACTTCAGGCCGCTTGCGGTCTGTCGCCGAAAGGGCCAGTGAGCTAGGGGTGTTGTTGGTTAATAATAGTAAACCCGGGTATGCCCTGAGTGACCAACATCTTTATATCTTGATTTTTTTGTCTCTAATTGAAATCATTTTCTTCTTTTAATTTCTTAATTTGGGTAGACAATTTTTCTATATGATTTTTCTGGTCGAATTTTTTTTGTTCCTTGAGCTCTTTTTGTATCATATGTAATTTAATCAATACTTTCGATTTCATATTCATGTCTCATAATTCTTCATTGTCTCTTCGATAATGCTTTAACTTGGCTTCTAATTTCTCTGTTTGTAGTCGCAAATCAGATTCCATGATCTTTGATTTCTTCGACACTAGATGGTCGTCTTGGACTATAGATGGTTGTTGATTTTTTTTTCCTTGACAGATTGGTCTTCTTCGTTAGGTTAATAACCTCTTTTTTTTCCAAAAATAATATATTAAATAATAATTATTATAATTTTTTTTATAATAATAATTATTAATTAATAATACTATTATACTAATGTTTTATAAACTATATATAGTTTAATATATAGATTTTTAAAAAATAATAATTAATTATTGTAAAAAATATTATATAATAAAAATCTTTATTTTATTATTTGTTTTAATAATAATAAAATAAGGTTTTGAAATATTATAACTAAATAATCGAAAAATGCCAATAGTTTTGTAAAATGACAGTAGATTGGGTGGTTGGGAGGAATGAGTGTTACCTTCCCCAACTAAGTTCAAATCTCACTTGCTTTTTAGTAGCAATTATTATGCACTTTTTTTAATTTTTTATTTCCCTTAAGTTTTGTAAAATGTGAGTAGATTGGGTGGTTGGGAGGAATGAGTGTTATATTTCCCACCTAAGTTCAAATCTCACTTGCTCTTTACTAGTGATTATTATGCACTTTTATATTTAAACTCAAAACCACTTTAAGAAACCAGGTGTGGTTTCTCTTTTAGCCTCTCTCTTTTTTTTCCTTTTACTTTTATCTTTTCTTTTTTTTAACTTTTTTTTTTCTTTTTTTTACGTTTTTCTTTTTCTTTTGGACAATGTCCAATACTTTAGGGAAACCCTAAAATAAGGCTACAAGCCAAAATTCAGACAAGGTATGAGAATTAAGGCCAAAGGCCCAGATCAGCCAAACGAGGCTCTGATACCACTTGAAGCAAATATTTATTCTCTTATACAATATTATTCACCAGAACACCTAGAATATTTGATAAGCCATAAGGCAAGTATATATTAATAATATGATGAAAGATGATTACAATGGTTGATAACCTGTCTATTAAATAGGGCTTGGGAATTGTGAATGAAAGGTCATGTCCTTTCATATTAATTATGTTTATTATTATATTTATTTTATGTTCGTTACACCTTCTATAAAAAAATGTATATATAGACGTTGTCATACGATTTAGAACTAGACTACTAGTCTTTGAGTCTCTGTCTTTTATTTGATATAATCAATAAAGTTTGAAAACTTTGTAATGCTACCCTTTTAATTTAATGAAAGTCCTGTTGCACTGTGTATGATTGTGTGGGATTGGAAGAAGCATAACTCTATTTCCTGGGAGGCCCCCCCGACAAATAGTCTTTACATTTTTGTGTAGGTTTTGTTATTTCTTTCCTCTGCAGTTAGTATAATTTTGCTTATAAGTTGTTTGTGTAGTTTTGTTTCTGTAATTGTTCATGTTTTCTGTAGCATAGATTTCAGTTTAATATTATGTTGATCATGTAGGTTCCTTTTTATCATTTAGCAACCGGTTGCACTTATAATAGCTTTTAGATTCTTTTGCATTTAGAATAGCCTTTAGATTTGGTTGTGTCTAATATAGTTTTCAAGTTTTTCTACAAAGTCTTTATAATTTATTGCTTGATTTATAGATTAAATTCCTTTGATTAAATTGTAGTGAATCTAGTTCTGTTTATTCCAGTTTTTATCATGAATTTTCTTAAAGAGTATGTTAGTTTGTTAAAAGATGTTTTGAATTATGAAATTAGCTTAGGTTATATTGCTATAGAATTCAATCATAAAAGTAGGTTTACTTCTTGCTTTTACATTGCAGTAGTACATGCATGAGGCAACTTCCCTTCAATAAAGCATTTGAATTTACTGTTTCCTTAAAGTTTTAGCATTTTCTTCAAATAGACTATCATGCATTTTCTTCAAACAGACTATCATACAGACAGTCTATTCCACCCTTTATACAGACCTTCATTTCCACCTATTATACAGTCGTTCATTCAGTCCTGTGTGTTTCTAATTTGTTTTAAAGCTTATTTTCTTAGTTTTCCTAACTTTGTCTCGATAATAAAGGTTATATAATGTTTATATTTTCTCTTAAATATCCTTAGATGAGATTGTGTAGACTCCTAGTTAAATATTATTTCACTTTCCTCTTTCTTTTTAATCTCATGCATAGGAATTATATTATGTAATTCAACTCACTGTATTTATTTGTAATTGAGCTTTGATTTAAGTTGTTCCTTTGTATATGAGGTCTAAGTTACATACATTAATATATTAAGTGCTTTTAATACAACTTCTTCTTTTAATAATGTAATTAGAGATTTATAAGATAGAATTTAGATCACTTTTCATAAGTTTCATGTTTGTTCATAAATGATGTCTACTTTCTGATAGTATTTTGTAAATAGGAGTTAGTTGTGTATAAACAATAATGTTTACTATTTATTGCAACTGGACATTTCTCAGTTTACACATTTTTGTGGAGATCAAACTAGGCTTAATCCCATTTAGATTTTATACTTCTTTTGAGAGCCATTTTTATACCTCTCCTTCCCCAGCTCCTATTACAGTAAATGCTTACCCTCAGAATAATCAAGGAGAGTGGAATTAAGATGATTTAGTTTGATTTAGGTATATTAGTTAGTGTATGTACAATATTGTAATCTTGATAAAGTCATTCTCTCAAGTAAAAATCAATCTCTCTAGATAAAATAGTTTCATTGTCATAACACTGTTTATATCTAGACATTTATAAATAGTTTGTTGTTACTCTGCTTAGACCTTTGTTTTCATTAACTTAATTAGATCCTTAGGAGTTCAACTTAAAACCTTTCAATCTTTGTCTTATTAAAGTATTACCATGACACTCTCTACCTTTGCATATATTTTGTAGCAACTCTAAGCCTACTAATCTCGGTCGATAATTAAATATTAGGTAAATTATTCAAGAAAATATTTTGCCCAACATTTTTGGCACCGTTGCCGTGGATTTGTTCCATAAGGTAGAATAGATGCAGGTTGTTAATAGGGGAGCGGTAAGACGATAGGTAAGAACTTGTGCATATGTTATAACAGGCACCCCCAAATCCAGTAGTAGTAGTAGTAGTATAGGATAGATTGATTAAGATAGTAAAATTTTGTTAAGTTTTTAGAAACATTTTGACCTCAACCATCAACTCAGTGAAAAGTCATCGAAAAAAAAAGAAAAAACACTTATAGGAAGTAGTTTTACTGAGCACATAAAGATATTCTTATAAGGGGGGGGAATTATAGAGATCCTGGCAAGAAGACCCGAGGGCCCTATTCTTGACAAAATTTAAAAAGAAGTAAATAGGGAACCTCTTAATATTCCACTAAGTAACAAAGTCAGATAATATAACTCTTGAAGTAAGGAACCTGAACTTTATTTCATTAACCTTACCTAGGTGGAATCTCTCTTTGGTAATAGTAACCCCTCAAATTGACATATCCATAGTAGCATCCCCTACTCCTATAAGAACCAATAAAATAATGAATGATGAAAATAATATTTCTCCTAGAAAAGCATGTTGGGTTGCCCCATTCCCACCTTGAAAGAAAAATTCTAGGTACACTCACTCTAGAAACCAAACCTACATAAAGAACTTGGAAGAAGAATGAGCAACAAAAAGCAATGTCTGTCCAAAATGTAAAACTCAACATCCTCGACAAGAATGTCCATTAAATAAAATTCCTCCATGTTTTATTTGTATGGGGCATCATGTTTTTCCCTAGGGGATCAAGATGGATCCTATTAAGATAGAGGTAATCATTGGACTGCTCTCACCAAATACTCTTCCTCCCCCTGATTCTTAAAAATAATTATTATAGGTCATCACCATTTGTAAATATGTCAGTATGTGTATATCTCTTTGAATAAACAAGAGTCATGTCTAATCCTGTTGACAGGCCGAATTGGCACATAAGTCAACTAAGAGACAACCCGATCCAAAAGTTTTCAAAGCTGCTCTCAGTCGTTAGGTAGCTATCTCTGATGGGATTAAGGCCCCGTTGCCTTCCCTAAATTACTCCCAACTACAGGAGAAGACTCAAAGGAAAAATGAATTTAATGTTTGTTAACTAAATCTATACTACACCTACTAATATACAAAGAAAATTGTTTATGATAATCACTAAGTTAGTTGATATTTTACACAACTGATAACTCAAAATTAATCTAGTTAAACCAATTTACCTATGAGTACAAGAATCAATTAACAAACTCAAACCAATTACATAAATTACACTATAGACACATGTACATTCATAACAAGACTGAAAGGTTACTTGGCAGAGTGTAAGTGTAAAAATATGATTGAATATAGTTTCTATACATTAAATAAAAACTACTATTATATATCCTACGTATCCTATCCTGATCAGGAGCATGAAAATATTAACCCTGGAATCAACTTGCAAATAATGATACTGTGTAAACAATCCTGAAAAGATTCAGAAGAAATTATGAACAAGAGCAAGACAACACATCAAACAAGTATATCACATATATTATAATGATAACATCACATTTACTATATGACATAAGTTTGCAAGTTAAACCAGCTTACATCGACAGTAACACATGATGCATTTGCACATTTCTTTAAAGAAATATAACAAAACATAAAGAATGTAAAAAGAAATAACAAGATCAATTGACACTATAAGCACATCTCCATGGTAATAATACTATAAATATGCTTATATATATCACCAGTCAAAGGATGATGCAACTGCTAACAAGAAATTGTCTTCAGCTACAGAAAATGGTAAAGTGATCCTGTTTAGTCTCTTTCCCAAACTATCGACCCCCTTTTACTCTTCTCAAAGAATTGTTTAAATAATATTTCTTGGGAAGAGATTAGTCGTTAACCAATCATGCTGAACATAGAAATGTTTTGCAAAAATCAAGGGGACCGAGATATTTTAGGAGTACATATCTCTTAAAAGGACACCTATGAATTTGAATTTCAAAAAGTCACTCAAAATATGAACATCGAATATTTCATCACCATATGAATCACAATTGCTTCCTCCAATCTAGCCACGAATGCTCCACATGATCCTTATCTCCATAATCCTCGAATCAACCTGTTTAATCATTAAAACAATGATATCAGAAAACAATAATGAGAGATGAATTTATACTTATCATTATTATCAAGCCTAAATTTTTTCAAAGGATGTAGGAGAGTTCAAAGGAGACTGATCCTTTAGATCCAACATAGTTTGAGCTACAGAGGAGGTTAGAACATTGATTTGATCCAAATCAGCAAACTCAGGTTCATTCTATATCAGAATTTTCTTGTTTTGTATTCCTATCATTCTCAGAATCAAAATTGACTATTCATACCCATAACCATTTCATATACATTCATGAAATTCATTATAATAATCGAGTTAACAGTTGAATATAATAATTTCAACTCAGCCATTTGTTAACAAAGTAAGAACAATATGAAGATAATCATTTTTGTCACTTTCAACAAGACTGTGATTCATCAAAATCAGGCATACTCAATCATTTGTTTCCAGAATCTCATTGAATCTCTGATATCGAAATCTAAATTTCAAACAGAAACAAGACTCAAATGCTCAAGACTATATTTTAAACAAATAGCATAATGATTTTTAGTAGAATTGATTCAAATGAAAACGATTCAAAATAGATATATGTTTCTGCAATCACCTTTTGAGTCACGGTCATAACAGAAACTAAATCAAGCATAATTGTAAACATTCCAGAATCGTAACAATCATGTATTATCTTCATTCATGAAAACATTCTGAGACTTAAAACCAAAGATGAATAAATTAGTTTCATACAAGTCTGAATATCTCGCATTAGATCATTTTAAAAAACGAAAACCCTAAATGATGGTAATGTCATTGACTTTCATAAATTTGTTCAAATGAATCATTGTTTCCAGATTTGATAAAGTGTAAACAAACCCTAAGAGTATTCCACTTTCTCATGGTTCAAGAATATTAAACATGCCCAGAACGAATGATGGAAGTAATTCTACATTATTTAATCATTATAACGATACATGACTCACTCGATTTCAGGAAGATGTGATTGAATTGTTTCCAAAAGACGAGTCAAAACCTGAGTTTATTTCAGACTTTTCAGAAAATGTGGAAACTTATTTCCAGAAACAAAATGGATTATGTTTTAACAACAAACTGGGCTATCCTAGCAAGACTTCCTGAATATGTATCTTTTCAATAAGCACGCAACAGATATCGAGACCCTAGCATTCAAAGAAACCTTTGTTTAATGATACAATATGGACAAGATCCTCGAAAACGAAGCCTGGGGATGACCATAATTGTTTAGCAACAAACTGTAACCTGAATTTCAGTTTCAAGCAATGGATTTTCAATCTGAAATTTAAAACTAAACCTTATTATTTGGACTGTACAAATTAGAGTTTGACCAAAGTGAGAATTTTACAAGCTCACGAAAACAGAGATGAAATCCAAAATAGAAATGAAATTCATGGTCATTTGTATTCCATGAATCGATTATTAAGCTGTATAGCAGAGCTAAACTTACCAGAAATTTGCTGTTATCAATTTTGCCAAACCAAATCGCCAGGTGAATTCCCAGAATGCCCAGACTACGCTCTTCTTTTAGCATTTGAACTAGTTCCATTTTCCAAATCAAACCCTAAATGTATTACGTAGACCAGAATCATGAAATCATGAACTCAGAATTGAAACCGAGCTTAATCAAGACGATACTGTGTGAACCAGATTGAGAAATACTCAATCAAACCCTAGGGATCAATGTGACGAATCCAATTCCTTATACACGACAAAAGGAACTCCAATGTTTCTAAGCCCTCACGATGGACAGAGCTGATGCTAAGGAAAGATGTTGCAACAAATACCGAACAATGGAACCCTAGCTCAAGTTTAGAGCATAAAGACTCGACCAACCATATGATTGGTGTGATGCCAAAATTCCAGTTCTGAGCAAATCCTCTTCAAGACCCGAGCTTGGAGCGTGATGGTGGTCACTTATTGCTTCCCATCAATACTCTAGGTCAAACTCTTATTCGATGGTAGCTAATTCTTAATTCCAGCAATAGCCTGATGTAATACTTCATCTATTTACAATTCGCATGGGATTCCTCTAAGGCCTGACGCCTTGAATCTGTGGTGGTGGTTTAGATTGGAATTGACAACAGCTCTCTTGACTCCATAATCAACGAAGCGAGCACAACTTAGCAGGCCCAACTCAAACACTAGTAGAAACAAAAAGTGTGTGCGCTCTTCCACATTACACGAATTCTTCCTTCACATATTTCGACTCTTTGACTGTCTAGTTCTCTCAACATGAATCATATGCCAAAACTTTGTCTTGGAGGCAATTTAGAAATTTCAAAAATGCTCGACAAGATCATAATGGAACTTTCCTTCTACAAACCTAGGTCCTGAACAACATGTGGCCAAAACAGTGTCTGGCAATGAAATCTATTCAGCATTGCTCTAATGCCATGACAGAAATAGAGCTCTGCATATACTCGAAAATGAAAAATGGGTGAGTCAAAATCCTATACAATGGAACGATCATTATGAGGTTTTCGAGACACATAATTTCCTGTCACATACATCATGTGGTGTGTACCGAGAGTACCATACTTCCATTAAGTAACTTCATGTTGTAGCACAGATGGCATTGAAGTAGTTAGTAAGGTGACATCTCATGAGATTGTATCATCATGAAGATCTAAACGTGTCATCTCTTCAATGTTTAAGTCATATCGAATAATCATTCATAGGGAGATAGTAGATATCATGCAAAACGAAACCCGATGAATCAAATAGCTATAGAGATCATCCCATTATGAAGGTATGGACATGTCATATTTCTTATGTTTGAATCATGTTGAATAATCATAGGAGAGATCAATTGAAATGAGAATTTATTTGTCCAGTAATTAAAACAAATCAAAATGAAATGAAAAATCCATAAAGTCAAGGAACCAAAGGATAAATAAAAGGAATGTCAAAACTATAGGGTAACGATAAAAGAGTAAAGTATTCATAGTGCTTTTAGTCATCATAATAGAAATTTAGTGAGAAAATCATGCAATACTTTAACATAATTGTTGGATATACATCTATGTTTTTACTTCCCTTCATTAGGTTTTATCATTCAAATCTCTTTGATTCAGCTTGTGATTGTGCTATGCAGGTTCTATCAGTTCAGTTTGGAGAATCTGATCATCCTTTGGTTAAAACACACTTTGAACGATTTTTTGAAATTTTTATCTTTTCAATGATAAAAATTTATTTACAAAAATGAAAAGAAAATAATTACAAAATCAAAACCAACAAAGAATAATGAAAAATCATCAAGGAAAATTCTTGTATGATAATTCCATAGCTAAAAGCTACAGAAATGGAAATTTGTAGCTAAAAGCTACAGAAATATAGAATTTTCAAAATTTTTCCCTGGTGGGTTCGCTTTCCTTTGCAGCTTGGAAAGGGATCTGTTGGGAGACCAACAAATGGTGACTTTACGGGGCGAATAAGTTATCTTTGCCAAAACGTGAAATCTGACTTAGTATGTAGCATGACAAGAAAAAAATTTCTTTAACTCATATCAGCATTTTTCTGAAGATAAAAGAACTATGTTTTTTAATAAAACTAGATTTCAAACTAATACCAGATTCAATTCTTTTATCATTATCCAAAGATTACCTTCAAAGATGATACGAATTTTAAGTTTTTTCAGAAAACATAAAACTCCAAAAAAAATTAGCCCTGGGAAATACAATGCAATTTTGATATTTGACCAGTTTTTAAGATATGATCCCAATACTACAGTCATGACCCTCCCCGGAAGCGTCCATAGCCTCGAAAGGGTTGACTTTTAACCACACATCCTACCATTCTATTCCTAAGATAAGATAAAATACTAATATTTAGAACTTCTCAATTTATTAATGGGTAAGCTGCATTGGAACCTCTTCACAAGTGTGGGATGGCTTTGGATTCTTATACATTTTTGTATATATAACAATTTATGATTTGGAATCCAAGTATGCCACAGACAGAGCCCTCCTGCCCGCAGGTGTCCATAGCCTCGAAAGGGTACGTCTTTTAACCCATTCTACCCAACGACTTATATCCCAAGCTAATAAGTTTAAAGAAGGTTTCATACTCAGCATTTAAGTGCTCATCTACAAGATATTTGCATGTTTATAATGGGGGAACGTAATAGGAAACTCTTTACGAGTAAGATAGCGTAAAGGACCTATAGATAACTGATTTTGTTTTTAAATTGCATTTGCTTTCCCAGAACTGATTTCTAAATAAGTCAAAGAATTCCTAGTTATAGTGAATTCGATATTCATTAAATCCAATAATTTGAGGATAATGATAAAAGAAACGAAATAAAGTGAAAGTTTTCACCTAGTAATTTTTGTTTACAACAATTCAATTTATTTTTCTTTTATTTCTGAGATAAGAACAGATTTCTAAAAGTCTAGCTTTATTCTTCTTTTATATAATCAGATTCCAAGTTTATGACAGAAAAATATTCCTAGATCCCAATCATTTTTCTGGTTTTGAAAGAAAAATCAAAAGAAAAACAAAATCAAAGAAAAACAAAAATAAACCGAAATGAAAAAAAACAAAACAATCTATAATTACAAGTGTACAATATATACATAAGTTTTATTTCAGCAAATTACTGAAAGAAATATTTCAGAGTCTGGCCAGAAAACTCTAAATAAGGAGAACAAAATTTTAAATCAAATTATATACACACGACACATGAGTTTAATCAAGATCTAATCAATAAAAAAAAGGTTTAACAACTTTATGACTAATTTCAAGCAAAGAAAGGAAAACAGGGGATCAAATAGATTTACGTATTTTAAAGTTTTTTATCCCTATTTTTTTTTTGTCTTTTAATTAAGTCAAAGTCATTTTTTGGTAATTGATGGGATGTTAATCTATTGTGTTTTATTCAGAAATAAAAGTAACAAAATAAATCCTAATGAATATGCAGCTACAAAAGAATGAAAGTTGCTTTTATTTCAATGAGAAGATTTAAAAGAGAGAGAAAGTAAAGGATTGCTTCCCTGATAATGATGTCATCATCTCATCCTTCGAATTATGTTGTCGCAACTCCATATATCTGCATTTATTCAAATATAAACAAGCATAAATCAATCTAAATTATAAACCTAATCTAAACTTAATAAAATATATACAAATTAAGTAAACGTGTATTTCCAATGAAGCCATTCACGTAGCTTGAAACCTGCCAAAGAAAACAAGTCATGTATGAGTATTGGAAATCAGAATACTTTAAATTGAAATAAAGAAATTAAATCAAATTTTGTATGTACAAAGCATGAAACATGACATGGAAACCTTTTAATAAATGATTCCTCCCACCAAGTATAAATTGGATCATAAAAATCGATTTGGGGGAAAATAGATTTTTAGTGAGAATCATGACTAAGAAGAATCTCATTAGGAGTAGGATTCAAAATTCGTGAAAAGGATTCGGTAAAAAACGTATCTTTTAACAAAATATCATCATGACATTTGGGTATTATTTGGAAATCAAATAAGTCATTGTGTCTTTTAATGTGAAGATTAAAATTGATATCATTGGCTTCAGATATGATTATCATGCTGCAATGAAGAAAATCAATGTTCGATACATCATGAATAAATTGTGCATCCCTTTCAATATTACAAACTAAATCATAATCCTTACTAACAAAAGATGAAATAGATGAATGTGCATGAGTCAGATGAGTGGCGATAGTAGAAAAATTATAATCTTCTTCATGACACATTTGAAATAAATCATAATAGATATCAAAATGTCCTTCATCCTCAAAAAATGTATTTCTTTGTGTCCTATCAAAAAATAACCATAATGGAATATTCCTTAGATAATCATTAACATGTAAATGTAGTCTATGATCAGCAAAAACATTAGGATACAAAGAGTAGTAAGTTTCAGAGTATAAAAGATTAAATGCTTCTCTATTGATACAATTTGTTTGTTTGACCGTTTTAACAGAAGCATCATTAGTAAAACTGTGAACTAATGAATTTTGTGAAGGAATGAAAGGAACTAACTCATCATGAGAAGAAGATAATGAAATTATATCATCACTAGCACATTTGGTTGAAGAATTTAGAATTTGCGATTCGTCTTCCATTGAAGTGTGAACAACAAGAGTTTTAGAATTATCACTTAATGTAAAAGTTGAATCATCATCTTTATTCTCTTGTTCTTGAAATTTCTTATCATAAGATTCTGTGATTTGTCCATTTTCAACAATTTCATTTTCAACAGTGGAATTAGTAAAAATAGATTCTAAATCATTTTCAACTGACGAACTAACATGCATGCTATCTATTGCAAATTTTTCATTCTTTTCCAAATCATGAAAATCAGAGAGAGAGGTAAAATAGAGAAACCAATCCAATTTTTCTTTTTCAGAAAGCTGGTGTCTTTCATGAAACCTGCAACATATTAACATAAATCTGGAAAAGAAATCATCAAGAGATTCATCTTTATGTCCACAAAGATTTTCTAACTCAAGTCCAATTTTCTTGTAGCTATAATCCTCATGAGCATTAACAAATAGCGTCGTAAAATGTTTCCATGAATGAGTGGATTTTGCTGGCAAGAACTTAAACCAACTCAGAATTCTTCCTGTGAAAGTAGCTGCAAAAAGCCTACATTTTTCAAACTCATCAGATAGATCTATGAAATCACAAAAAGAATTAAATTCCGAAAGTTGATGAGAAGCAGAAATCTTACCTTCTCCATTGAAGCTCAATCGTTGCAAAAAATTAGATATCTCTGGAGAAAAACTTTCACCAGATGTACGAAAGCTGAAAGCATGATCTAAAACAGTGATATCAGCCATTTCATAGTAAAAAATAAAAATAAATGAAATAAAAAATCAAACAACTCAAAATGGCCTTCTTGCTGATCAGGCCCTCCTTCTAGCGCCATTGTTGACAGGTCGAATTGGCACATAAGTCAACTAAGAGACAACCCGATCAAAAAGTTTTCAAAGTTGCTCTCAGTCGCTAGGTAGCTATCTCTGATGGGATTAAGGCCCCGTTTCCTTCCCTAAATTATTCCCAACTACAGGAGAAGACTCAAAGGAAAAATGAATTTAATGTTTGTTAACTAAATCTATACTACACCTACGAATATACAAAGAAAATTGTTTAAGATAATCACTAAGTTAGTTGAGATTTTACACAACTGATAACTCAAAATTAATCTAGTTAAAACAATTTACCTATGAGTACAAGAATCAATTAACAAACTCAAACCAATTACATAAATTACACTATAGACACATGTACATTCATAACAAGACTGAAAGGTTACTTGACAGAGTGTAAGTGTAAAAATATGATTGAATATAGTTTCTATACATTAAATAAAAACTACTATTATATATCCTACGTATCCTATCCTGATCAGGAGCATGAAAATATTAACCCTGGAATCAACTTGCAAATAATGATATTGTGTAAACAATCCTGAAAAGATCCAGAAGAAATTCTGAACAAGAGCAAGACAACACATCAAACAAGTATATCACATATATTATAATGATAACATCAGATTTACTATATGACATAGGTTTGCAAGTTAAACCAGCTTACATCGACAGTAACACATGATGCATTTGCACATTTATTTAAAGAAATATAACAAAACATAAAGAATGTAAAAAGAAATAACAAGATCAATTGACACTATAAGCACATCTCCATGGTAATAATACTGTAAATATGCTTATATATATCACCAGTCAAAGGATGATGCAACTGCTAACAAGAAATTGTCTTCAGCTACAGAAAATGGTAAAGTGATCTTGTTTAGTCTCTTTCCCAAACTATCGACCCCCTTTTACTCTTCCCAAAGAATTGTTTAAATAATATTTCTTGGGAAGAGATTAGTTGTTAACAAATCATGTTGAACATAGAAATGTTTTGCAAAAATCAAGGGGACCGAGATATTTTAGGAGTACATATCTCTTAAAAGGACACCTACGAATTTGACTTTCAAAAATTCACTCAAAATATGAACATCGAATATTTCATCACAATATGAATCACAACTGCTTCCTCCAATCCAGCCACAAATGCTCCACATGCTCCTTATCTCCATAATCCTTGAATCAACCTGTTTAATCATTAAAACAATGATATCAGAAAACAATAATGAGAGATGAATTTATACTTATCATTATTATCAGGCCTAACTTTTTTCAAAGGATGTAGGAGAGTTCAAAAGAGATTGATCCTTTAGATCCAACATAGTTTGAGCTACAAAGGAGGTTAGAACATTGATTTGATCCAAATAAACAAACTCAGGTTCATTTTATATCAGACTTTTCTTGTTTTGTATTCCTATCATTCTCAGAATCAAAATTGACTATTCATACCCATAACCATTTCATATAAATTCATGAAATTCATTATAATAATCGAGTTAACAGTTGAATATAGTAATTTCAACTCAGCCATTTGTTAACAAAGTAAGAACAATATGAAGATAATCATTTTTGTCACTTTTAACAAGACTGTGATGCATCAAAATCAGGCATACTCAATCATTTGTTTCCAGAATCTCATTGAATCTCTGATATCGAAATCTAAATTTCAAACAAAAAGAAGACTCAAATGCTCAAGACTGTATTTTAAACAAATAGCATAATGATTTCCAATAGACTTGATTCAAATGAAAACGATTCAAAATAGACATCTGTTTCTGCAATCACCTTTTGAGTCACGGTCATAATAGAAACTAAATCAAGCATAATGGTAAACATTCTAGAATCGTAACAATCATGTATTATCTTCATTCATGAAAACATTCTGAGACTTAAAACCAAAGATGAATAAACCGGTTTCATACAAGTCTGAATATCTTGCATTAGATCATTTCCAAAAACAAAAACCTTGAATGATGGTAATGTCATTGAATTTCATAAATTTGTTCAAATGAATCATTGTTTCCAGATTTGATAAAGTGTAAACAAACCCTAAGAGTATTCCACTTTCTCATGGTTCAAGAATATTAAACATGCCCAGAACGGATGATGGAAGGAATTATGCATTATCTAATCATTATAACGATACATGACTCACTCGATTTCAGGAAGATGTGATTGAATTGTTTCCAAAAGACGAGTCAAAACCTAAGTTTATTTCAGACTTTTCAGAAAATGTGGAAACTTATTTCCAGAAACAAAATGGATTATGTTTTAAAAACAAACTGGGCTGTCCTAGCAAGACTTCCTGAATATGTATCTTTTCAATAAGCACGCAACGGATATCGAGACCCTAGCATTCAATGAAACCTTTGTTTAATGATATAATATGGACAAGATCCTCGAAAATGAAGCCTGCTTATGACCATAATTGTTTAGCAACAAACTGCAACCTGAATTTCAGTTTCAAGCAATGAATTTTCAATTTGAAATTTAAAACTAAACCTTATTATTTGGACTGTACAAATCAGAGTTTGACCAAAGTGAGAATTTTACAAGCTCATGAAAACAGAGATGAAATCCAAAACATAAATGAAATTCACGGTCATTTTTATTCCACGAATCGATTATTAAGCTGTATAGTAGAGCTAAACTTACCAGAAATTTGCTGTTATCAATTTTGCCAAACCAAATCGCCAGTTGAATTCCCAGAATGCCCAGACTAAGCTCTTCTTTATAGCATTTGAACTAGTTCCATTTTCCATATCAAACCCTAAATGTATTACGCAGACCAGAATCATGAAATCATGAACTTAGAAGTGAAACCGAGCTTAATCAAGATGATACTGTGTGAACCAGATTGAGAAATACTCAATCAAACCCTAGGGATCAATGTGACCAGTCCAATTCCTTATACACAGCAAAAGGAACTCGAATGTTGCTAAGCCCTCATGATGGACAGAGCTGATGCTAAGGCAAGATGTTGCAACAAATACCGAACAATGGAACCCTAGCTCGAGTTTAGAGCACAAAGACTCGACCAACCATACGATTTGTGTGATGCCAAAATTCCAGTTCTGAGCAACTCTTCTTCAAGACCCGAGCTTGGAGCGTGATGGTGGTCACTTATTGCTTCCCATCAATACTCTAGGTCAAACTCTTATTCGATGGTAGCTAATTCTTAATTCCAGCAATATCCTAATGTAATACTTCATCTATTTACAATTCACATGGGATTCCTCTAAGGCCTGATGCCTTGAATCTGTGGCAATGGTTTAGATTGGAATCGACAACAGCTCTCTCGACTCCATAATCAGCAAAGCGAGCACAACTTAGCAGGCCCGACTCAAACACTAGTAGAAACAAAAAGTGTGTGCGCTCTTCCACATTACACGAATTCTTCCTTCACACATTTCGACTCTTTGACTGTCTAGTTCTCTCAACACGAATCGTATGCCAAAACTTTGTCTTGGAGGCAGTTTAGAAATTTCAAGAATGCTCGATAATGGAACTTTCCTTCTACAAACCTAGATCCTGAACAACATGTGGCCAAAATAGTCTTTGGCAATGAAATCTATTTAGCATTGCTCTAATTCCATGACAGAAACAGAGCTCTGCATATACTCGAAAATGAAAAATGGGTGAGTCAAAAGCCTATACAATGGAACGACCATTATGAGGTTTTCGAGACACATAATTTCCTGTCACATACATCATGTGGTGCGTACCGAGAGTACCATACTTTTATTAAGTAACTTCATGTTGTAGCACAGATGGCATTGAAGTAGCTAGTAAGGTGACATCTCATGAGATTGTATCATCATGAAGATCTAAACGTGTCATCTCTTCAATGTTTAAGTCATGTCGAATAATCATTCATAGGGAGATAGTAGATATCATGCAAAACGAAACCCGATGAATCGAATATCTATAGAGATCATCCCATTATGAAGGTATGGACATGTCATATTTCTTATGTTTGAATCATGTTGAATAATCATAGGAGATATCAATTGAAACGAGAATTTATTTGTCCAGCAGTTAAAAAAATTTGAAATGAAATGAAAAATCCATAAAGTCAGGGAACCAAAGGATAAATAAAAGGAATGTCAAGACTATAGGGTAACGATAAAAGAGTAAAGTATTCATAGTGTTTTTAGTCATCATAATAGAACTTTAGTGAGAAAATCATGCAATACTTTAACATAATTGTTGGATATACATCTATGTTTTGAATTCCCTTCATTAGGTTTTATTATTCAAATCTCTCTGATTCAACTTGTGATTGTGCTATGCAGGTTCTATTAGTTCAGTTTGGAGAATCTGATCATCCTTTGGTTAAAACACACTTTGAACGATTTTTTGAAATTTTTATCTTTTCAATGATAAAAATTTATTTACAAAAATGAAAAGAAAATAATTACAAAATCTGTAGAAATAATAGATCAATGCTATGTGCAATGATGCTAATAAGAAGCACAGGAAATAGATCTTGCATACACAGAAAAAATAGAGAGAAGAAAAGAGACTGAATCACATGAATGAAGAGATGAATATTGGTGTGTATCCTTCCATTGAATAATTATGAATAATAGAGTACATAAATAGTACATCCCTCATGGAGAAGTGGAATTGTATGGAAACAAATCATAAAGCTCAAAAAGGCTAACTTACCAAAATATAGCAAACCCCCATAGGTGGATAAAGCACTTGCTAAATCTATCAAGGACCTCACGAGTTGGAAAAAGCATGAGTGAGTTGTCAAGGAGATGGAAATAACATGCTAATCCTAGAAAATGGAGAAAAACTAATGGAGGATGGGTTGGAAACAAAAGCTCCCAGTTTCCTAGTTGACTAGCTTTTATCTTATCCATAGAAAAGCAGGAAAAAACAGAAAAAGCAGAAAAAGCAGAAAAAAAAAGAATCTGCTATAAGGTCCTATATACTAATTCTAGATGAACCCAAAATCAGAAATAAATCATTCCTAGGATATAGATGGCATGCATTGACTTTAAGGTGCAAGTGGATGCCAACTAATTAAGCTAGTGGGTGAATAATTAATCAAATAATGATTAATTATTTTATCCTAAGTTGTGAGTGGGTTTAATATATTCCAACATCCCCCTATACGTCTGACTTTATAATGGTATGACAAAAAATATGGATGCATATGGATGCATATAGGGCCCAACAACAAGGCTATGGTCACCCTTTTACAATTATTATGTCCAGAAAAGTGAGGAAAGAGGCAAAACCACATGGGGAAAATCCTCCCTCAAGATAGGACAAGGAAAAAAATTTGAAATATGGCTTCAACATATCTTCATCTTCACTTTAATGAGCTGTCTGAACTGCTTCCAGATGAAAGACTTGCTGAAGAAATCGTGGACTCCATGATCATGCGCTGGAGTGTAGAACCTGCAAGAAGGAAGAGGAGAGACTCCTTGTATCTCATCAACTAATGAAGTAGGAGCATTATCTGAATGCTTCTTTCTGCTATCAAACTCTGATCTGCAAACATAATATGAAATGGAAAAGAGATCTGTGCATACTCCTTTCCAAAGAGTACCAAAAAAAAGGCAATTTATTTCACACCCAATTCCCTAAATAGCTACAAAATTGTGATGTGAATCACATGTCAATCTTCCAATATGATGTAGCACCTGTATAGATCTGATATGAGGCTGATAAAACTTTGATATATCAGAAATATTAACATATGGAACAACAAGGTCAAATTATTCAATGGATCCATGAGGATATAGGGCTAGACTAGGAAAATTATGAGCAACTGGGAAAAACTGATAAGTGTAAAAATCTGAATGATGGATGTGCAGAATGAGATGTTCACAATCTTCAAGAAGGCTCTGAATATTGATGCCAAGAACAAAGAAGGATATGCTGAAGCACATGAGATCAAGTAAGGTAAGTGGTATGACACAAATGAGGCTTGATGTGGCAAAGCAAACATCCTGGAAGTCACTGGGTTGCGCACCATCAATGAGAGAGGTAAGCAAGAGGTGTGAAGGATTTGGCACATAGATCTCAGAATCTAAGATAGGAGATTGAGAGAACAATGAATGGGTTATAGGATCATAATCAATATCAGCAGCAGCTCCATATGTTACTTCTTTTTCATCAATAGTATCACAAGAAGAAAAATGACCTTCAAGAGACACAGAAAAAGATGGCTCTTCAATATTTGCTTCATCATTGAAGGAGGAAGCATTCGAATGAAAGAGGGCAGCAGCAACATGAACTGTATGAGAAAATTCTTCATCATGATCAACTTTATCATAGAATGTAGAGGCCAATAAATCTTGAGAGAGAGAACAAGAGGAGATGCTAGGTTTGCTCCATGCTTCATCTTCGATTTCCTGCGAACCAAAAGCTTTGTCCAAAATTTTCCAAAGATCACATGGATATTCAGCAGAATCTATGAGATGATATATATTTGGAGACATTCCCAAACACATAATTCCATAAGCTCTATCACAATTATTTAGCCAATCAATCTTCTCTTCATAAGACTCAGGTTCACTCAATGCACCAATGGAGACATCAAAGAGACATTGCCTCTTCAAGTATGCACTCATCTTTGGCTTCCAATCAACATAGTTGAAAGGATATAGTAGAGGAACTTTTGAATCGATATTGAAGTTGTTGATATGCTCTAAGAGATACTCTTTGCAACCTGCAAAACAAACTAGGAGAAAATCTTGTAAGCTAGACAAGCTCTTCTTCAAAGAGATATAGGAGACTGGAAGTGCTCCTCAACTTTGTAGAACTTGATCAACCTTGTAGCTCTGATACCATGTAGAAATAATAGATCAATGCTATGTGCAATGATTCTAATAAGAAACACATGAAATAGACCTTGCTACTAATAATTCTCACAAGCATACACAGGAAAAATAGAGAGAAGAAAAGAGACTAAATCACATGAATGAAGAGATGAATATTGGTGTGTATCCTTCCATTGAATAATTATGAATAATAGAGTAAATAAATATTACATCCCTCATGGGGAAGTGGAATTGTATGGAAAAGAATCATAAAGCTCAAAAAGGCTGACTTACCAAAATATAGCAAACCCCCATAGGTGGATAAAGCACTTGCTAAATCTATCAAGGACCTCACAAGTTGGAAAAAGCATGAGTGAGTTGTCAAGGAGATGGAAATAACATGCTAATCCTATAAAATGGAGAAAAACTAATGGAGGATGGGTTGGAAACAAAAGCTCCCAGTTTCCTAGTTGACTAGCTTTTATCTTATCCATAGAAAAGCAAGAAAAAGCAGAAAAAGCAGAAAAAAAAACAGAATCTGCTATAAGGTCCTGTATACTAATTCTAGATGAACCCAGAATCAGAAATAAATCAATCCTAGGATATAGATGGCATGCATTGACTTTAAGGTGCAAGTGGATGCCAACTAATTAAGCTAGTGGGTGAATAATTAATCAAATAATGATTAATTATTTTATCCTAAGTTGTGAGTGGGTTTAATATATTCCAACAAAATAAAAACCAACAAACAATAATGAAAAATCATCAAGGAAAATTCTCGTATGATAATTCTGTAGCTAAAAGCTACAGAAATGGAAATTTGTAGCTAAAAGCTATAGAAATTTAGAATTTTCAAAATTTTTCCCTGGTGGGTTCCCTTTCCTTTGCAGCTTGGAAAGGGATCTATTGGGAGACCAACAAATCCTAGGAGACTCTTCTTTTTTTTCAAGAATAAAATCAATCATCTAATAAATGGTTTTGAAATTCAGTTACAAATAGGGTTTTTTCTATAGGGTATTATCTGAAAAGGAAAATTTCTCTAAAAAAACACTAATCTTGATTTTGAAATTTAATTCTGAAACCATTGTTACGGAGAGAAATTCCTATAGCTTGGGGTACCACAACAAACATCTTGACTCCAGAAATCAATCCTTTCCTATATGAAAGAGAAACTAAATATCTAACACTAAAGGATATTGGTTCGTACCTTATTCCGGACGGTTGATGTAGATCCCCGTTGAGCTTTCTAACTCCAGCTTGAATTGATAAATTGCTTCCTCAACATTCAATAAACAAGACAAGCATGCTATATATAATCATGTTACACCTACTCTAGCATATATAATCAATAACATATAAGCACTTAAAAGCATCCATGGATTAAACACTCATTTAAACACATATTATTGGATAGGAAAAGATATTTCTATTAATATAAAACAGAGATTACAATAGTGACAACCTCTGTCGGCACGTCTCTGAATCGAAGAAATCGAGTTCCCCACTTGGGCCTCCACCACTTCAATCCTCCATCTCTCGATAGCAAGCTCACAAGCAAAAGGAAAGCTTGGGAAGAATATAAAAGTGCTCCAAGGGACAAAAGGATGTAGAATCAAGTATAAGTTCCGGCAACAATGGACTATAGTTTTCTTTCTCTTCAATTCCTCATGCCTTTGATGTATCCAAAGGGTTCCTTATATAGCTCTTCAATGGGGTAATGAAAGGCCAAATCCAAGTGATCTCAAGGCATATGGAAGGTCAAGAGACAAGTGAGTCGGATCCACATCAAGGAAAACTCCAAAATAATTTGGCCTTTTGCACACATCCCAATGTACACGGGTTTAAGGGTCAAATCCACGTATATACGTGAGAAAGGGATTAAAAGTCACATATGGCAATTTTTGCATCTTTTTAGGGATGATATTGGAAACATAAAAGGTAAAAAAATGGTCCATGGGGTCTAAGGAGTCTACAGAGGGACAGGGAAGGCCATAAAAGTGTGATTCACCATGTGGTAAAATTAGCTGTAACAGATGCCCCCTAATGTGTGAGGTCATAGGGGTCATACAATGGCCGAAATACATTATAAGTCCATCCCAGAAGTGAAATGATGAAGAATCCAGTGGAAGAACCAGCCATCCAATCAGTACAATACAATGATAAAGCTCTGGGTATAACTACAAGTAGATACAATAGTCCCAGATACATAAGAGTACAATGGCCATGAATAGGCATGATACAATATGACATGTGTGGTCATTGCCACATACAATATAAATAGATCAGAATCTCCATGATGAAGATATACAAAAGATCATGATCTCCCTGAATGCTGAAGATATATAATGGATCAAGATCTCCATAATGGCTAGAAATGTCTGACATATACTGGAATCAAGTCACGAGAGCTGAAATCTCATGAACACTGGCACGATCAAGGGGTAGCATATAAGAGATTCCACCAATCTGGAAGGTCTTCCACACAAACCGCTATGAGTACATTTCCTACTATGTGAATAGAGGTGTTGAGGTCGAACATAGTAGTCCATCGTCTAATTATCGGTCATTGATGTATACCATTAACAGACGTGAGATTACCCACCGATAATGAAAATGGGAATCAAGGTACTAGAGTGCAAACTAACAAGTGTGAATAAATGTGTTGAGGTTGAACACTTGAGAGAATCCATCAATCAGGGGACATTGATGTATTCCCAAAAACTGTCAATGGCAAGAGAACCTGCCACTGATGACTGCAAGTCTCAAGACACTAAAAAATGACTCTAGATTCCTATCCTAGAATAAATGATCTGAAGTTGATGGGATGAAATCCACTGGAAGGAGGGAATTAAGGAATCCCCCCATCATCCAACATGAGGTACTTAGCAAAGATGTATAATGTGGAAGGACTCAATCATAAGGTGCATGAACCAGTAACTGTATCGGGAATGGCTGACTCAGGTTTCAAATTCCTTCGAACAAGAGCATAAAGGCGAATGGTGACTGAATGTAGGCAGCATAGACTTGATATACAAAATTGGGACATCTCTGCGACATAGGAGGCATCAACAGAGGCTCCATAGGGACTGGAAGCTTAACCATTCAGTGGAGATAAACTCAGATAAATGAGTACAACTCCTAAATTCAAACTATTAACCCAACCAATGGATGTGATATACTGTGCTCTGTTCGAAGGTGACATGAATCGATTGCTGCCAAAGATAACTTCTTTTCTTGTCCAGCTTTTTGGTATTTAAAATTTTTTTTTGGACTTTTTCAAATATTTGAAAAGCTTGAAAAAGAATAAAATCGCTTTAAAGTTACATACTAGGAGGAGATGAGTGTCAAATAGGAAAACAAACTAGTTCCAAGTAGCGGAACATACCTATGCTCAATGCAAGGACACATGTGTAGGCTAGCGACACTCGGGGGAAAGTCCCCTCCCAGTAAAAATAGGGAATCAAGCTGCAAAGATATGTAAAATGGCTCTGCGTGGCTAGACATGAGACAAGCTCGGGCTATATGGCTGACACTCAAAGTCAGGGAAGCCGGCATAAGGCTCAAATTGTCGGCATGGGCACAAAATGCAAACAAGGAGCTAACTAGGGTACCCATGTATGGTCAAGCTCTACCATTCACATCATGTCACTTCTAAAATATTAAGAAGGTTCCGTGACATGATAGAATGGGTTCATACCTAAAGTTATAATGAAATGGTCATAAGGTCATGCAAAATGAAAATGGAGTTGAAATCTAACCTATATGCCAGTTTAAACATCATACCTGAAATTGGCATGAACAGGTCAAAAAAATGGTCGAAACGACGCTCAAAACGGTCTCCTACATCATCATATTAGTAAAAAATAGTCCAAAAGGGCCAGAAACGGTCCAAAACTATAGAAAGGGGGTAAAAATTTTCAAAAATTTGAAAAATTTCTATAAATAGTAAAAAATTCAAAACATTATATAACATTTGAAATTTTTACCCAATTGAGCTCAGAACTTCAAACGCGAATTCCGGGAGTTTCATCCGGTGGAATCCGACACCGTTTTTTCCAAGTAACTTCCCATGCCCTGCTCTTTCATTTGCATGTAAATTTTTGAAATTTCCATGGTCCAAATCAATTTATAGGCCACTCTAAAATATGTGCCCTAGCCCACACAGAAATTGAGTATTTTTCCATGTATAGGGATGGCTATACGCGGAAAAATGCCTCAAAGCCACGTACATATGCAACTGTTTAGCAAACAGTCATGTATGCGGCCACATTTAAGTTTTTCTATGACATTTAATGACCCCAACTTCAATTCAATGTGTAGGATGGTTCTAGAATGGAGAGAACGAGAGCACGGGGATGTAGAAGAAGTAGTACAGGGAGATCTAATGGCACAACAAGCTCTTTGTGCATGCGGGCTCTACAAGTTTTGGTGTCTTGGTGGCTTAAGGGCCAAACCAAGACTGCTATAGATGCTAGTAGACTACTAGGATCCTGACTCAAAGTCTTTCCAGATCGATGGGATGTCCCTCACTATAGAGGTGGAGGACATATACTTCATTACAGGATTGTCATGATGGGGTGAAGTGGTGAACCTACGGTCTCGCGGGCCCGGAGGTGGCCTCACCATAGATGAGTATATAGCTGTATATTGTTATCCGGACATGGAGAAGGTCAGGAGTCAGATCCCAACTAACTCCATACAGGTGCTATGCCTAAATGCCATATTATTGACACTCGATAGGATAGCAGGGCTAGCCTGACTCCATAAGGCCTCGCGACCCTTGATGTTCTATGCAGTGGAGTGCATGAGACCCATAGTTTACGATTGGAGTATTACGATGTTGAGCGACATGAAGCAAAAAATCAGCGACTGCAAGATGGGTAGGGTACAAAAATTCAGTTTCAGCAGTATACTGAGCACGTTATTCTTTGAGCGTGTTCTGGGACTCATCCCTAGAGTTAACGTTCCTCTTCACGGCGTTCGAGATCCAGCCCAACGACGTTGGGAAGATGCGATGCACAGACTGGGTGGAGGTAGGGCGTCCAACCCCTATCCAACTGATTTCTTTCCATTGTGGAAACGACAGATAGTTTCCATCGATGACTCAGCCTTATGTGGGGATAGATTTTTGGGGAGATCCTGACATGCCTCTACCACCAGGATCAGCATACGGTGGAATTGGTAACGAATCCCAACCCTCTTTTTAAATTTTTTGAATTTTTTTTTTTTTGTGTGTGTTTTGATATATATAGACTCAAAAGACAAGTTTTTGCATGACAACACATAGTGACATCCTATCATATGTATGCAGATGTAGGACCACAATGGCCTGATGGTTTCCCTTGTCATAGATGAAGGGGAAGAGGAGATGGCATTATGGGTGTGGATGCGGAGCGGATGCTCCAAAGCATTTATACCAACTTCGTATGAATGACACATAGGGTACCCATGGCGCAGGTCGAGGACCTGCTAGAGGCCATGCAACGTCAGGTGGTGGGTGTACCATGATCATGGGTGCGGTTATTTTGAAGGCTAGCTAGAGCCGTGGTGAAATTCCACGATCAGAACTCCCCTCCTCCTCCCCAAGCTTAGATACCTGGGAGTGATACATTTTGTACTACCGTGTATTTATATTTTGGTGGCTCGGAAGCCCCATCTTTGTATTATGACACTTATGTATTATCACATTTTGGATGTTTAATGAAAAACTTTTATGATGATCGATTTATTTATTTACATGTGTAAAAATGTATGTTTATGATGAGCTTATTGTCAAATTCCAATCTAAGACATGGTTAGCATATGAGTCAGCAACTTGATTATAAATTCTTGGAACATGTATGTATGTTATGTTGTCAAATTGTCGTTCTAACAATCTCACACGTAAGAATCTTCGTAATAATGTTGGATCCCTAAATTGATAGAAGCCATTAAGCTGTGACACTACTAGCTACGAATCAAGATGTACCTCAAGAGAGAGAACACCATGTGAAATGACATCCTGCAGAAGCTCGATAACGCCACTATACTCAGCAACATTGTTTGAAGAGGGCTATAAACATATGCCTCCTGAAGACAATACCTGACCCGTAGGAGTATAAATCACCCAAGCAGCAGAGGCTGAGTGTTGAGTGTGGCGGCTAGCACCATCTACAAATCCTATATAGATGGAAGAATCTATTGACATCTACCATAAGAAAGGAAATCTAATCACAAACTCCATCATAATAAGAAAAACCTAACTATGCAAAATAATATACAATAATATACAATAGTCAGCCTTGGCTAAGAATCATGCATAGTAATTTTTAAGATAGAGCCCATTTCTAGGCTCTGCCAAGGCTATCCTCTCGTAATCTACTAGCTCATATGCACCCTTGTCTAATACACATTTAACAACGTAAGGACCATGCTACATGGGGTTAAAATTTCCTTCCCTCAAGGGTTCTTTAGCTTGATCCCACAAAAGGACCAAATCTCCTTCACTAAAATTCCTTGGATGGACAAATTTATCATACTAGACCTTAACGCGATGCTTATTCACTTCTAAAGCTACCAAGGCATCTCAGTGTTGCTCCTCAAGCTGCTCTAAGTGGACCAAATGCTTCTCCAATGGGGAAGTGTCTGGTAAGAGCTCTATGGCTAGCTTCAAAGAAGGGATTTCACATTCAATTGACAATATAGACTCCACTCCATGTACAAGTTGATATCGAGAAAATCCGATGGCAGTATTAACTGCAGTTCTATAAGCCCACAAAGTAGGATATAACATTATATGCCAATTGGTCTTGCTTTTTGCAATGGTTTGTTGGAGAATGGACTTGAGTGATTTGTTCATTGCTTCAACTTGTCCATTTGCTTGAGGGTAATAAGAAGAGGAATGCTCCTTCTTATACCCTAACTTCGAGGCCAATTCTTCCATCATCCGATTCTGAAAGTGCCTACCATGGTCAGTGACAAGCTCCTTCGAAATACCAAACCGAGTAATGATCTGGTTGAATACGAAATGTGCGGCTGTCTCACTATTGGATTTAACTGTGGGCATAGCCTTAGCCCATTTCATGAAATAGTCAATAGCCACTATAATATGATGATTCCCCCCAGCTGAAGCTGGGTTGAAATCCATAAAATAAAGCCCTCACTTAGTGAAGGGACCAACGATGATAATTGGAGGTAATGGGGTAGGACGTGAGTGCATATTGTGTGCAAACACCTGGCAAGGGTGGAACTTTTTGACCGCATTGACACAATAATTAAAGATCGACAGCCAGAAATAACCCACTCTCAAGATTTTTTGGGTTGTATAAATCCCAGATAAATGACCACTACACGCCCCTCTATGGAAATCATTCAGCACAAGCTCAACCTCCTCATGAGTTAAACAAGGACATAAAATGGAATCTACCCCATGATGGTATAATGTGTTATCCACTATGAGGTAATTCTTGGATACGTGATGTAACCATCGTCGCTCATCCCATGAAAGGTGAGTAGGGACCTTCAATGTTTGTAAATATATGATAATATCCCTATACCATGGATCCAAAGTTGAGATCAGGAAAATGTGCTCATCGACAAACATATCTTTACAAACTTCCTCCTCCTCCTCGCTTGGGAAATCAGATATAAGCTCCACAAAGATCAATGATTTTTTTGATTTTGCTGAAACAAACTCGAGATTGAATCCTTGCAAGATGACAATCTACTCATTATAATTTTCCCCTATCATCCTTCTAGTGAGGATGAACTGAAATTGATTGACATGGGCTACCACCAAGGTCTGGTGAGGATAATATAATGTCTCAATATTTGAACCGCGTGAACGGTAGCTAAGGCAAGTTTCTCCACATGGGAATAATGGATCTCTGCATCTATAAGCTTTCAGCTCAAATAATATATGACATGCTCCTGGAGCTCCTCATCTTCCTGAATCAAAACTATACCAATCATCTCCATAGACGCGGCCACATAAAGTAAAAAGTCACGGCTATAGTCGGGTGGGATAATCACCTATGGTCGATGATAAGGCTCACTTAAGTGCATCAAAGGACTCCTGGGCTTGCTCATCCCAACAAAAGGTAGTGTCCTTCTTCAAAATATGCATAAAGCCTCTAGTCAAATTGGCAAAGTTACGACGAATCTTCACAAGAAATTTTCCATGCCTTGCAAACATTGAAGATGTCTAATGTTTCTTGGGGGAGACAATTGAAGTATTTCCTCAACCTTTAAAGGGTCGACTCTTATACCCTCCTTGGAGACGATGAAACCTACTAAGAGACCAGACTTCACACAAAAGATGCATTTATGAGGATTTAACCTGACCAAGTAATGGCGGCATCTTTCGAACACTAATCTCAAATGGTAGGAATGATGCATCCTCTGATGAGAATGAGCAGCAAGGTGATCCAAAAAGACTTCAATAATTTATTTGAGATCATGGAAGATCAAGGTCATATCCCATTGAAAAGTGGCTCTGGCGTTTTTAAGGCCAAAAGGCATCTTTCGATATGCAAAAGTACCCCAAGGACAAATAAAGGCAGTCTTATGTTGGTCCTCGGGTTTGATCTGTATATGATTGTCTCCAAAAAATCCATCCATAAAGGAAACTACCTCGCTTCCCTCAAACTCATGCAAAATTTGATCAATAAATGGTGTAGAAAAATTATCCTTAGAACAGGCACGATTCAAGTCATGGAAATCAGTACATATATAGATTGTTCCCTGCTTCTCATCAACCATAATGGGATTTGAAACCCACTCCTTCAAGGGAAAGGGATAGATAAAGTCGACATTCAATAGTTTTCTATGTACGCTTTAATCGTGGGTGCTTTTATAGGATTCACTGCACACAAGTGTTGTCGAATAGGCTTAGCATTGGGATAAGTTTTAATCTCATGTTCAACAATGTGAGGGTCGATACCTGGAATTTCCTTGTATGACCAATAAAATACGTCACAAAACTCTTTGAATAGCTCACTATACTCTTGAATCTCAGCATTGGAACATTCTGCCCCAATATAGACATTCTCAATCTTTCCAGGATCACGAGAGATATTGATAGGAATGGTAGGAGATATATTCGCCATGTTTCCATCAGCCATCAAACCAGGAGAGCTTAATGGAACCACGTGACTACCAATTCTCTCACTAAGAATCTCCCTAAAGTCTTCACACTCCAAATGGTCAAGCTCGAGAAGAAAGTAAGATCTGTGATGCAACTCTTCCCAAGGTGGCTCAAACCCAGACATAGCCTCAACAATAGCTTCATCTGATGGAAAAACACTATCAAGGCAGTCATGCACGTGAGAAGAATCAACTACCCATGAAGGCAACAATATGGGTCCTCCTCCTCCGACCATGAAGAGGAAGGACTAGAATCTGCAACACATTCAAGATTCGCTTGATATGCTATCATTGTTGCAGGCAATGGCACGTCCATTCCGATAGGCTCACACGAAGGAATCAGTGTAGGAAGAATCCAAGGATATTGCATATGAGTGGTGCGAAAAGACACTGAGTGCAATGATGACGAAGCCTCATTGGAACTAGACTCGATCATAAGAACATGTGCAGGACAACTAAAGGATCCCATAAGGGATGGATACATGTCAACACCCACACTCCCAGTTGCCGGCTGAGAGTGCTCAACAATCGGGACAGAAGCTCCCAAAGATGTGGTACACACAGATTCTTGAATGACATTTGATCAATCCTAACTATCTTCCCATTAAATGGAAAGCATACAACTCGAAATAGAGAAGAAGCTACAGCTTACATACGATACATCCAATTCCTACCCAGTAACAGATTGTAGTCAAGGGGCGGATCAATCACCTCGACCTCGATTGCGATGGTCTTCCCTCCCAAACTGACCTTAAGAGAAGAAAGAATGTCATGTGGTTGAAACAATCTACCATCAAAAGCAGTCAACATGGTAGCAGATTTTGACAACTCAGGGGAACCCAAACCCTTCCAACACGCTAAATACATCATGGAAGTAGCAACACCTTCGTCAATCATAGTGTGTTTGACAGTCATGTTAAGACATTCTACATGAATAAAGAGAGACACATAGTAAGGCAAGTGAGGCTGTCGTCCCACAATTTCAAATTTGATGATAGAGGAAGAGTTATCATCATTAACACCAAGAGCAGAAAGCAAATCCTTCCTTTCTAAAGGACAACTCTGAAGTACTTCAAGTGCAGACATCGCACAAGGAGTATGGCCCAAATCCTTGACAACAGAATGGTTCTAGGTGACTCACGCATTAGGATTGTGCCCCAAACTCTTAAGGACTCCCTTAGGAATGTGAGGTGCAACTTTAGGTTTATCCACAATGTTTTCAATACGCAAAGGACTCCCGGGTGGAGTAGGTTCCTTTCCAAGGTCTGGTTGTGATGAACCATAGTCCTTCACATGAGTCACAACCTTAGTAGCATGCACGATATTGATGCAACCATGACCATTACTGGCTTCTAGCGGATATTGATCTGCACTAGAAATATCATGGTTCCTCGAGTTCATGTTTTGATTATGAGGTAAAGGGTTGGTCAACACAGCTAGGACCTACGCTATGAACCTTGAGGCTTCTTCTATCCGAGGGCACAAGTGAGTGAGGTGATCATCCTTACACAAATTGCAAGGAAACTTAACCTTACGTTTAGACTGCTTGTCCCCCCGAGCATTTTGAGCATTCTTGTCAATAGAATTGGCATTTTCATTCCTATTCCCACATGTACAATTGTTTTTACCCTTCTTCTTATTCCTTCCAGGTTTTTCGTTACCCTTCTGGTTCGACGATTGCACCAAAAGCACATTCGCCATTTGGGTGGGTTGAGATGAAGTCATGGCTTGTCTCAAAGCATATTGGTTGATAGATAATTGACTGACTCGTTTCACAACTGAATCCGTAGGTTTGGTACTTGTACAACCAACAATGCCATCGACATGTGGTCTAGGTTTGACCTTAGGGTCGAAACTAGAACGCGGAGTGTTAGGAATGATCTCATATAGAAAACCATATTAAGCATAAATCAAATCCAATTAT
Organism: Pseudotsuga menziesii; assembly: GCA_001517045.1. Lineage (NCBI taxonomy): Eukaryota > Viridiplantae > Streptophyta > Pinopsida > Pinales > Pinaceae > Pseudotsuga > Pseudotsuga menziesii. The sequence goes on along the minus strand of LPNX010073573.1, from coordinate 26,604 downwards.
TGCGCCCTAAAAATGGCTTGTTCCTCATTCTGAACTCTGGATGTAGAAACATCCTTCTCTATATAAGGTAGTAACGATTTAAGGAACCAATCGAGGAGAACTCTGACGGTATGAAGGCTTTAATCAATCTCTTATGTCTATGACACTCTTGGACATGGTCCGAGATATGCATGGCTTTGTCTTTCCAAAATGTCAATAAGAGTTCCATACCAACATCATAACGTACTGGTAGCTGGAAGTGGTTGAGAAAAGTCATAGCTAGGTCATTGAACAAAGTGAATGCCCCCCTAGGTAGCTCTATGTACCATTTCGTTGCAGGCCTAGTGAGTGTGTGTTGAAATAGCCTTAAACAGATTGAATTTTTGTGTAAGGAATTAGAAGAGAACCAAAGGAGAAATGTAGTAACATGTTCACTAGGATATTCTCTTGGTTTTCCCTTGAATTTGGGAATGTCAGAGGGAAGCTTGGTAGGGACAGTCGGCCAAGCCGGGTCATAAGATACCAGATCATTCATTAGTCTTGACAAATTAGGAAGATTTAATGTTGCGAGGAAAGGGAGCCTAGGTTGAGTAGGTTTATGAGACACTCCATGATAGTTTTGGTTCACATAGGACTGATTACTATAACCACCATGGCCATGGAGATAGTATCCTCCTCCCATTTGACCCATGTAGGGTGGCATGGAAGCACCATAATGTGGTGTACCTTGACTATTCGGGGCTACAAAGCCATAATTCAGGGAGTAAGCGGGTTGTTGATACTCGTACCCATAAGGTGAATAACTCTATGCATATAGTAGTCCATAATATGGTCCATAAGAAGTCCCATGAGATGTCCATGAGACACTCCATGAGTAGGAATATGACCTCCAGAAGTAGGAATACGACCTCCCGAAACAACAGGAAGTACTTGACTCTGAGACATGACTACGCGAGTAGAAGCAGTACGAACATGACTCGTAGCAACATTCTGGCCCAAAGGACCACATGAATGAGAGAGAGGAATAACATTCAAAGAACTTGGAATAGAGGACGAGGGGACATGTGAAACTATGTAAGTGGTATTCCCTACTGTCACCTGTCTTGGTTTTGGTATTCGAATAGGACTACTAACACCAGGTCTAGGACAAACATGTGATGTGACCTCCAGCGCAGAGATGAAGGGTGCAATGTGACTCGCGTTCCCAAACCTTTCCACATGGAAATGACTAGGAATGCCTCCAGGCATAGTGTTAGGTTCAAACTCTGACTCGGCATGTTGAGCCAAATCATGTGTAGGAATACCAGACATATCATAACTAGTGCTCGCAGGTTCATGATGAGTCTCATTGCCTGGAAACCAATACCAGTGACCTGTGAATGAGGGATCATACCTAGTGTGTGTAGGTATATCAGGTGAAGGATCATATGTAAGAGTAGGATCTTCTTCCCCAACCTCATGAGGTGGAGAAGGAAACTCCAGAATTTCATCTTCATGATCTCCCATCGTGTGTGAATCAATGTGAGAAGTATTCTTCCTAGATTGTCTGTTTCTCTCTCCCAAAGGAGGAGGAGATGTAGAAGGTAGAAGTCCCGCTAAACAACAAGAGCGGTGAAGTGGCGCACCCGAATCCATAATGACTCAAAAAATGAAAAAGACTCTTATACTTATGCAAACTCTAAGCAAGCTAGCATGTATAGAGCATACACCTATACAATCTAAAACCAATCACAAGCAAACAAGGGTAGGATATGTGAGCTCCAGAATGAAGCAGGTATGTCTCACCTAGGAGAGGCTTGAGACTCCCATACACAACAAGCGGAGGTTCGTAACCAATTATTGTGGTCCTCAGCTTCAATGCATATAGCGACTGTGCTGTCTGACCCCAACTTGGCTGGGACACCTACAGAATAACCCCTATAAAGTACCCCCTCGATAACCTAGGTAAGGCAACTAAGGTCACCTCAATATAATCAATGCTCAGGAAAACAGTTGCAGGCGGGATTGACCATATGGGCAGGGTGGCAAAGCCTGAAACTCTCAAAAGAGCCCCCCGATATGAACACAATCATGGAAATATTTTCGGTGCTACTCAGTTATGACTAGGGGTCATCCCACTCAATAAACGCTCACACTGCCTCATGCTTAACTCCATTGTAAGAGGAGGATCCTGAGAAACACTAATTATACCAAGGAATTTCACACTCTCACCTAGACAGACACATACATGTTGTTTTTTAGTGGTCTTGGAGAATTTACTCATAATGAACTATTCCAAGACCCTAAAAGCTAATCTTGTTGATGTACCGTATCAAAGAAAATAGTGTAATCCATTTTAATTAAGCATTGATTTTATTTGGCTTTATTACTCAAAAAAGGTAGATGAACGTGCAACCAATGGTGTTATGACAAAACATGAAGCAGAATGCACACCTAACAATCAATGCAAATGCATTGTGTCGAATGAAAAATAGGGCATGCTACTATGTGAAATGCAAAATTTTCTTCAAATGACAAATGCAATCATTCTTATATGAAAGCCTAACTAATACTTCTGTAAGAAAACCTAGTGCAAGTACCATGCAAAACGCAAAGTGCAATGATGCATAAGGATGCAAAGAAGCAAATATTTTTGGATTTTTTGAATAAAAATGAGATAGTAAAACAAAAGAATGACTCTACCACCCCTAGACTCTACAATCACAATCAAACAACACTCACACAAAGCACTAAGGTAAAAGAGATATAATGCACTAATTCCAAAACAAAAAATCGAAAATGCAATGACAAGAACAATATTAAAAAAAAATTTACCCTAAAAGGCATCTCTGGTTAGAAACAGAGGTGTATACAGATTCCAGAAGCATCAAAGGAGACTCAAGAATCATCAAAATTGACCCAGCAATACTCGATATTCCTCTAAAAGGAAAAACTTAGGGCATACACAACTGTGTGCAGAAAACCTGCGTATGTATGCGGATATCTTAGTCAAAACCGCGTGTACACGTGACTGTGAGGCAAAAAATCATGTACAGGAAGAAAAAGAGATAAAAATGAAGCCAAACAGATAATTTGAGATAAAATTCACACCTATCAGACACTACTAGGTCAACATGCCCCCAGACCCGACTCAGAAATAGAGAAATCAGAGCAATTCAAAAACATAGAATGCGATAAAAACCCCCAAAGGAAAATTACTAGGAACTCCCCAGCGGAGTTCCCAATTCTATTACGGAGAGAAATTACTATGGCTTTGGGTACCACAATAGACATCTTGACTCCAAAAATCAATCCTTTCCTATATGCAAGAGAAACCAAATATCTAACACTAAAGGATCTCGGTTCGTACCTTATTCTGGACGGTTGATGTAGATCCTTGTTGAGCTTTCCAACTCCAACTTGAATTGATAATTTGCTTCCTCAACATTCAATAAACAAGACAAGCATGCTATATATAATTGTGTTAGACCTACTCTAACATATATAATCAATAACATATAAGCATTTAAAATCATCCATGGATTAAATACTCATTTAAACACATATTATTGGACAGGAAAAGATATTTCTATTAATATAAAATAGAGATTACAATAGTGACAACCTTTGTCAGCACGTCTACAAATTAGATAAATTGAGTCCCCCACTTGGGCCTCCACCACTTCAATCTTCCATCTCTCGATAGCAAGCTCACAAGAAAAAGGAAAGCTTGGGAAGAACACAAAATTTCTCCAAGGGACAAAGGGATGCAGACTCAAGTATAAGTTCCAGCAACAATGGACTATATTTTTATTTCTCTTCAATTCCTCATGCCTTTGATGTATCCAAAGGGTTCCTTATATAGCTCTTCAATGGAGCTAATTAAATAAATACAAGAGAAAATTGAAGTGGCAATGGAGCATGGAGACACATGGAGATTATGGGGCTCATACAAGCTAGAATTTTTGTGCCACATGACATCCTCCTCTTGCAATTTCGAATCCATGAGAATCCTAATGTTATTGGATGAGTTAGAAGGCTAATACACTTGGCCATATGCATCATAGGTTGAATTTGGAAGGAAATGTAACTTACATGGGAGAGGAAGAGTCAAATGGGAGCTTCTTGGACATCTATGACAACAATGATGAAGATGCTATGAAATTTATTACATATTGTAGACATGAAGGATGAAATATAACCATTATGACATTTCAGGCCTAAATATAGCATCCAAGAAGGCGTTCATGTGAGTTGGGTAAGCTCAATGGGTCCCTACTCGAATTGGGGGAAGATCGAAGGCTAGGGAAGGGAGGACACATGGAAAATATTGAGCACTCATCCTAATTCGAATCAGCTTGAGTTTGTGGATGTATTGGTAACCTTAGAAGGATAAGGATGTTTATAAAATACAGGGATGAACCTAGAGAAGGTATTTTGATCACTTGACAAATTTGCATTTGTGAAGAGAGAGAGCTAGTGGATGACTAGGTTCTTGCCTTAGCCAATTTCGAGGGTGAAATATTCTCATACAAGTTGGTGTTTGAAGAGGCCATTCATGTATTTCATGTATCTTTAATGGAATTTGTATTTGTAGGTGTAAGCTACATAGAAACTCTTGGTTTCTTCTATTGTAGCACATTCTCTCAACCATTTCCAAACTTTATTGCATATTCTTGCTCATGGAGGAATTGTGCTTTGGGTGAGCTGTTGTACTATTTGGGAAATATTCTCATGGTAAATTTATGATTGTATTAATATAAATATACTCTTTTCTTCATCTTAAAAAAATATCAGGTCAAAATAACAAATGTTTGTATGTAAAAGTGATTATTAATGAGCAAACAATGACCATTTCCTTACTATATTGATGTATGCCATTGTAATGTTGATGATTTCAAATGAAAGAATGTTTATTTGATATATTTATGATTAATTGACTACAATTTATGAGTATTATAAGTTTCATATCCATCACTTAAGCATTTGAAGTCATCTTACTCGGTTTATTTGCATTTGGAGAAGATTTGGTGTCATTTCCCCAAGGGTCGAAGTAGTGATTTTGTAGCTGTTTGGGAGAGGGTTATAACAGAATTTATAAAGAAAATAATGATGCACATGATACCTTAATAATTTTTATTAAACATCCTCTACCTCCTTTTAGAAATTCGAGTGGGTTTGGGAGCATTTGGAAAGCCATTTTCAGCATTTACCCTAGGGGAATTGGAACCTCAATTTGCCTTATCCAGAATATGAAATTTTTTTGCATAAGTATTTGGAGGGTCATAAATCATCCCTGGAAATCATATCCAAGTATTAATATCATTCATATACCTTCTTATAAATTTTGGTAGCATTTGGGTCAATTTGAAGACCTAGACATGAAAACTAGTCAAATGTCGAAATATGGAAAAAGTCAAAAATTGGTCATTTTATTAAAATTTATTAAAAAGGGACATTAAAAGTTGTATAAGAACATGGTATAGGCACCTATTAATTAATACCATACATTTAATAAAAAATTTCAGACATTTCTTGGCTTCACAATAGGCCCACTATGCCCACGTTCCTTCCTCCTAGGCCCACAAAAGAAGAAATTACAACCATAGATAAAAAAGCATGCTTCCAGGAGTATCAAAATTTGAGAGGGGATATTCATGAAAGGTATTCTTTCCAATAATATATTTTAAAGTATGGTTTTAGGAAAAATAATTAAAATGTGAATTCATTAAATAAAAATCAGCCTACTTGTGAAAAGAGCAAAGATTTATTCTTCCCTTTAAATGAGGAAGTTATAAACACTTATACGGACATGATGTGGAATATGTGGAAGAAATTTCAGTCTAAAAAGGATGAAAATATTCTATATACACAATTAAAGGAAGAAACAAAGAATCATGAAGCGGAGCATTAATTACCTCAAGGTGATTTCAGAGAAGAACATAAAGAGGAAGATGAAGACAAGCACACAATTCTTACTGATGGGGGTTGTGCAAATCAAAGAGAATCTACTGATGGATCCTTGAACTATGAAGGATTACCTACTGATGGGTGCTCACAACTCTATGTTTGTGACATAGAGATCATATTATAAAATGTTGCTGCAATACAAAGTTCTCATAAGCATAAAGATGAATACATTGTGACAGATAATGAAGAACCAAGATCAACTTCCCCATCACCACTTGAGCTTCAAGAAGTTGATCCACTCAAGTAGAAAGTAGAAGAGGAGGTTCATTCTCATGAACCATCCTTCATTGAAGGTTCTTTGAATGTGAGTGAAAGGGATATCCAGGAGGCCCTTAGTATACTCCATGACACTCAAGCATTGGTATCAAATTCTTGTTGGAAAGTTTCTTCATTGGAGGAGCCATCCTTCCTTGAAGACATGGAGAAGATTCAAAGAGCAATGTTCAACATTGATTTTTTATAGAAACAATGCGATTGAGTTTAGATAATGGTTACATGAATCCTACTTGAATAATACTGAAGATATTCATAAGCTCAAAATTCAAAATGAGCAACTTCTTCAGAGGTTGCAAGATACTTGTTCTTCCTCCCATGTTTCAAATTGCCATATGGTAGATTTATTGGAGGATTCTCATGACATGATGGATCATGAGAAACATGAAAAATTGCAGGTTATAAAAATGTTGATGTGTTTAAATATGATATATATGAGAGCCAATCACTTGTTGTGTTGGAAGTGGAACTTGAGTTGCCTCTTGAAAATGGTTACACACTTTTTGAAAAAGTGCATGATTCCACCACCTTGGAACCAAACCATGAGGAAAGTTTTTCATTTTTAAGGGAGGAGCATAATCCTACCCCTATGGATCCTTCACATGATGAGAATGTTTCACTTTTTGATCATTTGGGTGAGTGGGTTATTTTTCCTATGTACTACACTTCTAAATTTTGCAGCATTCATCCTAATGAAGTATGGGTGAAAGGTTTCTTTTTTATGGTGCCACATGAAGAGTATGGACATTATATCTCTACTTTTGATGATGAAATTATTAGAGCACCATATTATTTGCATTTTCAGAATCATCCTTGTTTACATTATGATTATGCACATCTACATGGGTGCACCTACGATGTTCACTTGAGTCACTTCGAGACTCATTATTTTCCTTTCTCCTTGCCTAGTCCATTTGGTGTTGGAGGAACTTCATCCCACACTTGGGTGCAAATATATATGATTGAAGAAAATTATTGTTGGAAGAAATGCACTATGTTATTTCATGATGATGTATATATTCATGGATGTATTGATGAGACTTCTTTGAGCCACTTGAAGTCTTCATGTTTTCTTTGCTCCTTATTTGGTTCAGATTTTGGTGGAGGTTCTTCATTCACTTCTTGGATGAAAGAACACATGGTTGATTATCTTTATGAACATTATATTTTTTTGGAGCAGCATTATGGGACATGGGATCCTCACCTATGTCATTGGAGAAGATATTATATAATACATGATGCTTGTGTGTATGGGATACATGATCATCTACTTACTTGGATGTACAAGCACTTTCCTGATTCTTTGATGAGGTACCTTCTTGATGTAAATTTGTATGATGTTGTTATGTACTTTCATGATCTATATTTTTTAATAATGATGTTTGGAAGGGTAAAATTCAAGAAATAGGATCCTGGAATTGCTTGGTTTCATCTCACTTGGAGTAGTAGTTCGATTGTTGGTTTGAGAAAGCAAGCCAACCTTCAGTTGTTTGAGTTCATCTTTGCAGAGCAGTGTACAGTTTCCTATGTGGGATACCTTTTGATATATGGATTCAATTTTCACATGCTTGGTTTTTATGGCATTTCATCATATAAATTTCACACCATGCAAGTATCAGGATCATATGGGACTCTGGGATCATTTTGGGTCTCATTGGTTTCATATTTGGGGGAAACAAGCAACATTGGAGATTTAGTCACCACTTGAGAAGATGATAGAAATAAGAGTAGTGAAACAAAAAGCATGGTGGTTCATCTCTGCAATTTTATTGGAATCATAATAAACTCAAAGTTGGGTAACTCAGTACCAACTTCAAAGAATTATACAGAAGAAAAAAAGGGTGAAAGTTCAGAAAAGGTTTCCAAAATATGGAGGTAAAGATTATTTGTGAAAATTTGGCTTTTATGTATTTGATTAATCCTTTTGGTGTTATTGGAGATGTTATAGAATATATAGATATGAAAAATCCACATCTCTTTACTTTTGGGAACACAAAATTGCAGTACATGAGTGCCACTACTTAAATTGCAGCTAAAGAAAATTAATGAGAAAAACCATAAGAGAGCACTTGGTGAAATGGAAGGATATACCAAGTGAAGATGCCACATGGGAAGAGGAGAAGAATTTGCAACATCCAAATATGAGATTGCTTCAAGACAATCAATATTGGGTGGGGAGGACTGTAATGTCCCTATTCAAATAATTGCATAGAAGGACAGTTCCATAAATCCTAGAAGTTCCCTAGGTTGGATGGATACATTTGGAATTTTAATAAGGGAGCTAATAAATGATGTTCAGACATTAGAATGGAATAAATATTTAATAATGGAGATAATTAAATAAATAAAATAGGAAATTCAAATGGAAATGGAGCATGGAGACACATGGACATTATGGGGCCCACACAAGTTAGAATTTCTGTGCTACATGGGATCCTCTTCTTGCAATTTCGAATCCATGGAAAACCTAATGTTCTTAGATGCATTATAAGGATAATGCACTTGGAAATATGCATCATAGGTCGAATTTGGAAGGAAATGTAACTTACATGGGAGAGGAAGAGTCAAATGGGAGCTTCTGGACACTTGGGCTATATTCCCTAACATCTATCACACCAATGATGAATATGATATGACATTTATGACATATTGCAGACCTAAAGGATGAAATCTAACCATTATGACATGTCAGGCCTAAATATAGCATCCAAGAAGGTGCTCATGCTAGTTGGAAAAGCTCAATGGGTCCCTACTCAAATTGGTGGAAGTTGGAAGGCTAGGGAAGGGAGGACACATGGAAAATATTGAGCACACACCCTAATCTGAGTTGGATTGAGTTTGTGGATGGATTGGTAACCTTAGAAAGATAAGGATTTTTATAAAATACCGGGATCAACCAATATAAGGGCTTTTGATCATTTGATAAATTTTCATTTGTGAAGAGAGAGAGAGCTAGTGGATGACTAGTTTCTTGCCTTAGCCAATTTCGAGGGTGAAAGATTCCTATATAGGTTGGTGTTTGGAGAGGCCATTTAGGTATTTCATGAAAATTTAATGGAGTTTGTATTTGCAGGTGTAAGCTACAGAGAATATCTTGGTTTCTTCTAGTGCAGTATATTCTCTCAACCATTTCCAGTGTTTATTGCATATTCTTTCTCATGGAAGGGTTGCGCTTTGGGTGAGATATTGTAATTTTTAGGAGAGATTCTCATGGTCCATTTTTTATTGTAATAAGATTAATATAACATTTTATTCATCTTCATAAAGTCTCAGGTCGAAATACCAAATGGTTTTATGTAAAAGTGATTATTAATGAGAAAACAATGACCATTTCCCTACTATATTGATGTATTCCATTGTAATGTTGATGATTTCAAATGAAATGTATGTAAAAGTGATTATTAATGAGCAAACAATGACCATTTCCATACTATATTGATGTATGCCATTGTAATGCTGATGATTTCAAATGAAATCATGTATCTATGATATAGTTAGGATGAATGGAATACCATTAATGATTATTAAAATTTTAATATCCATAACTTAATAATTTTAAGTCAACTTAATCAGTTTATTTGCATTTGGAGAAGATTCAGTGCCATTTCCCCAAGGGTCGAACTAGTGATTTTGTAGCTGTTTGGGAGAGGGTTATAATAGCCTTTATAAACTAAATAATGATGCACATGAAACCTTAATAATGTCCCTTAAACATCCTCTTCCTCTTTTCATAAATTCAAGTAGTTTTGGGAGCATTTGGAAAACCATTTTCAGCATGTACCCTGGGGGAATTGGAGCCCCAATTCGCTAGTGAAAACTCCTGCCTTGGACAAAATATTAAAAAAGTTTTCTTAATTCTTTGGAGGTTCATAAATAATCCCTGAAAATTAGATGCAAGTCTTAATATTAGTATTATACCTTCTCAAAATATTTGGGAAAATTTGGGTCAATTTGGAGACCTAGACATCAAAACTAGTCAAAGGTTGAAATAGGGAAAAAAGTGAAAAATTGGTCATTTTAATAAAATTTATTAAAAAGAGACACTATAGTTTAGAGAGCAGAAGATGTTTCCTTAGTGGTATTGTGGAGTCTTGGATTGTGGGAAGAAAGTGTAGGGATCATTTGCAAAATTGAGGTAAGCTCGAGACATACATTTTCAATTTGAAGCAGGGTTTGGAGAGCGGGAGATGTGTCCTTGGTGGTATTGTTCAGGCTTGGATTGTGGGAAGAGAGTGCAGGGAGCATTTGCAAAACTGAGGTAGGATCGAGACACACATTTTCAAGAATTGATACATTTTTACCTCATTATTTTGTATGTGTGTGTGATTAAAAGATAGAGTGCCCCATTGTTATCATCTTCTCTTTCCCTAACATAACGCATTGTTCTTGAATCTATCGATGCCCACGATATACATTTCCATCTAGATTTAGATTGTAGGCCTTGAAATTTAGGGTTTGGGGTTTAAATGTTCAGATTCTGGTGGCTTTGTTTTTACAAGTTTGAATTCTTATGTGAATCCTAGAATACATGTATTCATGTGCTGCTCAGAATAATGCACTTTTAAAATGCTCATTTTGAATGATGATGGAAATTATTATGGTGCCAATTTGAATTCTACTATGGAAATTACATTTTTATTATGCTGAGTATACTTCCCATGCCTTCAAATTCTGCTATGGGAATTATATTTTTAATTATGCTGAGTATATTTCCTATACCTATTGGTTTAGTGCTGCGTGGAATGATTTTGTTTCAAATAATGCTAGGAATGATGCTAGTTTTGAATTCCCTTGTTTCAATGATCTAGGGAATAATATGGTTTCAATTCTTATGCTTCGAATGGTCATGCCTAACTGCACTAAAAGGTATTGCTAATATATTTTCTAGTTTCATTAATGTATTCAATTTTTTTAAAATCTTTCGACGGTTGTTCTAATAAAAAAATTGTCGGTTTCCTTGTCAAGCCTTGGCAAGGCATCATGCAATTTTTTTTTTGCAAGGGAAAAATACAAGGACATGTATAGAAATACTCTGTGCAATTATCATTTTGAAAAAAATTATTCTATGCATTTAAAAAAATAAAAAAGGGGTTTATGTTAAAGAGAAGACCCAAGAGACTTCATATCTGAGTTGTTCATACAAAGAAACAAATTGTTTAAAATCAATCATTTTAAAATTTGTATTAACCTGCTCTTGATTAAAATCATTAGTCATATTCAAGACTTTTGTGTCGAAGCTTGTGCATGTAGCAGTGAATAAGATTTTAAGCTAATGTTTTGGCTAGGGATTCCCTCTATTTTCTATGGGCCATCATGAATATGCATATAGGTTGGTGAAGGTTCAACCTAGATAAATAGGGAACACAAAATATGTTCAATAAAATGAAATAGTATGCTAAACTTTTTAATAGGAAAAAATAAGCGAAGAATAGGTGCAGAGTATATTCAAAAGTGAATTTTTTTAATGTTGCAGAATCAAAGTCTAAATTAATGTTTTAATGCTGTGATTCATAGTATAAATCCAGACTCAGAGTATATTCAAAAGCGATTTTTTTAATGTTGCGCTAAATTAAGGGAAAACAAATGTTTTTTTATGTTACAAATTCAGAGTCTCCAACTATAGAGAATCAGGGCATGGATTTGATTCCTTGTCTCATTGGGCTAAAATAAGGAAAACATATTTCATGTGCTTGGAACAAATAAATAGTCATTTCTTTTTTGCTGTAAGATTGGGCTAGCTTGTTTGCGTTGTTAAGGAAAGAGCCATCAGATTTTGTGCATGGTTGTATGTTCATACAGAGAAAACATTTTGCATGAAATAAATTGTAGGCATCGAAGAAAAATTTCAAAGTATCGTGATAAATTTGATTTGGTTTAGTTGGATTGTCTTAATCTTGCCATGTGCTGATGCATGTAGTTCTTGATGTAGAATTGGATCCAATAGTGTAAACTATTCTTGACCTGGAAATCTAGGAAATATCCAAAAGCCTGTCGTTTTGTAAATAACATTTAGAAAGAGTCAAGAGAGAAGAAGGCCTCGAGGGGAGTGTTGTGAGGGATATCTACCTTATGACTTGGGGTAATAGGGTCACCAACATACTATGGGTGTGACTTGCAAACATCTAGGTTTTAGAAACATATATAAGTTAAATGGAGTTAATAGGACATGCACCTTTTTTCGGATGATTGATCCAATATTTAACTCTCTTCCTCATATGCTCCTCAACCTTCTGATCTTCAACACCTACAACAAAGATTGATATTTCTTCATAGTGTCCTATGGATGAGGAAGGAACTTTTCCAATGCATCTTAACTGATTGTTAGGTGAAACAACATCCAGTTAGGTAATTGGTGCACTTATAACACTCGGATCACCCCATAATTGCTCCCTAATTTAAGAAGGGCGTAGGTGTGCTGATGCTGGTGCCATAAGTGTGCTTGTGTGCTGATTTTGATGCCAATTCGAGTCAATAAACTTAGGATTGTGGGTAATTAGGCCAAAATTGACCAAATAGGTGTGTGGGTTGGATGATGACTCCAAAACCCCCCCTTAAGTTATACTCGTGGAGGAGTAAATACAAAATAAAATAATGTTAGGGCCTCGACAACTAAGGACATAGGTTACCCTATATAAAAAGTAACTCTAAAATGCTCAAATAAAATGCTAAGTGAGGAAAGAGGGAAAACCCATTGGGAAAAACCCCCCCTCAAGATGAACACTAAAGAAGTAACTAGTCACAATGATGAAATCACCCCAACAATGAACGGAGGTAAGTGAACATTTTCTCAGTAATTTCTTGGTGAAAATATCTACAATTTGCTCATCTGTAGGCCAGTATTGCATAACAATTGTCCTATCATGCACCAACTCCCTAATGTAGTGCATATGGATCTCAACATGTTTGGTCCTCTTCTGTTGAATTGTATCCATGGAGTTCTTGATATCACTTTGGTTGTCGCAAAATATAAATGTGTACAAAGCACTACTAATCTCAAACTCTTAAAGAATTCCTTGCAACCAAACTGTTTGGATGCAAGAATTTACTGCTCCCCTGTACTCGACCTCTGCTAAAGACAATGCAATGGTAGCCTTATTTTTTATGGACCAATAAATGGGGGCACCACCAAACATAAACACATACCCGGAAGTGGAATTTCAGTCTATGGAATCCCCTGCCCAATCTGAATTTGTAAAACCAACCAATTCTAGCTCAGAATTTGCAGCATAGTGAATGTCATAGGATCAAGTGCCTTGAATTTACTAAAGGATCCTCTTGGCTGACTTCCAATGGAGATCATGAGGCTGCTGCATATATCTTGATATATAATTCATGGCATAACACATATCAGTCCTTGAATGTGTCAAGTATATAAATCTTCTGATCAAATAACAGTTAATAGTGGGATCCATGGGTGGCGTTGATTTTCCCTCTTCAAGATTGATTCCTGAGAGGAAAGGGAATGGTACATACTTTCAATAAGACATGTTAAAATTAATTAACAGGTCTGCAATATATTTATACTGATTTACCATTATCCCATCAAAATTGTGTACAATTTCGATCCTGAGAAACTGTCTCAGCAGACCCAAATCGCTCATTTCAAATGCATCATGAAGGGCAGTTTTTATGAAGGGAATCGAAGCAAGTGTGTTTCCTATGATAAAAATATCATCAAAATATAATACTATGATAATAATATTAACATCATAATTCTACACATATACATTCATATCATATTTTGATCTTTGGAAGTTTTGTGAAAGCAGAAAGGCATCCATTTTGGTATACAAAGATCTTGGGGTCTGTTTCAACCCATATAATGATTTCTGCAATTTGCAAACCAAAGAAGGATATGATGTATAGAAATTGGAATGATTTATGTATATATCCTCATGCATGTCTCCATGAATAAAGTAACTATTAACATCCATGTGATGCACCTCCCAGTGCTTGGATGCCGCAATGGCCAAAACTAATCTAATGGAGTCCATCTTTGCCACCAGTGCAAAGGCCTTATGATAGTCCACTCCTTGGACTTGGGAGAACCCTTTTTCAACCAGACTTGCCTTATAATTGTATTTTTTTCAATATACATCAACCTTTTTTTGATACAACCACTTGCATTGAACTAATTTCCTCCCAGGTGGAAGGGAAACTAGCTCCCAAGTTGCATTTTTTCGAAGAGAATTGAACTCTTCGTCCATAGCAGCTTGCCATCTCAGATCATTTCGAGCATGGTAGTAGGAATTGGGATATGAACCAATCATCATATAATATGTCTCAAAAAGAAATGAATCATGAAAATAGAGATCAATACCTGCTCTTTGAAAATCATACCGGGTTCTTCTTGGATCAGCAGGATTTCCAATGTTTTCATCGACAGAAGGGAGTGTCTTTTTGGCCCAAGTTGGGAGATGGGTGGACACATCAGAATATGGTTCTGAACTTGATATATGTTTATCACTGATATCAGACATCAGATATGCAATATCAGAACCTTCACTCCCAATTTCATCATCTGAATGATCAACAAAACAGGAGGGAATTTCAACAGTTTTCTCCTTGACTAGTTCTACCTCTTGAAGAGGTTCATCAAATCAAACACTTCTCTCAATGAATATCTGTTTGGTTCTGATATTCAGAAGTTTTAATCCCCTATATTCTTCTATATATCAAATGAATAAACATTCAATACTTTGCGGTTTCAAATATTTCCTCTTGTCAAGCGGAATTCGGGCCCATTCAGTGGACCCAAAAACCTTGAAATTTGACACATCCGGATTGTGTCCAAAATAGACTTTGAAAGGAATTTTTCATTTCAAAAAATATTGAGGGAATATATTCTTAATGTGTGGAGAAAAATGCATGGTGTTAGCCCAAATATTTGCAGCCAAAGCTTTGGATTCCAGCATGCAGGTAGTCATCTCTTTGAGGGACCGATTCTTTCTTTTCGCTACATCGTTCTGCTAGGGAGTGTAGGGAATGGAGTGTTGGATATTGATACCAATGTCTGAAAATATTTGCAGAAACTTAGACTTGATATACTCTCCTCCGTTATCATATCTGAGAGACTTTATCTTTCTCCCAGAGGCATTCTCAACCAATGCTTTAAACTCAATGAGTTTTTCCAAAACTTCATATTTTTTCTTTAGGAATAAATCCCAAGTGTATCTAGAAAAATCATCGATGAAGGTGAGTACATACTGGGATCCATTCAAGGATGTGGTGGGAATAGGTCCACTGATGTCAGAGTGGATCAGCCCCAAAATACTTGATGCACAGCTTACCTTTCCCCGATCAAATTTGTGCTCAGGGTGTTTACCGACAATGCAACCTTTGCAAATTCCACCAAAAGTTTTGATGGCTGGGAGGCCTTCAACCATGGAATGTTTATGAATTTTATGCAAGTAATTGAATTTAAAGTGTCCAAATGTCTCATGCCAAATCCTACTGACCTCATTCCCATGATTCAGTAGAGCAGTGGGATTTGCATCTGGCACAAACTTGGAAAACTCATAGGTCTTAGCATGATGATTCACTAGACTTGTTGCTATGAGTTTCCCTGATGCAATATCAATGATTCCAACATCATTTGAGATGAAATAAACTCTCTTGGGAACTTCGGTTTGTTTCATTTGATAAACACTCAACAAGTTGGAGGCCAAGGAGGGTACATACAGAACATCATAGAATGTTCCATGTTCAAGCTTTACAATACCTTTGCCTTTCAAAATGATGGTAGAATCATCTCCCATGTGGATGGGAATTACTTTTTTGGAGTCCAAGAATGAGAATGATTATTTTTTATCCACCATGTGGTTCAAAGTACCAAAGTCTATGAGGAGAGATGTAGGCTTCTAAGTGATTTCCATGAGGGCATGTCCTCTTTTCGGTTGGTTCCGATCATTGTTATATCTCTTCCTTCCATTTTCCGGAAGATTGATATTATTATTCTTGAGGAGAAGAGTCAACGCATCAAAATTTTCTTCATACAGAAATGTTCAAGATGAAATCTCTTTTTGCAATAGGAACACTCAGTGATTCTCTCTTTTCCTCCTTTCCCTTTGTTCTTGTTATTGCTTAAGCTTGAAGGCTCTTCTTGTCACTGCATCTCCTCCTTTGGCTTAGGAGCATCAAACTTAGTCTTTTGATTCTTCTTCCCTTTACCCTTTTTATATTTGATCCCTGAAACATAAAGTGCTTGATCTTTGGAGCATCTGATGATCCCCATCTGTACAAGTTTGTCATGCTTGTTTGTGAGGGACTCAATGAAGGAATTGAGAGAAGGAATCTTCCATCCTAGGGTTGTGAGCTTCCCCGAATGGAATGTGGAAACAAATACTGAGTAATCCACACCAAGTTTGGAGAGAATGAACTAATCATCCTCCATCTTTTCCTCACAGCGCTTCAACTGAAGGACTATAAGCTTGAACCTTGTGAAGAAATCAATGAGAGTTTTGAAATTTCCTGGTTGAAGAGAAATCAACTCATTCTCTAGCTAATAAATCCTCAAATCATCATGTTTGTCATACAGGGTGGCAAGTTGGTCCCAATTTTTTTTTCTAAGTCTTCAATCCGATGATATGGAATAGAAGGTCCTTAGAAATCGAGAGACACAAAAACCCAAAAGCTTCCTCCATCTTGTTCCAAAATCTAGCCTTGTCCACAACATGGTTTGGCTCTTCCTCGGTGTTCATAGTGACTCTTTAGAGTCCTTTATCATGTAGCTATATCTCCATGTAATCCTTCCATTGGTGGTAATTGAAAGGAGTTAGAATCTCCACAGAAGAGGCCATATTTCTGCTATAGCGAATGCAGTGAGAGACTTTCAAAAAACCTGCAAAAACACAAAAGGGGCACCGTAAGGTAAGACAATCTGCAATTTTTAGGTTTTCATCACACCCATATTAGTTCATTAAGTGAGATTAATCAACTCCTTTTCTTAGGAATTTATGTGGTAAACCTTTAGCTTCTGGTGCAGTACTAGAAATTTTGAGCTTTTTGCTCAATTTGCATGCTAGATCTGTCAAAAATATTGTTTTTTAGAATAATAGCTTCATCCCATCGTGGCTCTGATACCATATGAAATTACAGTCATAGAAATATTGAGACTTAGCATAATAGTGACAATAGATATGCGAAATATTACACACACAATGACATAAGATGCTGCAATAGGAGGTTGCAGCTGTATATTCTCAATAATAAAAAAGAATCAATGATGCAATGTCATACAAACTTGCATGAATGCAAGGCAATTTGGATTCCATAGAGGTCATTTGAATTGGATATATGAGAGTAGCTTAACTATCTGTTAACCACACTAAACACACCAATTAACCACTAATCAAGGCATAATTGACTCTAACTAAGTCCTAACTGAATCAGAGTGTAATAATGACTAATTCTAACTGAATAGAACTCAACTGCATGTTGATCAATAGGTGGGGGCACATATCTAACTCAAGTCAGCTTCGATGAAGTGAAATGAGCTGATACTAGTCACCAAAAGTTGTTGGAGGCACCTTAAGTCACTCTAGTTAACCCAAATCAGCCCAAAATATCCAAATTTATGAGGAAAGGACTTTTCCAACTCAACTTAGTTGATTGTTAGGTGAAACAACATTCATTTAGTTAATTGGTGCACTTATGACACTCAGATCACCCCAGAATTGCTCCCCGATTGAAGGAGGGCATGGGTGTGCCGATGTTGATGCCATAAGTGTGTTGGTGTGCTGATGTTGATGCCAATTCGAGTCAATAAACTTAGGATAGCGATTAATTAGGACAAAATTGACCAAATAGGTGCGTGGGTTGGATGATGACTCCAACACATACTACATTTTCATTTAGAAACAAATAACAATATAGATCATGATTTATAACAATAAAAGCATGCATTAAGACAAATATTGAGAAACGACACTCTTTATTGATGAAGTTTAGGAAACATTACAACCCTGTCCGAGAAAAGCTTCTTTTGCAGACCAAGACCTGAGTCCTCCTTGATCCTCTCTCCATTAGATTCCTCCAGCATAACCTTTCTCTCAAAATTACTTCTCCTATCCTCTACCCCTCCTCTCTCTTTATAGTTTTTGGTGAGGATATGATTTGAGGCCTAGGATGGTTAGGGGAGTTAGGGAAGTTAAAAATACGAAACCAACTACCCCTAAACAAATCATATTTTTATTTTAAAACTTGTTTTAATGGAACTCTCAGGTATATATAAGGAAACTTGCGAGTGTCTCACAACTTTCCTAAAGGGACATCGCAATTAAAACTTTTTAGATATGTCTCGCGAGTTGCATATGGGCTGACCCATGAGTGACACTCGATTTTCTATGATAGGACTCACGAGTGCAAGGAAAGTTCATACATAAAAAATTGCAAAGATGAAGGAGAAATGATGTATCAAGGATCTTATCCACCTATAAGGTTAGGGTCACTTCAATCCATAGTGTCATTTTGTACAATGACAAGCTAAAGTCGTTACTCAGATAGAGAAGTGACATTTCATGGTATAATAGATGTCCCCTAATGTGTGAGGTCGGAGGGTAGTGATGGCTGAAATACATTACAATATTTTAACTCAGAGGACTTAGAATAAGGGTCGCGTAGAAGTACCTTAAACAGACAAATCAAGGTCATTTACAAAATTATTACTGAGGATGCCATGTTCAATAATGTGGAACACTAAATCCTTTACAAGATTCATTTACATGATATAGTACAAGCAACAAGGCCATGCATGTTTTACAAAGGTGTGTCAAAGCCACTTAATTACAATGATAGATCTTTAATAGACACAAATAGTGTCACAAAGTATGGCACAATCTTGCGCAACTTAGTCTATATAGGATATAACCTAAGGTCTTCGTCTAAATCCATAGAAACAAGTGTGAATCCTACCATGTGAATACAAGAGTTGAAGTCGAACATGTCCAAGGATACCATCAGAGTGTCAGTTAGAAATATGTATTGACAACCAAGGTAGAGGAGTCCAGTACCAATAGAGGTAGTGAATCCTAAGGTACTATCTTTGAAACTCTAAGTCTTCTCCTGTAGGAGGTACTGATTGGAATCCATTTTGCGACGAGGAAGGAACTGAATCTTTCAATAGGTCACATGAGTAACTAGTAGAATGGATAAGGGAATATGTATGTAATATGATCTCAACTATGGAAATGATAGGGATTAGGATGAACAAATAGGGGGTAAATATCCTTGAACAATGAGCACGACACAAAGATGACCCAAAGCAGCTTTAAACTTTCAAATGGGACAACTGAACTTATCTACCATGTAGGAGACATGGAAAAATTCCCCATGTATTTAGGACAAGTGCAGGAGTAGGGACTCAAAGTGGTAGCTGAACCAAGAAGTGAAAAAATGAGACATGAGTATCGAGAGACTCAAACTAGTGATTTGTTCAAGGATGACTTGCTTCCAACAAAGTTATAACCAAATAGTGTATTTCCTTCCATTCATTTCTTATTAAATTTTAACGATTCCAAGAAAGTCAACTCAAGTCTTTATTCATTCTTGAGCAAGCTTGGTTGTGGGAGTTTACAAGCCTGAATTAGTGAATGATCCTCGGTGTTTTCATAGTTTTGAGAGTCTAAAAACTCCAAAGAAGAATCGAGGGGGATGTTTTTTCGTAAATTTAGTCTCCTGAGTCCAAAAAAGTATAAAACAATCCAAAGGAGAATTTTGTTAGCTTCCAAAGAACTAAGGTATACATTTTTCGTCCTTAGTCGGCGAGGTTCAAAAAAAGGGTAAACTATCACCAAACCGATGCTCCTTCAAAATCGATTATGTAGCCTTAGTTTAATGAGTGTGAGGGAAGGCAAGATCACTTGGAAATTTCCATTTATTTATGAGAATAGTATGGACAACAGTAAACTCAATGTTGTGTACTGAGGTCTAACGAGCATGACAATGGCATAAAGAAAACTCAAATAATTTTTTATGTTTAGGTCTAGAGCACGAAAAAGAGAAAAGTAAGCTCAAATGAATTCCTTTTCCATAAGTTTAGTTCTCCAGGCTCGGAAAGGATTTAAATCTATAACTAAAGATAATCTTTTAGATTCCCAATAAAATAGAGTATTTCATTTTCATAAATAATCCACGAGGTTCGAAAAATGGTTAAACTTATACCGTTATGGATGATCCTTCATTTCCTTTAACGAGTTTTAAAGAACAAGAAACTCAGTTATCTAGTCATGTTTAAGGAGTAAGACCATGGCTTAAAGATAACTCCATAGTGCAGGAGCCTTATAATCAAGGGTAGTTCAGTAAAATATACAAAATGAGGCTCATTTTTGTGTGACAAAAAACTACGAGGGCTCCGACAACCTAGAAAAATGTGGAATGGGTACCAGATTCAATAAGAAGTGTTCTGACTAGGGTAATCCATGTGAGGTAGGATCTAACCATGGAAGAACAATGATGCTTAGAGGGTAAGAAGTGGTTGCAGATTGCAGTCCATGGGTGAAAAAAGGAGATCCTAAGGTTCATGAGGGGATAAGGTATAAATGCAAGATGCAAAAGTGGACCAAATACTATCCTATATGTTGAGGAAACATACTCCAATTTCATCCATAGCATGGAAAGCTAGGTAAAAACAATAAACATTAGTTAAAATATAAGAAATTGATCAAAACTATATAAAAGTAGGTAAAACTTTTGAAATTTTTACTATAAATAGTGGAAATTGGTTCAAAAACATTTTATTTGATTCTTACCACTATTAGTGCAAGTTTTACCCTAATCTTCAAACAACTCATGTCCTCAAACCGATTGAAATTTTTTTGATACGCAAGTTGCAGGTAACTCACATCTCCACCATTTTTTATGTCATGTTTTCAATTTTTTGTTTTCATGCCCATTTGAGGTTTTTTGGCAAGGTATAAGGGAACCAAGCAAGAATCATGGGAATCCCATTAAAAACTTTCAATTTTGCGATATAATCATGAGTATGTAATGGGGAAACCATGAGTGACACACGTTGTCCCCACTAGATAGTCATGAGTGTTGCAGATTAGGTATTTTTATTATTCTAATGGAAAAAAAACTTCATTTTGCGGGCCAAAATGGTTCTAGAGTGGAGGGAAAGGGAGAAAAAAGACATGGATATGTTGGAAAAGGGGGATCTCATGATGTTAAATTCCCTTCGAAGGTGCGGGTTATTAAAATTTTACTGCACATGAGTTATGGGATCATGAGTTAGGGATGTTTGATCTTTAGGGGGAGACACTAGAAATGACTGTTTAGGAGATATACTTTGTCACCATATTATCACATCGAGGGGCACCAGTTAACTTAGGTGGAACTGACTGTGTGGTATATCCCCTTAGTGTGCAAGACTATGTCAACACATATTGTTTACCAGGTACATAGAAATCGGGGACACAAATCTCGATTAATCAAATCATCAGCTTTCCACTGAAAGTGCTTATGAGCATTGTTATCAGAATGGTGGGTTCATCTGCATTGCATTTATCTAAATAGACCCAAATGCTTATAGTAGTGGAATGTCTGTGAGGTGTAGTCTAAAATGGTGTTCGGGGCTGGTCATTATCATGAAGAAACAAATCTCAGACTGCATGTTAGAGAAGAAGAAGAACTTAGGCTATGATAGTATCTTGGTTGCTTTATTCTTCGAGAGGGTTCCTTCTCTAAGCCCTACAGTGACACTTCCACCCTCACATCCACATGAGCCTAGAATTACGCAATGTGGGATGTATTCCTTCGCGAGGGTGGTGGTGATTTCTAGGGTGGTTATGATGACGTTTTCTATGCGTGGTGGAGCTTCCAAGTTCCTGATTTGGAGCAGTTCCCGTATGTTGGTTTGGAATTTTGTGGAGACCCCGAGTTAGTTCTCCCTCTAGGGGAAGCATGGGGAGACATTGGTGAGGTTTTACTTTTTCAAATATTTAATTTTTTATGAATTTTTTTTCATAAGTGTTATATACATATGTAGCTTATTTGAGTCTAAGTCATCTTTTATGATATGCAGATATTGGTCCTGTTCGAACAGATGGACATCCTAGGACTTACATACAACCCGTATACAGAGCTGGGGATGAAGCTATGCTTCATATTGTGGAGGGAAAGATGGTCCAGATTACTTGTTATGTACCAACTATGAGGATGGAGTGGACTCCTATTGCCATGTAGGAGCACATCGTGGGGTGTACCTCCATCATGGTTAAGCTTACTAGGAAAGGTGTCCAGGATAAGGATTTGGGTGAAAATATCCATCATCTCGTTACTATGTCTCTCGAGGGATTCCTTGAGAAATGACTTGATAGGATATACTGCTCCATTGTCTCTCTTTTCTTTTTCCATGGGAGGTTGTTTGGGATGGCGAGACTGATCATGAGACCAAACTCTCTATACCTGGACACCGTCAGGGACATGCGCTGAGAAACAATCAAAGAGCAGATTCCTCTGATACCATTGATCTATATTTATGTGTGAAAAAAATTAAATAAAAAAATACAGAATTATAATGATGGACATTTTGCAAATATAACAGATATACAGTAAACACATATTCTATTAAATGGCGGAAATAGAACAGATTGTAATACAATAGCTAGAATAGTGGTAGCTATCTCTGAGAAGATATTTTACTACTATGCTCATTCGTGCAAAGCTGGATACAAAATGAGGCCAAGGGGTCTATTTATAGTAAGAATTAGAGAAAGAATGTACCCCTAGAAGATGAATCGTCATAAAGTGGCCCCAAGGCGGTAAGTTGAAAAATCAACTTCTCGAGGTCATAACGTTTGCATATGATCTCTGATTTGGGTGATCAATAACCTGTTGGAAATGTCTATTCAAGTTTTACATTTTTTGGTGTGACCAAATGCATCCAAATGAGAAATTTTGGCCACCTGAATTGCCAAAAAATGTCATATAGGGCCTCAAAATGTACCTGGAAGTTTGGGACCAGAAAAACCATAGAAAAATAATTAGGAAATTTCCACAATGGACAATGGTTTTGAGCCAGAGGAATATGTGGGTGGCTACTAATCTCCATACAGATAAATCCTCCCTCCTTAGGAAGCAATGGTCTCCATTGTGTCAAATCATGTATCATATCTTAAACTATGTGTTGAGATGATCTCCTGGTGTGACATTTGCTGAAGTGAAGAGGCTTCCTTACTTTGACATCTCGAGAGGACTGTAATTGATGCATGGATGATTTGTTTTGGAGGAGCACCTTAAATGCATGGAATTGCATCGTAGAGGTACTTGGATGGATGGAGAAACAATGAATTTGTTTTCTTCTTGTATCTAATGAGCATAGATACCTTATGCAGAGGTTGTGGAGGTGATCCTACCATGCAAGACTGTGGCAGGTGCAACT
Organism: Pseudotsuga menziesii; assembly: GCA_001517045.1. NCBI lineage: Eukaryota > Viridiplantae > Streptophyta > Pinopsida > Pinales > Pinaceae > Pseudotsuga > Pseudotsuga menziesii. Next base: position 3,023 of record LPNX010073573.1, on the reverse strand, counting down.
GTATCTGGGATCCGATAGATTTGTCCTCCCAAAGTGACAATAAAATTGCAAAGTCGTGACTCATATATAACATGTTGCTTCCACATATATGGTTGTACTAAAAGAAAATCACAGACTTCAAGTGGGGCCACATCACACAGTACCTTGTCTTTGAAGGAATTGATGCCATATGGTAGGAGGCAGTGTTGAGTAATGAAGATACCTCTTCCTTGGATTAGACAACCAATGTTGTAGGGTTGCGGGTTTGGTGTTTTCACAAGCTCCAATATCTTGAATTTTTTCTAACATTGTCAACAACAAAATGTAGAGGCATTCCCTTCACCCACATCTACGAGTGGAAGAGGCGTTGCTCTGCCTATGACTCTTTAGGATCCTCTAGTTGAATCTGTGCGATAGAAACAATGGCAGTGGGGTCTGCATCAATGATATGCTTCCCATGGTCTATGGTTGTGGAATTGGGTCTTGAATCAGAATCGAGATCTAATTCTAAATATTTTATATCAACCACCAATGATTGCTTTGAGCAACATTCATTAGTGTTGTGCCAAATGGACTTTATGAAATTTGCACCACTTCCCGGTGTCCTTCTTTGTCTTTCCTTTTCCTTTCTTTTCTTGTGGCGGGGACTAGTTGTCCTTTCCTTGTCCTAGGTTTTTGCATGCCATGGTTTCCCTTGCGTTACTTCTATGGTGGATTCGTAGGTCTAGGGTCTCGCTCGCTCTTTTGCTGAAATTTCTCCTCAATTTTGACAGCATACCGATAGGTAGATCCAAGTGAAGAGATGTCAAGGAAGTCCATCTTAGCTCAAATGTACTGATGTAGAACACGACAATATTTTAGTATCAGGTGTCACTTGGGGTCCTTGATATCCATCTTTGTGCACAGGGTATGAAATTTTTTTGTATACTCCAACACCGTATGGTCCCTCTCTTTATGTAGAATGGTTCATTTTACGGTGTACTGATCATCATAGTTTCCCACATGGTAATATTGTTCCTTGATGACATTTATGAAAGAGGCCCAAGTGGGATTTTTCTCAAACATTCTAGACTTGTCTAATGAGTTTTTCTCCCAATAAGTACCCCACCGATTTTGGACATGGAGGACTACCTTAAGGAGAGAAAATGTGATCTTTTCCTTGTCGAAGAAATTGTAGACAGAGAAATACCCTTATAGAACTTTCAACAAATTATCTAGGGCATCTGCATCGATCTGACCTTCAAATAAAGGAATATAAAATTTAACTTGTACCTTGAAGGGAGTTTCATCATCAAACCGCTTTCTCATTGAAGAAGCACTTTCCACTGTCGACATTTGCAGAAGGATTTGGGAAAAACTATCAATCATCTCGTTCCTCTATCACTCGAGGGCTTCCTCGAGTAACGGCTTTATAGTATCTACTGCTCATTTGTCTCTCCTTTCTTCCATCATGGGAGTCCATTTGGGAGGGTGAGAGTGATCAAGTGAAACTAGTTCGAGACCAAACTCTCTATACCCGGACCTCGTCGAGGACATGCATCGAGAAACAATCAAAGAGTAGATTGATCTGATACCACTGATCCGGACTTATATGTGAACGAAATTAAAGAATAAATACAAAATCATAATCACATACATTTTGAAAATATAACAGAGATAGAGTAAACACATATTCTATTAAATGGCAGAAATAGAACAGACTGTTATACAATAGCTGGAATGGTGGTAGCTATCTCTGAGAAGAGATGTGATTGCTACTCTCATCTATGTAAAGCGAAATAAAAAATGAGGCCAAAGGGGCCTATTTATAGTAATAATGAGGGAAACAACCCCAAAAGTCCAAAACATTACCCTATAAGATGAATCTTCATAAATTTTGCGAACCCAAGGTGGTAAGTTGAACAATGAACTTCCCAGGGTCATAACTTTTGCATACGATCCCCGATTTGGGCGCTCGATATCCCATCGGAAAGGTCTATCTGACATTTAAAAATTTCAAATATGGACAAATGCATGATAAAATTTAATTGTTGGACACCCAAATCACCAAAAAATTCATTTATGTAGAAATTCAGGCCAACAGTAGATTAATTTTACCCACAACAATTATCAATTGATCATGCAAAATTGCTAACAATGGAGACTGAATATGGAGCTGTAACACAAAATTATATTAACTGAGTGTACAATAGCCAACCCTGTAATCACATAGGTTTCTGAATATATAGAATACATAAAGAGGTTGAATGCATAAGGAGGCATCCAAAACTAGCATAAAGCAGGCTTACTCAAAATAGGCAAATCCCCCATAGGCGTAAAAAGCTGATCCCAAATCTGTCATGGAGCTCACGAATTGGCAAGGGCGCATGGGAAAGCTAAAGAGTAGTGGAATGGCAGCTCATACATGCTTTTTCATGGAGAAAAGAGTGGAGGATGAAGAGGACAAAAAACTAGTTCACCTCACCTAGTCTTGCTTTCCTATGTGCCTTAAAACATTGAAAAAGCAGGTAGTAAAGCAGAAAAAGCAGATAGGCACCTAGGAGGCTAGGAATAAAGAAGATTTGATTCCTAAGGCTTTCCCAAGTGCTACATGGGTCAAATATGGCAATTTTGACCTCTATGGATAGGCAATTAGCAACTTGCACAAGGTGGGACACATGAACTAGGCAAATAAGACAAAAATAAATGAATTAATGTCTAAGTGGGTAAACTATGGGTTGATTATTCTAACACCCCCCCTTAAGCCTGACTTTATGAGTAATAAATAAAAAATATAGGGCCTAGAAACAAGGCTTATTCACCCTTTTACATACTGCAAGTCCATACAACCAAGGAAAGAGGCAAAACCAACTTGGGAAAATCCTCTCTTAAACATGGACTGTAAAACAAAATTGTAGAATCTTGTCTCCACTCATGCTTTTACAGCATGATCAACAATCCCCAGTAGTGATTTGAGATTCCTGAAGGTCTTCTCACAAAATGCTTTGGTGAATATATCAGCTACTTGTTCTGAAGATGAACAGAAGAGTAGGTGAATGGTGCCA
>LPNX010073554.1:132308-166646 GCA_001517045.1 Pseudotsuga menziesii | reverse complement strand
CCTTGAAAAGGGCCAGATAATAATAAGCACACCAGAGAAATGGGATGCTTTGTCTCGGAGATGGAAACAGCGCAAAATGGCTTGAAAGGGAATGGTTCTATCGACGTTTATAGATGGGCAATAACAGTCAGTAATAATCTATAATCCATCCATATCACTAAGTCTCTATTAAAGATGTGGGATTATTTATTATATTTCAAGGCAAGAGATTACTGTGGGCAGTGCTTGAGGTGAGGGGCAGCAAATCCTTTCCCCATTTGTGGCATGGAATCTTATTATAATCGTGGGCATCATTACTATTGAAGAGAGAGACCCATCTCTTCATTGGGGGCAGCAGCGTAATCTTCCTTGAGGGCTCATCAAATTTGGGCAGCAATCTTCTTTAACACTACTGTGGTCATTAATTGGAGCAGCGTTATCTCTTACAAAATCATGATCTTTGCCTGAGCAGCTCATGATCTTTTCCTGAGCAGCGACCTATCTTAACCAGATCGTGACCCTTCTTGAGAAGCCAATTTATTCAGTAAATGTTGTGTGACCAATCGTACAGGCTGCCAAGAATTGCAGAAGTCGTGCTCTCCTGGGAGCAGCCAGATACAGGAGAGGTGAAGGGCTGACACTATGCTTAGAAGGCCCACCGCAGGTTTATTAATAAGGTTAACCTTATCCTAACCACTAACTTACACCATGCATTAGGTAATTATTGTAGCTCTGTGAAAGAGTATCGAAAGAGCTGACAGCAATTTCAATGACAGGCATCTAGAACTGAAAATACAACTCCAAAATGGATATAGTCCTTCCGATAAGTGATTTGATAAAGCTTGCTCCTTGACATGTACTATGATTGAAAACAAGATTATAGAAATGGAGCTGAGTATGTCCAGTCAATAAAATCTTGCACAAGACTTCTCTTGAAGGCACCATTAAAGCCTGTGAAAGACATTTACCAATACACAATTCAAGTACATCACACTCACCAGATAAACAACGCAAACAAATACATACAGAAAATGTTAATGCAGAGACAGAACAACATGTATTCATATTAGCAGTGCAGCAAGCTGGGTCAATCACCACCAACAAATAGTCCACACCCCAGCTTGTTAAAAAAATTCTATGACTTCTTTCATAGCCAAAGAGCCGCATGCTGATCCACAAGCATGCAAGCAACAATAGAATTAGCAAAAGTAAAATTCAGTAACACTGTCTTCATCTCCATAGCAAATTTGTTTCTTTCAAATCAGTACACTCTTAGCTATTTGAAACAGAAATAGTACCAAATTTGATGGTTGGTGAATTTAAAAAAAAAAAAAATACTTGCAGTCGTCGCTTAAGCGACGGGTTTTGAAATTTAAAAAAAAAAAAATTACCTGGATTATCTGCAAAAACATATTAGGAACTGACCCCAGTATTCATTACTGTATTTGCACTCACTTGTGCTCCCCTTATTTTAGAAGCTGAAGCTTCTGCAATATAAATAGGGGAAGTGATTGATGCAATACCAACACCTAACCCCACCAACATTCTACCAAATCACAGTCCCTTTTAAAAAGCTTCCCCGCGGCTCTTTAATCTAATCTATTTTAAATCATCAAAGCATATGGCTTGTTAAATCATCAAAGTGTTGCATGACACAGACATTGCATTGCAATACACCCTGTAATGGGGAAGAGAGTGGTTGTTTTAGGAAGCATTTGGAAAAAGTAAAAATATAAATGTAAACTAACCAAATGAACCAAGGTCTGGTAAAGGCATACTTGATGTTTGGTCTGGTGTAAAAGCAAAATTCATTTGAAAAAGGGACAAACATATCATCACTATCACCAAGTATCATATTGCAATCTCAAAACCAGCAAAAAAACACCGAAAAATAGCCCTACGAGATCAAACATATACTCACCTTTGATGGATGACTCTCCCCTTGGACTTGAACACCAACGCCTTCCCCAGAAATACTGCTAGTGGAAAAACTACTTTAGCCAAATCCATTGCTGAAAAGAACAAACATTGTATAAAAAGACAATACTAGTTAAAGGGGTACCTTGGGGCTAGTAGGGCACTGATGTGCTTGTACCAACGAGAGGCATTGATGTACTGGGACTCAGGTGCCTTGCCAAGTGCAGAGTATACTCTTATATCATCTGATGATGCTTGATACCTACCCAATGAAACAAACCAACCTATTATTTCAGAATTAAAACAGAAAGTTCCTAATATTATAAACTACCGTAGCCTCCACGTTGGGGACTAGTGTGCCTGCTGAACCGTAATGCTCGATGTCGTTTCCTTCACTCTTTATGATTAAACCACTCGTCTCAGTCATCCCATATAGCTGCAGAAATGTTTAATAGAATAATCAGGTAAAAGCCAGTTAAAGATTGAAAGGGAGACCTTACACCTGCAGAAATGTTCAGTAGAAACGGGGAAAATCTAATTATTGACCAAAAAAAGGGCAATTGATAATGAAAAATGAGCATGTAACAGCCTCATTGGCTTTTTGGCTTTTTGCCTCTGAAAATTGAGCATGTAACAGCCTCTGATTCCATGTGTTTTTTCAGACGGGGATGCAAAACAAGTTTCAGTACAGGGGTACTCTGCTCTGAGCTTTTGTAATTAAATGACTCAGCATTATGAGATACGACATCTCTGGAAGATTTATTTCTCCTGTAATGGCAAGATTGTGTCATTTGATTTTCTGATTTTTCACAGACTATACTTGAGAACTGTGAATAACTTACAAGGAGAATACTCTTCTGTTCTTTCCATTCTCTCAACGTCTGAAGCTGGTTGCATCTCAACGTTTCTGCCTTGTTGGTTACATCATATAGGTTATAAACAGGGATCTCCTCCACTCCCCATTTTTTAAACTCTTTCATCCATGAACCCAAAATGCTTTTGGGTGCTACAATCAGTGGCCTTTCCTCTGGGCACTTAGTCAAAAAACTTTGAATAAAACTAATCATAAGGAATGTCTTCCCTGTTCCTGGTGCATGTGCCAAAATGCAGCCACCATGTTCTTCAGCTATAAGGTTCTTTTGCAAAAAGTTAAATCCATCAACCTGGTGTGATTTCATGTGTTTTTTCAGACGGGGATGCAAAATCTGCAAAGGCTACGCTGGTTTTATTGTTGAGAAAGTGAAAGCTACATATTCAGGGTGCTTAAATATCCAAGAAGTTTGTGCAAGTCTTCCATAGCAGCACAAAAGTATATGGAAGAACAAAAACAATTTACTTGCAGCACAAAAGGATTCAAACCCTAACCATAGCAGCACAAAAGTATATGGAAGAACATAAACAAAAACTTGCTTTTGACCACAAGGTGTGATCTTTAGCTTCAATAGCATGTACCTATTCTAAACAAAGTCCCACTCCCACCCAAATCGGTAGGCAGATTAATAACCACAGAATGCAGTTGTGGGATTTGCCTGTACACTCGACATAAAACTATTTCGACATGCAGCTGAAGCTGGAATTGCAGGTTTGTTGCCGAGGAAATGGAAGAAGGTCCCCATAGTGAAGAAAGTTAAGCTGGACACTATACAAGAGTCTTAAGCAACCTATATAAATTCACTGCAAGAAATAGTGGACTAGTGGGGCCCAAGGAAGACATGAAGATACCTGTGAACATGTGTCACATGCATCAACATCTGGGCACACACGCACACAAAAGAAAGATAAACCAAACTCTCTTTTAACCAGACATCTTTTGAAGTTCAAGGTTTTCATAGAGCACATAATCAAACAACTGTATATATGCCCCCTCCTGTTTTCCTGCACTTGCCTTCCCATTGTTGAACCTTCTGGATAGAACGGTAGCCAGCCCATCTCTTCACACACCACCTACAGAGCATGCAGAACCATTGATTTTCAGCCACATAACCTGTTTAGTTTTCAAAAATACCTAGCATTTTTAGAATGCTTGGAAAGTGTTAGATTAGGTAGTAGCTCAGCATATATGAAACTGACTTCCACAAAAATCTGGTAAGTGCTCACAGATGCAAGTTGTGGATAAAATAGAACACTGCCACCAACCAAGTATCTGCAGAGAAGAATCATATTTCTTAGGAAACAGAAAATGAATAAGTTCATCAAATACGTTACATGCTTTGTGGTACAAGTTCAATCCATTAACAGAAAGCACAGGCATGAAGCATACCTTAGAAAGCTTTCAAGAGACTCATCCAACATATCAGTGTTATTAGCATCTAAGTAAGACTGAGTCCTCCTGCCTAAAGCAATAAAAAATCCAAATATTGCCAGATCCCTTTCAAGCACCTGCAAGTATCCAACTAAAATAGTCTTGAACATTGTTCCCTGAACAACCTTACAGTGTTTCTAATCTGAAACATATACCACTAAACTGTGAATGGACAAATATAAGCACGCTTGATAAATCACCAATGAGATGACCAGCAATCTAAATTAGCAATGATTTCTAAATTGTTAACAAGCAACCTTGAAGCCAAACAAGAAATTAATAATTCCCAGCCACAACATTAAAAGTGACCAAATGTATTATGCCAGTTCATATACACATGTGAGGAGGAATCTCTGTGGGGTATTGGAGTGATGATAATAAGGTGACCATTGGGATATCAATTTGCCCCAAGGTATCAAAGGAAAGAGAAAAATATCCAAAAGAGCTCTGACATGGTTTACAGATGACGGGGTGGAAAATGGGGTATCCAATGTATCTAACAATTGGACAAGTGTTAAGTCCAAATAAATGTTCTTGGTATTTTGATATGTTCGCAAGTGAATACATAATTTTTTTTTTATTTTTTTTTAATGTTTCCAAGTCCAGAAATTTGGTTAAGTGTCCCTTAATACTACTGCTGTACGGCTGATGACTGTCCCCACCTGACAATGAAGTTTCCCTGATTGGTTTTTTTTGGAGATGACAACTACTTGCTTCTTCCTAAGGATTCTGTGACTAATTGGAAATAAGATCAGACTCACATTACTTCCAATGCCCTGCTTGTTTGACTACTGTAGCAATTCTGTGAGGAAGATTCAAGTCCAAGGAACACTGTCTGGTTGAAAGATTTGGTCAAACACTTGGGGTGACAATGGCTGTAACTTACTGTCAAATATTTCAAACTCATGGAATTAAGTTTATGTCTTGGCTGTAGTTTTAATGGTTATGTTTTTCCCATGGGAGTATGTGATGCTATCAAACACAAATCATTACATAACAGTGGAAAATCACACACTAAATATCAGATGTAAATGAACAACTCAGATCTGAACTTTTTATAAAACAAATTGTTTACATGCCTGGAAATGATGATTGTGACTTGCACTTGATGTTTGCCTCCAAAGACAAGAAGATTAGTCACTAGATGAACCTTTGCCTCCATCAGAGAAGATTAGACCTTCTCCCAAGGTCTTGCACAGTATTGGTGTGGTGACTGGCTGCTACAGGATATATGGGCTTGATGATACCAATCTAATTCTACAGGAAGTCGATTTTTGCAATATATGAGTGCTCACTGCTAATACAATACTGAAACAATTTGCAAGAATGGAGTTTTCCCAAGCACTGGAAATATTTGGAACTTCTCAAATCTGAATGTGTAAACTCCTGTGTATTTTCTTCAGACAATGGTGCCCCTCTAGACAATTGCACCCTTCACTTAAAAGCAATGAATAGCACCAGCAAAAAACCTACATATATAAGTTGACTGCAATGCCTACATATATACATTTTTGGCATCTTGTACAAGCAAAAAACCTTTAGCTTTGATTTGGGCATTTACCTCATCAGACACCGTCTTTTGCAAAGTAGAGACACTTACAATGAAATTTCCAGAATGAATAAAGAGCTAAGATCCAGATGCAATGCCTATGAAGGCTAGAAATGAGAGAGTTATGATATACAAGCAGCAAAGATGAAATTTTTTATTCCCTGTATTCCCTGTATGAGAATACAAAAGATAATTATAAATTTCTGGTAGCTTCCCCAGTGTAGCTAGCTTGCCACAAACAACTTGTGCCTGATTACACCTGTGTGACATTTTACATAATAATGTTACCAAGAAGCCATATACACATTACATCTGAGAGGTTATTAGAAGCACAATGCCACAAATAGAATCCTCGTAATCACCTTTATAATATCACTATAAATGTCACTTCTACAAATGTATGTACCTTTTTCTTCAATGCTCGAATACACATCTTCATACGAAGTTGCTGAGCTGCACTATTTAGCTGTGCTTTTCTTTGAAAAGACTTCAACTGGTCTTCATCCTGTTCAGACTGTAGCATGGAAATATCAAAACATATCCTCAAATTATTTAATTATAAACATAGTCAGTCAAGAACAATAAGCCCCTCATAAGACAGCTGACAGTAGAAAGTCAACATAAAAGTCACCTTATAAAAGGGATGAGCAAACAAATTTTGCTCCAATCCTTCAACTTCCTTTACAAGTTGGATAAAATCCGGATCATCAATGCCCATATCCTGTAGCTCAAGTTGAAGAATATATATATCAATATCTTTTTTTTTTAGAGTTTAAATATTGACTCAACCGTTGACAAACCAGCAATTTAAAAGGATTTTCTAATTGCATAGGCAATAGAACATTGACATAATATAGTGGCTAGCAATGGCTAGAATTCTGCTTTCTGTGCAGTCAGAAAGAACACAAAATGAAAATAAAGCTCACTCGCTCCCAGACATGAAGGAATAACCATGTATATACTGAAGACCATAAGCAGAAGTAAGGCATACTTGATTATTCTTGCAAGAGGACAAATTCATGGGTTATACAACCAAAGATGGCTTTAAATGTTAAGAAGACTCTGAATTTCACAATAGCAGTGATCAAGATTCAATAACCACCCATACTAACTTTCTGGTTTTCTGACATCTTTCTTTCTCATTGCAATTGTTTTACATATCCCCACTTCAGCAGAGAAACCCATGACTTGATCCCCATTCATATTAATACGTTTTACATATATAGCTATTCACTTCCCACATTTTAGTATAATGATGAAAAAAATGTATTTTCATTAACAGCCCTCATCTATAGGGATTTGCTTTTCAAACATCACTATTTTTCCTGGCTTATGGGAAACTCCTTTCTCCTTGATTCTAAAGGTTTTAATTTATGCTTGGTCTGGTCATTGAGATAACTAAAGCCCTCCCTATATTAGACTTGATTCAATGTTGTCTCAATCTGACTCAGGAGTCTTTAATTTTTAATTGTGTTTGCCTTTTCCCAATATATGGGTGTACTTTTAGTTGTTTTAAGGTTGTTTAGAATTTGAACAACCACGAAAATTAGGGAGACCCCATTGAAGGGAATCCAATCTCTTTAATTTCCTTGTGTATCTATCATTCTTAATCCATTCTAGATTCATTTTAAAATGGATTGGAGGCTTGGGTTTTACACACATCATAACAAGAATAATGGGAAAGTGTTTTGAATATCCTCCCTGAGATACCCACTGTTTGCATGTGAGGTTTTCCTCAACAAGGTCCTTTGATATAAGGAAATTGTTAAGTATTTTAGTAATTAAAGATTCACCCAAGAGATTATTATTCCTAGTATGAATAAGGAAAATCAAGGCAATGTCTAGCAAACCCACCTCTTCCCATATATGTGTGAAGTAGTTTGATAGTCCATCAGTATGAGAGGTCAAGCCCTAGACTTTGGAAGCACCAATATATTGGTTCAAGTCACCTCCGAGGATGAGGAGGCCTTCAAAAATCCATTTCTTGTGGAAAATAGCTCCCATAAATCCTTTATACACCTGGGAGATGTATCACCATATTCAAAGGTAGTTCTAATGCTAAATGAAGCATCCCAATACACCTGGCAGGGGAGACTGTTTCTTATACCAAAACCCTCTGGCCCCCATTTCTTGTTCAATTGTCATTTCTTCTTATACCAAAACCCTCTGGCCCCCATGAAGCCGAGCGATTTTCTATCTTATTTTAGATGCCTACCTGCAACCCAAAAACCCTATACCCTAATGCGTGCAGCAACCCTAAACCCCAACTTTTAAAGCCCTGGCTAGCGCATGAATTGAACTGTATATTACTTCGAGCACAAATTGCCTGTTGGTAAATAAACTGCAAATAAGATTGTTTATTTTATTTTCAAAAGAACAAAATTTATAAATTACCCCTCTCTATGAGCACTCGAGTTGCTCTAAACTACTGCAGGTTTATAATTTCCCCCACAATACGTAGTAGAATCAATTGGAATAAAAATAAGCAGTGATTAATTTGTATTTCAGTATCAATCAAGAACAGAGTGTATGCTCCTTTATAGCAAACTTAGAAATGAAAATATATTTGACAGGCACTAAATTGCTGAGGACTTAATATGACAGGCACCAAAAACTTGAAAACGTCACCAGACATACCTGGCCAGACATGTTCGATGCTCAAAAACCTCAACGCCTCAGATAAACCCTCAACGCATGTAGCATATTGTCAAAAACCTCAACGCCTCAGATAAACCCTTGTATGATGATTTCGGACCACGGGTGCTCTGAATCTGCCTCCAAGTGTTCTGTTCCTGACTTTGGTTGGCCTGATCCTGACTTTGGTTGGCCTGACGAAATTGTGAGGAGATGCGAGGGTTGTGAGGGACGAAAATGGAGGCGGTAAATGGCCTGGTATAGATGAATCCCCGCGAGCCTGGTGAGAGCAAGAGATTTGTTGCTTTGAGAAGGCTATTTGTTTCCCTAAACTGGTCGTGGGTGCAAAGTGGTATGTTGTGCTACAAGATCATATTATGAAGTCGTTAAAAAATAGGTGATGCATAGAATATGATAGTACTTGGAAGGATGAGGTTATGTAAATTGAAGAAAAAACCTTGGATTATATGATAGGAGGAGCTTATGTAAATTGAACCAAAACCTTGGATTACATGATAGTAGTTGGAAGGAGGAGGTCTTGTAAATTGAACAAGAAACCTTGGGTTATATTAAGGGGTTGGAAATGAATAAGGGTAAGAAGGATGGCATGATACAAGGACTAAGAGATAAGAACCCTAGGTACATGGTTGTGGAGATAAAACCTCATTGATTGATTAGTTAGCTAGGACAATGTTGTTGTACACAATTGATATTATATGGATATGAGGTTCTATTGGTTTTCATTGTCAAGTATGATAATGTCTATTTGATCTTTGATTTGTTAGTTATGAGTGTAAAGGAATTTATGAGATGAATTGGAGTTATCATGGGTGTGAATAAGGAGGGATGTATGTATTGTGTCAGGGTTTGATAAGTAAAGAACATTGGGATCTATTGGAGGGGAGGGATATTTGGGTAGGTCTTTAGATTTTGAGTAATACTAATTGATTAAAATTGCTTGAAAGGTGTCTTGACATTTGAGAAAATTACAATCTACAACAAAATGGGTGTGTGTTTGATGTAAGTGACACCATTAATTTCTACTAGTAGTAGAAGGGTTAGGAAATTTAGGGCTTAGAGAATGAGTATGATAAGTTAGTGGGCTAATAAGAGTACATCATGAGGGCTAAATTTGGTAGGAGAGTTAATGTGCCTAGAGGGTGGGAAGTCATGGAACCTTTGAACTTTGCATTCAACAACATTACAACAAAAATGTCATTTTAATTCCATATTAGCACAAAAATCTAAATGCCTTGGGTCAACTTGATAGTGCCGTCGCTATAGCGACGGCTCTCCATGGATACAGCGACGTTTAAGGTTTGAGACGTCGATACAGCGACGGATAAGGTTGTAAGTGTCGATATAGCGACAGATAGGCGTCGATATAGCGACGGATCGTTCCTATTTCTTCCGATTTGACACCAAAAAGTATGAAACGTGGAAAACCTCCATGGAAAAATCCGCGCTTTTGTATTAGTGTGTCAATTTAAATATCATACCTGAAATCGACATGAACGTTTCAACACTACGGTCAAACGACGCTCAAAATGGACTCCTACATCATCAAATTAGTCCAAAACGGTCCAAAATGGTCAGAAACGGTGAAAAACTATAGAAAGTGGGTAAAAAAATTCAAAAAGTTTGAAAATTTTCTATAAATAGTAAAAAATTCAAAAATTCCATATCATTTGAAATTTTTACCCAATTGAGCTCAAAACTTCCAACGTGAATTTCGGGAGCATCGTCCGGCGAAATTTGACACCGTTTGTTCCAGGTAACTCCTCATGTCCTCCTCTTCCCATTTCATGCAATTTTTTTCAATTTCCATGGTCAATTTTATTTTCTAGGCCAATCTAAAGTAGGCGTTTCAGCCCACATGGATATCGAGGTTTTTTCCGCGTGTAGGGTTGGCCATATGTGGAAAAACCTCCCAAAACCACGTACATACGCAGCTGTTTTGCAAACAGTCGCATATGTGGCCGTGAATAAGGATTTTTAAGGTAAACAATGACCAAAAATAATGTTTTATGTGCAGGATGGTTCTAGAATGGAGGGAGAGGGAACATTGTGATGTAGAAGATGCTATTCAAGGAGACTTAATGGCCCAACAAGCTCTACATGCATGCGGTTTGTATAAGTTTTGGTGTCTTCGTAGCTCGAGGGCCAAACCAAGACTCCTGCAGATGCTAGTGGATTACTAGGATCTAGACTCAAAGTCTTTTCACATTGACGAGATGTCGCTCAGTATAGAGATTGAGGACATATACTTTATTACTGGATTATCCCAACAAGGAGAGGTGGTAAATCTATGCTCTCGCGGGCCCGAAGGTGGCCTGACTATTGATGAGTACATTGTGGTGTATTTCTTTCTGGACATGGAAAAGGTTGGGAGTCAAATCCTGACAAACTTGATCCAGGTGCTGGGACTGAAGGCCACATTATTGGCACTCGACAGGATAGTCGGTCTAGCTTCACTCCACCAAGCCTCGTGGCCATTGATGTTCTATGCGGCGGAGTGTATGAGACCCACATTGTATGGCTAGAGCACTGCGCTATTGAGTAACATGAAGCAACAACTTGGTGAATGCAAGATGGGCAGGGTGAGAAAATTCGGTTTCGACAGCATACTGAGCATGTTCTTCTTTGAGCGTGTACCGGGGATAAGCCCTAGAGTGGACATTCCTCCACATAGAGTTCGAGATCTGGCCCAACGACATTGGGCAAATGTTATGCACAGACTGGGCAGAGGTAGGGTGGCTAGCCCGTACCCAGCGGACTTCTTTCCATGGTGGCGGTGGCAGATCAGTGCCATCGATGACTACCCCTATGCAGGGATAGATTTTCGAGGAGATCCGAACATGCCCCTACCACCAGGAGCGGCATATGGTGACATAGGTAATGAATCCCAAACCCTCTTTTTAAGTTTTTTTGAATTATTAAATTTTTTGTGTTTTTTGATTCATTGACTCAAAAAACATATTTTGGTGTTACGACACATAGTGACAATCTGTCATGTGTATGCAGATGTTGGACCATGACGACTTGACGGTTTCCCTCATCATAGATGGAGGGGAAGAATAGACGACATCATGGGTGCATATGCAAAGAGAACGCTCCAAAGCATCCACACAAACTTTGTACGGTTGACACACAGGGTACCCATGGTGCAAGTTGAGGACTTGCCTGAGGCCATGTAGCACCAGGTGGTTGGTGTACCACAAGCATGGGTTTGATTATTTCAATGACTAGCTAGAGTGGTGGTGTGCTACCATGATCAGAATCCCCCTCCTCCTCCTCAGGCTTAGAGACCTGAGAGTGTTTCTTTTTGGTACTACCGTGTATTATATTTTGGTGGCTCGGAAGCCCCAAATTTTGTATTATGACACTTATGTATTATGACGTCACATTTTGGATGTTTAATGAAATTTTTTTATGATGATCGATTTTATTTATTTACATGTGTGTAAAAATGTATGTTTGTGATATGCTTATGGTCTATGAAACAAATGCCAATCTAAGACATAGTTAGCATATGAGTCAGCAACACGATTAAAAATTCTTGAAACATGTTTGTATGTTATGTTCTCAAATTTTCATTCTAGTAATCTCACACGTAAGAATCTTCATAATAATGTCAGATCCCTAATACGATACAAGCCATTAAGTTGTGAAACCACTAACTGCGAATCAAGACATACCTCAAGAGAGAGAACACCATGCGAAATGGCATCCCGCAATAACTCAATAACGACACTATATTCAGCAACATTGTTCAAACAAGGCCGTAAACATACACCTTCTGAAGACAATACTTGACCCTTAGGAGTACAAATCACCCAAGCAGCCGAAGCTGAGTTTTGAGTGGGATGGCTAGCACCATCAGTGAATCCTATGTAAGCGGAAGACTCCATCAACATCTTCCATAAGAAACGAAAGCTAATCAACAAACCCGATCACCATAAGAAAACCTAACTATGCAAAAAACTGTACAATAATATACAACAATTAGCCTTGGCTGAAGATCATGCATAATATTATTTAAGATAGAGCCCATTTATAGTCTCCGCCAAGGCTGTCCCTTCATAATCCACCAGCTCATAGGCGCCCTTCTCTAAAACACGTTTGACTACGTAAGGACCATACCACATGGGATTAAACTTCCCTGCCCCCAAGGGTTCTTTATCTTGATCCCATAAAAGGACCAAATCACCTTCATTAAACTTCCT
This sequence comes from Pseudotsuga menziesii, assembly GCA_001517045.1. Classification (NCBI taxonomy): domain Eukaryota; kingdom Viridiplantae; phylum Streptophyta; class Pinopsida; order Pinales; family Pinaceae; genus Pseudotsuga; species Pseudotsuga menziesii. The sequence continues at coordinate 154,039 of LPNX010073554.1, read as the reverse complement.
CGGATGGACAGATTTATCATATTGGACCTTAACGCAACTCTTATTTACTTCTAGAGCCACTAAGGCATCTTGACGATGCTCATTAAGCTGCTCTAAGTGGACCAAACGTTCCTCCAATGTGGAAGTGTTTGGTAAAAGCTCTATAGCTAGCTTCAACGAAGGGATTTCGCATTCAACTGGCAAGACAGACTCCACCCCATGTACGCGCTGATATGGAGAGAAACCAGTGGCAGTACTAACCGCAGTTCCATAGGCCCAGAAAGCAAGATATAACATGATATGCCAATTCATCTTGCTTTGCACGATGGTTCATTGGAGAATGGACTTAAGTGATTTATTTAGTGCTTCAACTTGTCCATTCACTTGAGGGTAATAAGAAGAGGAGTGCCCCTGCTTATACCCTAACTTCAAAGCCAACTCTTCCATCATTCTATTCTGAAAGTGCCTACCATGGTCAGTGACAAGCTCTTTCGGAATGTCGAACCGACTAATAATTTGGTTGAAAATGAAATGGGCAGTTGTATCACCGTTGGATTTAATCATGGGGATAGCCTTTGCCCATTTCATGAAATAATTGACAGCCACTATAATGTGATGACGCCCCCCAACCGAAGGTAGGTTGCAATCCACGAAGTCAAGCCCCCACTTGGTGAAGGGACCGACGATGATAATCGGATGTAACGGGGCAGGATGCGAGAGCATACTGCATGCAAACACCTGGCAAGGGTGACACTTTTTGACTGCATTGACACAATCTTTGAAGATCGACGACCAAAAATATCCCACTCTCAAGATTTTTTGGGTTGTAGAAAGCCCAGATAAATGACCACCACACGCCCCTCCATGGCAACCATTCAACACAACCTCAGCCTCATCATGGGTTAAAAAATGACACAAAATGGATTCTATCCCATGGCAGTACAAAGTGTTATCCACTATAAGGTAGTTCTTAGATACATGGCATAATCGTCGTCGCTCATCCCATGAAAGGTGAGTAGGGACCTTCAACGTTTGCAAATATAAAATGATATCCCCATACCATGGGTCCAAAGTTGAGATAAGGAAAATATGCTCATCGACAAACGTATCCTCATAAACTTCCTCCTCCTCCACACTTGGAAAATCAGAAATGAGCTTCGCAAAGATCAATGATTTCTTCGATTTCTATGAAATGAATTCGAGATCGAATTCTTGCAAAATAACAATCCACTTATTATATTTTCCCCTGATCATCCTTCTAGTGAGGACGAACTAAAATGGATTGACATGAGCTACCACCAAGGTCTGACGAAGGAGAATGTAATGTCTCAATCTCTGAATCACAAGAACTATGGCCAAGGCAAGTTTCTCCACATGAGAATAATATATTTCCGCATCAATAAGGTTCCGGCTCAAATAATATATGACATGCTCATGGAACTCCTCATCCTCCTGAACTAAAACCATACCAACCGTCTCCATGGACACGGCCACATAAATAAAAAAATCATGACTATAGTCTGGTGGACTAAGCACGGGGGCCAATGCTAAGACTCGCTTAAGAGCATCAAAGGACTCCCAGACTCGCTCATCCCAGCAAAAAGTAGTGTACTTCTTTAAGAGACGCATAAATCCTTTAGTCAAATTGGCAAAATTAACCACGAATCTCCGCAAGAAATTTGCCATGCCTTGCAAACACTGAAGATGTCTAATATTACGCGGGGGAGACAATTGAAGTATTTCCTCAACCTTTAAGGGATCGAATCTTATACCCTCCTTGGATACAATGAACCCTAGCAAGCGATTGACAGTCACACAAAAGATGCACTTATGAGGATTTAACCTAACCTAGTAATGGCGGCATCTTTCGAATACTAATCTCAAATGGTATGGATGGCACAATCTGAGACGAGAATGAGCAACAAGATCATCCAAATACACTTCGATAATCATTTTGAGATCATGAAAAATTAAGGTCATAGCCCGCCAAAATGTGGCTCCGGCATTTTTAAGACCGAAAGGCATCTTCCGATATGCAAACGTACCCTAAGGACAAATAAATGCAGTTTTATGTTGATCCTCGGGTTTGATCTGAATCTGATTATATCCAAAAAAACCGTCCATGAAGGAGAATACCTCACTTCCCGCACACTCGTCCAAAATATGATCAATAAATGGTGTGGGAAAATTATCCTTAGGACAAGCACGATTTAAATCATGGAAATCAATGCATATATGGATCGCTCCCTGCTTTTTATCAACCAAAACAGGATTTGAAACCCACTCTGTCAAGGGAATGGGATAGATAAAACCGGCTTTTAACAGCTTCTCTATCTCAGCCTTAATAGCGGGTGCTTTTCTAGCATTCACCGCACGCAAACATTGTTGAAAGGGCTTCGCATTTGGATAGGTTTTAATCTCATGTTCGACAATACGAGGGTCGATACCTAGCATTTCTTGGTATGACCAAGCAAATATGTCATGAAACTCTTTAAATAGCTCGGTATACTCATTGATTTCATCAGGGGAACAATCCTCCCCAACGTAGACATTCTCAACTTTGTCAGGATCGCGAGAAATATTAATAGGAATAGTAGGTAATAAATTCGCCATGTTCCCATCAGCCATCTGACCAGGAGAGCTCAATGGAACCATGGGACTACCAATATTCTTGCTAAGAATCTCCCTAAAGTCTTCACGCTCCATATGATTAAGCTCGGGAAGAAAATATGATCTATGATGTAACTCTTCCCAAGGTGGCTCAACCCCAGACATGGCCTCAATAATGGCTTCATCTGATGGAAAAAAATCATCAAGGAAAACATGTGCATGAGAGGACTCAACTACCCATGCAGGCAGCACATACGGGTCCTCCTCCTCCGTCCGCGAAGAGGAAGGACTAGGATCTACAACACAATCAAGATTTACTTGATATGCTATCATCGCTACAGGAAATGACACATCCGTTTCGACAGGTCCATTCGAAGGACTTGCTGAAAGAAGAATCCAAGGATCTTCCATATGGGTAGTGCGAAAAGACACCGAATTCAACGAAGACGAAGCCCCACCAAAACTAGATCTGATCATAAGAATGGGCGCAGGACAGCTAAAGGTCCCCATAAGCAATGGATACATACCCACACCCACACTCCCAGTTGCTGGCTGAGAATGATCGATAATCGTTATAGAAGCTCCCGATGATGCACTAACACTCGGATTACGGAACGATGTCTAATCAATCATAACAATCTTCCCATTAAATGGAAAGCATACTACTTGAAAGAGAGAAGAGGCTACGGCTTGCATACTATACATCCAATTCCGGCCCAAAAAAAGATTGTAGTCAAGGGATGCATCAACCACCTCGACCTCAATTGCGATGGTCTTCCCTCCCAATTGGACCTTAAGAGAAGGAAGAATCCAGTGTGGTCAAAATGATCTACCATCAAAGGCCGTTAAGATAGTAGCGGATTGAGACAACTTGGAGAACCCAAACCCTTCCAACATGACAAAGACATCACGGAAGCAGCAGCGCCTTCATCAATCATAGTGTGTTTGACGGTCATATTAAGACATTCTACATGAGTCAAAAGAGACACGTAGTAAGGCAAGCGAGGATGTAGTCCCATGGTTTCAAATTTGATAACGGAAGAAGAGTTATCATCATTAATCCTAAGAGAAGAAAGTAAGGATTTCCTTTGCAGAGGACAACTCTGAAGTACTTCAAGCGTAGACATTCCACAAGGAGTTTGGCCCAAATCCTCGACAACGAAATATTTCTGGGCAGCTTGGGCATTAGGATTGTTCCCCGAACGCTTTAGGACTCCCTTAGGAATGTGAGGTGCAATTTCAGGTTTATCCATAGGGTTTTCAATACGCAAAGGGCTCTCAGGTGGAACAGGTTCTTTTCTAAGGTCTGGTTGTGACGAACCATAATATTTCACATGAGTCACAAACTTAGTAGCACGTACCATGTTGATGCAACCATGACCAGTATTGGCTTTCGGTGGATTTTGATCTCCACCCTATGCACAATGAGGATCATTGGTCCTCGAGTTCATATTTTTATTATGGGGTAAAGGATTAGTTAGCACAACTAGGCTCTGGGCCATGAATCTCGAGGCATCTTCCATATGAGGGTACAAGTGAGCGAGGTGGTACTCCTTACACAATTTGCAAGGAAACTTTACCTTATGTTTAGATTGCTTGTCCCCCCAGCATTGCGGGAGTTCTTGTCATTAAAATTAGCATTTTCATTCTTGTTCCCACCCTTACAATTATTTTTACCCTTTTTCTTATTCCTTCTGGGCTGTTGGTTGCCCTTCTGGTCCGACAATTGCACGGAAATTACACTCATCGTTTGGGTGGGTTGAGACAAAGCCATGGCTTGTCCCAGAGTAGATTGATTAGTAGACAATTGGCTCACTTGTTTCACAATCGAATCCATAGGTTTGGCACTTGTACAACCCACAATGCCATTGGCATGTGGTCCAAGCTTGATCTTGGGATCGAAACTAGATCGTGGAGCGTTAGGTATAATATCATACAAAAGTTCGAATTGAGCATAGATCAAATCCAACTCTTGTTCCCTAAAGATTGCTTGTTCCTTGTTTTGGACTTCGGATGTAGAAACATCCTTCGCGATGTAAGGTAACAACGACTTGAGGAACCACTCAAGGAGAAATTCCAGTGGTATAAAGGCTTTGATCAACCTTTTTCGTCTACGCCACTCTTGAATATGATCCGAGATATGTGTGGCTTTGTCTTGTTGAAATGTCGACAAGAGTTCTATACCAACGTCGTAATGCACGGGTAGCTGAAAGTGATTGAGGAAAGTCATGGCAAGGTCATCGAATAAAACGAATGCCCCCCTTGGTAACTCTATATACCATTTCACTGCAGACCTAGTGAGGGTGCATTGAAATAGCCTTAAATATATTGAGTTTTCATGTAAGGAATTGGAAGAGAACCAAAGCTGAAAAGTAGTGACATGTTCACTAGGATCTTCTCCTGCTTTGCCCTCGAACTTGGGAATGTCCTAAAGAAGATTGCTAGGGATGACCGGCCAGGCTAGGTCATGAGATACCATATCATTCATAAGTCTCGATAAGTCAGGTAAGTTCAACGTTGTGAAGAAAGGGAGCCTAGGTTGAGCCGGTCTATGCCATGCTCCCTAATAGTTCTGGTTCATATAAGGCTGATTGCTGTAAATACCATGGCCTTGGCCATAATATCCTCCTCCCATTTGACACGTGTAGGGCTGCATGGAAGAATTATGATGTGATGTACCTTGACTATGCGGTGCTACAAATCCATAATTGGAAGAGTAAGCAGGTTATTGATACCCGTACCCAAAGGGTTGATAGTTTTGTCCATATTGTGGTCCATAAGACTGTCCATGAGAAGCTCCATAAGGTGTCCCATGGGATGTCCCATGAGAAGCTCCATAGTTAGGGATATGGGGAACTCCTTGCGATGGACCATGAGATGATCCAAAAATAGGAATATGACCTCCTGAGACAACAGGAGGTACTTGAATCTGAGATACTACCATGCGAGCAGTCACAGTATGAACATGGCTAGTAGCAATATTCCAGCCCGAAGGACCACGTGAATGAGGGGGAGGAAGGGTTGTCCAAAAATGCATTCGAAGGAGTGGGGTTTGAGGACAAAGGGACATGTGAAGGGATGTAAGTGGCGTTCCCTATGGTTACTCATCTCAGTTTTGGTATCCACATATGACTACTAACACTAGGTCTAGGACGGACATGAGAGGTAGCTTCCACCACCGGGATGGAAGGTGCAATGTGACTAGTGCTCCCAAATCTCTCCACATGGAAAGGAATAGGAGTGCCCCTCGGCGTAGTGTTAGGTTCAACTTTTGACTCGGCATGATGTGCCGGATCATGTGCAGGGATATCAGGCATGCCATAACGAACATGACTAGTGCTTGTGGGTTCATGATGAGTCTGGTCACCTAGAAAAAATACCGACGACCTGTGAATGAGGGATCATAACCAGAATGTGAAGGTATTTCCAGTGAAGGATCATATACTGGAATAGAATCTACATCCCCAACCTCATGAGGTGGATAAGACATCTCAGGAATCTCATCCTCATGATCTCCCATCATGTGTGAATCAATGTGAGAAGTAGTCCACCCGGACTGTCTGTTTCTCTCTCCCAAAGGAGGAGGAGACGTGGAAGGTGGAAGTCCTGCTAAATGAAGAGAATGGAAAAGTGCCATGCCTGAATCCAAAATGACTCAAAAATGAAAAAGACTCAATCTAATTACGCAAACCCTAGGCAAACTAGCGTGCACATAGCATACACCTATAAAATGTAAAGCCAACTCACAAGCAAACAAGGGTAGGATATGTGAGCTTTCGAATGAAGCAGGTATGTATCGCCTAGCAAAGGCTTGAGACTCCCATACACAACAAGCGGAGGTTTGTAACCAATTACAGTGGTCTGACCCCTACCTGGCCAGGACACCTGCAGAATAACCTCTGCGAAATAGCGACTGTGCTGTCCGACCCCTACCTGGCCAGGACACCTGCAGAATAACCTCTGCGAAATACCCCCTCGATAACCTAGGTAAGGAAACTAAGGTCTCCTCAATATAATCAATGCTTAGGCAGACAGTCGCAGGCGGGATTGACCGTATCGGTAGGGTAGCAAAGCCCAAAAATCTCAAAAGAGCCCTCAGATACAAATACAATCCTGGAATATCTCCGGTGCTACTCAGTTATGACCAGGGGTCATCCCAATCAATAACCGCTCACACTGCCTCATGCTTAACTCCCTTGTAAGAGGAGGATCCTGAGAAACACTAATTATATAAAGAAATTTCACAGTCTCACCTGGACAGACACATAAATGTTTCGTTTAGTGGCCTTGGAGAATTTACTCACAATGAATTATTCCAAGACCCTAAAACCTAATCTTGTTGGTGCACCCTATAAAAGAAAAGAGTGTAATTCATTTTATTATGTGTTGATTTTAGTTGGCTTATTACTCAAAAGGGAAAATGGTTGTGCAACTAATGCTATTATGATGCAACAAGAAGTAAAATGCACACCTAAAAATCAATGCAAATGCAGTGCGTCGAATGAAAAATAGGGTATGCTACTACGTGAAGAGCAAAATTTTCCTTCAAACGAATCATTCCTATATGAAAATATGACTAATACTTCTCCAAGCAAACCTAATGCAAGTACCATGCAAAATGCAAAATGCAATAATGCATAATGATGCAAAAAGAAAATGTTTTTGTATTTTTTGAATTAAAATGAGATAATAAAGCAAAAGTATGACTCTACAACCCCCAGACTCTACAAGCACTATCAGACAACACCCAAGCAAAGCACTAAGGTAAAAGAAACCTAATGCACTAATCCCAAAACAAAAAATAGAAAATTAAATGACAAGAACATTCTCAAAAAATTCAAACTAAAAAGCGTCTCTGGTCAGAAACAGAGGTGTATATAGACTCCAGAAGCATCCAAGTAGACTCAGCAATCATCCAAACTCACCCAACAACACTTAATCTTCCCCCAAAACACAAAACTCAGGGCATACGCGACTGTGTGTAGAAAATCCGCGTAAATACACGGATATTCCAGTAAAAATCGCATATACACGTGACTGTGAAGACAAAACTCGTGTACATGAAGAAAAAGAGATAAAAAGAAGGTAAATAGACAAGCTAAGACAAAATTTACTCCTATCAGACACTACTAGGAAAACATGCCCCTAGACCCGACTCAGAAACAAAGAAATTATAGCAATTCAAGAACATTGAATGTCGATAAAACCCCCAAAGGAAATGACTAGGAACTTCCCTAGTATGGTCGCCAATTCTGTTACGGAGAAAACTTCCTATGGATTGGGGTACCACAACAGACAGAGTAACCGCAGAAATCAATCCTTTCCCATATGCAAGAGACATAAAACATGTAACACTAAAGGATCTCAAAACATACCTTATTCCGGATGGTTGATGTAGATCCCCGTTGAGCTTTTCCAATCTTGCTTGTATTAACGATTTTCTCTCTCAACACTCAGCAAATAAGATAAGCATGCTATATAATGGTGTTATACCTACTCTAGCATATATAATCAATAACATATAAGCATTTAAAAGTATCCATGGATTCAATATTCATTTAAATACACATTATTGAACAAGAAAAGATATTTCTATTAATATAAATCATAGATTACAATAGTGACAACCTCTGTCGGCACGTCTGCGAACCGAAGAAACTGATTCCTCCACCTGGGCCTCCACCACTTCAATCCTCCATCTCTCAATAGCAAGCTCACAAGCAAAGGCAAGCTTGGGAAGAATGCAAAGTGCTCCAAGGGACAAAGGGATGCATACTCAAGTATAAGCTCCGACAAAAATGGACTATAGGTTTCTTGCTCTTTAATTCCTCTCCTTTCAATGTATCCAAAGGGTTCCTTATATAGTGCTTCAATGGGGTAATGGAAGGTCAAATTCGAGTGATCTCAAGGCATATGGAAGGACAAGAGACAAGTGACTCAAATCCACATCAAGGAAAACTCCAAAACTATTTGGCCTTTTGCACACATCCCAATGTATGCGGGTTTGAGGGTCATATTCGTGTATATACGCGAGAATACGTTTAAAACCCGTGTATGGCAAATAATGCATATTTTTAGGGATGATCTTGGAAACATCAAAGGTACAAAAATGGTCCATGGGGTCCAAAGAGTCTACAAAGGGACAGGGAAGGCCATAAATGTGTGATCCACCGTGTGTGGTAAAATCAGCTGTAACAATATTGTGATAAAAAATGGGGGAGGAACTTATAACATAAAACACGCAAATATACCTTCTTGAGAAAGTGTAGTTTAAGAGGAAGTACCAATGAGGGAGTATGTGTGATGCAGTAGCATTAGCTCTCAAGACCAACTCCTAAATTTTTGATCGGACCTTAATCTCTAGACATTTGCGCAAGGAGGGGTCAGTTGTAGAGACATTGTAAACTTTCATGTAAAGTATTTTATTTTCCTAGCAAGTCTAGATGGGATAAAAGATTTAATCTGATAGCTGTCAGTAAAGGATGAGGCAGGTAACTAACGTGATGCAGGATCATCATGGCATGCAAGCAATGTGATGAATTGGTCACATGCTGTGGCATATTTTTGGTTGTTTGATGAAACATAGTTTGTTAGCGGCGATAGGAATGATGGCGTATCATGAATCCCTGCATGGAGATCGAGCCACAAGTTGTTTATTGTGATAGAGACGTTTTCATCATGATTTGTAGTTGTTTGTTCTCGGTTACATGACCACTCAATGTAGGAGGTTACAGTTTAGCTTAAATAGGCATATTAGAGAATTGGATGGGGTTCTACTCTTCAACATTACAATTCTGAATTTGCAAAGAAAAGGACAGACCTGCGTCTGGTCCCACTTGTAAATATTTTGAATAGACTGAATAAGATAGCTAAGATGTGTGTTATTTTGTGTTTACTTAATAGGAAGAGTTGTGTGTTTGTAGTGTTATTAGCCTATATGCATTACTGTTTGAACTGTGAATCCGTGAAGAGACGACTTCGGCCATTTTCTGAACATCTGTGTATTTTTGTGAAATTATTGATTCTGGTGTTAAATTATCGCTTGAATAGATGAAATAGGTCATAGATGCATGCGTAGAAGTGTTAGGATAATGAATCTTGAAGATTGTAGGCTGGATTGATCAATTCTCTGATCAATCAGCGCAATACGCAAATTTTCTGCCTTTAACAAGTTTTGCAAAGAATGAACGGTTGGGATTGAGTCTGTAGATGAGGATCTGATGGTCTAGGAGAGATCCAAAAATGAATTTGCGAGGGCGATAACGGATCTACAAAGATCTGTGAGATCTGCATCAAAGAGTAGATCGACGATTGTGGAGAAGGCTGCAAAGATATGATGGCTGGAAAAGTGGTGGAAGGAAATTTGCGGGGGGAGCAACTTTGGAAAATTGGTCAGGCATCCTGCATCCCACAACCCGCTTGTGGAAAACTTGTTGCGAAAAGCTTGTTGCAGAAGCAAAGTTGCGCGGAGGTAATTTTAGAACATAATTTGGCAGAGGGATAAATTTGGTAATCCTGCTAAGTGTAGGAGCCACTAGATCTTGGAGGTGCTTGTTGGGTTGGCTGTGGTTGATCCCGCCTGCACCAATTTTGGTATCAAAGAAAAGAGAAGCTCGTGTGAGAGAGAAGTGTAGCAGCAGAATCCTGGAAGGAGCAAAGAAGAGTGCTCAAGAAGTTCTAGATAGAGGACCTGTGTTTCCAAAATACCAAGTACAAAGAAGGGGCTTGGTGAGGTAATTTGTAGCAGTGTGAAAGAGAACTATTATTGCATAGGCTTAGTGCAAGAGGATGGCTGCATGCATAGGTAGAGCAAGAGGTCACGACAAAGTTTGAACAGTGGTGAATGTAGAAGTTATGGAGGAAATGGGGGAGCTATGAGCACGTCTGGAAGCCATGGAGACAGACAGACGAAGAGACCTAGAAGTGGGAAGAGAGTAATTTTACTCCGTGAAGAGAGAAAGAACATGAGAACAAGAGAGCATTCTGTGAAGGTGAGAAGACAGACCAATAATAGTTTGAAAAGAATAAGAGTTTGCATGCAAGTGGAGAAGAGGCTTGTAGCCTGAGCAGTAAGTTATATGCATAGATATCTACTTTGGGAGGAGTGTATGTATGCAAGGGATAGCAGGAGTGAAGACATCTCAACAAAGAATTCATAATCTTTGAAGACAGTGATGAAGGAAACTAGTGAGAGTTTATGAGAGAAAGTGAAGTGTGGCCAAAGAACTAGTATTTCAACTAAGGATTGAAGTACAAGAGGACAATTATGTTTTCATGTAGATGAGTTGTGGGAGAAATCTTAGAAGGGGCATAGAGAAGGGCTCATGAGGGTTCTAGAAAGAGGACCAGTACTTGCCGAAAGACTAAGCATAGAGGAGGTTTGGTGAAGTGAGGTGTAGTAGAGAGAACTGTTACTGTAGAGGCTAGTACAGCTCATAGAGAGTGAAAGAAACTCAAGAAGTCATAGCAGAGGTTCAGGAGGTAGCCACAAAGAGAGGAAAGAAAATTCCAAGGCAAATGGCATGTGGAGGAAGTTGAGTGATGAAGAGTATGAGAGAGAGAAGGATGAGATAAAATTCCATTTGGAAGTAATGATGAGCTATTATAGAAGATGGAGGAAGACCAGAGATGTGGTTTTCTTGTGAAAAGAAAGTTGAAGTGGGATAATCTACAAAGGAGAGAAGAGAAACTAATGAATGCTCAGTATGAAGAAGAGATACTCAAGGGAAGAGAGTGTTTGAGGGAAGTCTTGAAGACCGAAGCTTCAAGTGAGACCAATAGGTCTCAATGTTTTGAAACTGTTATTTTGTATATGTCTATAGGTACAATGAATGAGAAAATGCAATTTGCTAATGTTGTCATAAAGAATGAAGGAGGTGGGTAGAACTTCAATTTTGTTCAGAGAAATGATGAGACAATTGTGTCTCATGCAAATACACTTACACATAGAGAAGAAGGTGATGCTTTTTAGCATACTGTGAAAGCTGAAAACCAGAAAGACTTGGTATATGATGATGACCAAGAATGGAAAGAGATAAAGGAGGATATCAATCATTCATATGTTATGCTTGGGGAAACTGAAAAGAAGGTTATTGAGGATTTTCTGAATCTTGTAGCAGACTTCGGACAGCAGGAAGATTTGATGATTGAGTCATCAAATAAGACCATTGAGTCTTGTGGGTTTAAAGATGACAAATTGAATGTGTTTGCAGGTATTGTAGAAGAAAATCCATTTTATGGAATTGTCATAAATGAAGTTGAAAGTTATCTGGTAAGGCATAATGAGGAAGATGTTAAGCATAAATACACGATGCTTGAAGAAGATGACAGGGAGATGTTATTGCTAGAGAACATGTTAGAGAAATCTGAGTCTAATTGTGCATGGAAACCTCAGGTAAACAAGTTATGTTTTAATATTTTTTATGAAGAGATGAAGTACCTTGAGGGGTGCATAGGTAAAGATGAAAGTGTGAAAGATTTATTTAGTCTAGATGGACAGATGGAATTGTTGTCAAGCAACGAAAAAGGAAAAGATGAGTTATTGCAGCAGAAGGAGTCTACAGAGTCCTTAATTAATGAAGGCAACAATATTATTGGGGAAGAGACAGTCATGTCTCATGAGAGGGAATTTGTTCCTGCCGAGGACAAAGAATATTTTGTTTACTTAGAGATTCAAGTTAAGAATGATGGACAAGCCTTTGGGACTGTCACAAGAACAGAGAATCAGAATTCTATTCTAACAGAGAGAGATGAGATAATGTCACAAAAAACTTTGTTTAGTGACCAGAAAGAAGAAAGCCATAAGGAAGAAAGTGAGGCTATTGTGTCTCAAATTGGAGATGAAACAGTCTTGGGACTGAGGAGGACTGAATTGGCTGGTAGGAATAGTCAAAGAATTGAAGGGAAATTACTGAGATTTTCAAGAGAAAGGCAGAGAAGAGTTTTGTTGACACATAAATGCATCATACTGAAGAAGTACTTGAAGGAAATCAAATAGTAAATGAATGGCTGAAATGCTTGCTAAAAGCATTTGAACAAGAGGAAGAAGTTGTAGTTAATAAAGGAGAAGTGTCTCATGTTGTAAGAGAGACAAGATTAGATATTGGTTCATAGCTCTATGATGTGTTAACTAGTATGCAAGAAGGACTGATTGATTATGTTGCTGAAATCAGAAAATTGGAAAACAATTTACTTTTTGAAAGTAAATTTGTAGGCATAGAGCATGAAAAGGATATTGCAGAGGGAGATGCTTATCCAAACATACAGGAAGTAAGGGTGGAATTAGTATCAAGAGCAGTGTCTAGAAAAATACCCAGAGAAATATCTGGGGCAGCATTTGGAAAAATTTCAAGAGTAAAAGTGGAAATTGAAGCAAGGAAGGCTAAAGAATAAAATCAGCACTTTAGTGATGAGTGGACAAAATGCAACAAAGTGCAGTGGCAGGGTAAGGAAAACAAAATTAGTTTGCAGCAGCAGGCTGCATTGGAATGTGCCATAGGTGAACTATGGGAGTTAATGCAAATGCCTAAGGAGAACTACAACAGAGAAAAGGGAATAGTCCAATGTGGAGATGATTGGGAAGTTAAGAATACTGAAGGCCGAGACAATGGAGAACTACAAAACAAGGTGTGGAAGCCTCGAAGGTTACAAACAACAAGAAATAATGACAGTAAAGATTTTGAAAGATTGTAGACTAAATTTTAGGATCCAGGAATACATAAGCTGAAGATGCATAATCAGGAGATCATGTCTTCTTTCTACTTTAAGAGTCTGATGCAGGAGCATTGGCTCTCAAGACCAACTACTAAATTTCTGATCAGACCTTAATATATAGAAATTTTCCCAAGGAGGGGTCAGTTGTAGAGACATTGTAAAATTTCATGTAAAGTATTTTATTTTCCTAGCAAGTGTAGATAGTATAAAAGATCTAATCTCATAGGTGTCAGTAAAGGATGAGGCATGTAACTAACGTGATGCAGGAGCATCGTGGCATGCCAACAATGTGATGAGTTGGTCACATGATGTGGCATATTTTTTGTTGCTTGATAAGTCGTAGTTTGTTAACGGCGATAGGAATGATGGCAGATCATGAATCCCTGCATGGAGATCAAGGCACATGTTGTTTATTGTGATAGGGATGTTTTCATCATGCTTTGTATTTCTTTGTTTTCGGTTATAGGACCACTCAGTGTAGGAGGTTACAATTTAGCTTAAATTGGCATATTAGAGAAGTAGAGGGGGTTCTTCTCTTTAACATTGGAATTCCGAATTTGCAAAGAAAAGGACAGACCTACGTCTGGTCCTGCTTGTAAATATTTTGAATAGATTGACGAAGATATCTGAGCTGTGTGTTTGTGTGCTTGATTAATGGGAAGAGTAGCTGTGTGTTTGTAGTGTTATTAGCCTCTATGCATTTACTATTTGAACTGTGAATCCGGGAAGAGCCAACTTCGATGATTTTCTGAACATTTGTGTATTTCTGTGAAATTATTGATTCAAGTGTTAAATTGTTACTTGAATAGATGAAATAGGTCATAGATGCATGCATAGAATTTTTAGGCTAACAAATATTGAAGATTGCAGGATGGATTGATCGATTCTCTGATCAATCATCGTAGTATGCATATTTTCTGCCATTAACAAGTTTTACAGAGAATGAATAGTGGGGATTTAGTCTGCAAATGAGGATCTGACTATCTAGGAGAGATACACAACACAAGTTGCAAGGGTGATAATGGATCTACAAAGATCTATGAGATCTTCATCAAATACTAGATCGATGGTCGTGGAGAAGGACGCAAAGATTTTACGGCTGGAAAAGTTGTGGCGGAGCAAATTTGGAAAGTTAGTCGGGCATCGTGCATCCCACATCCCGCAAACCACTTGCGGAAATATTGTTTTGGAAACTTTGTTGTGGAAACCCTGTTGCGGAGAGTTAATTTTAGAGCAGAATTTGGTTGAGGGCTAAATTTGGTAATCCTGCTAAGTGTAGGAGCCACCAGATCCTGGAGGTGTTGGCTGGGTTGGATGTGCTTGATGTGTTTGCAGGTATGGAATATGAACAATATGTAAAGGGTGTTGAATATTATTAGGAAGACAAAAATTACCAGCAACCAAGAATTAAGTTTAGCATGTCCTTGAAAGGATAAGATAAAGTTTGTCTGAAGTTTGTGTGAAACTTTGCAATGTGAATGCTAGATTTTTTTAGGATAATAGCTAAAGAATTTTTTACTGCACAACAACCAAATGCATTCAAGGAATGACAATAGTACTTGAAAATAAATATGTGACAATAAAGTACACCATCATGAGGTGGAAGTGGGTGGTTAACAATGATGGTTTTATGACATACATTGAGAGGTGTTGTTACAAATTTTTTTCTAAAAAAACATGAAGAATTGTTTTAGATGAACATACACTATTATGAAGTGTCATTTCCAAAATAAAGAAAAAACTAGAAGAAAAATAGTGGGTGAACATGCATAGTTAATCCAAAGAAGGTCATTCCATCAATAGAGAAGACAACAAATAGTTTGCAACAAAAGAGTGGTTCATTGTAAGTGTATTAAGTGTGGGTGATGGTGTAAGAAAGCATGGAGGATATTGAGCATGTCTTAAATTAGATTATAAATATAAATATCAAGACTAAAGTGGAGGAATTTCCAACATGGGATATGGGACACCAAACTAAGATACTCCAATAATCATATTATTTCAACAATGAAGGAATCAAGGAGTAAGGTAAAATATTCAAGATGAGACATGCATAATAGTAAATGGTATAGACTATGGAGCATGAAGGATAAAAAGAGAAAGAAGAGGTCCAAAAAATGGTTGTAAATTTATCAATAATCACGTGACCAATATCCTCATGTCCTTTTGTACCAAGTAAATATTATACAAGAGCATCCCTCATGTATGGATAATCTTTCTAACCCAAATATATTTCCCTTCCAACTGTCTAGTTTGTTAAATTCCAGTGATCATTCATATTATGTAAAAAGGGGAAAAACCACAACATAGATATCCATGCATAGTCTAGAAGAAATGAAATTGATGTGTTTTCACCAATGCACAACACAACACATTTTTTACTTGGAAATGTGGATACCTAGTATGTCCCAATCTATATTTATAGATACAAGTGCAAATGTGAAAGTTGTAAATGAAATTTGTGCACCTACATGAGATGAGGCACTGATTGACTATTGCATCATCAACCATAAGAAAAGTTTCTCTTAAAGGGAACTCCCTTGATTAATTTGTACACTAAATATTCATTTGGACAATAAGCCCAAGATAGGGTATGTTAGTAATAGGGCATTAGAAAAGGTAAAGATCATGGACCGTAGAAAGGTCTCTATGGGTGTCCCAAGTTGACATGTGCCTCTAGCCTTATCTAAACAAGAGCATCCTAATGAACCCAAATAGAGAAATGATAGATGAGATCCCATAATGGTTAATCCCCATCTCATTGTTGAAGGATGAGGTGCTTCTCCTAAAACAAGTTTTGTATGAGAAACTTCCTAATTTAACCATTCACTTTGGCTATTTGATATGTTCAATTTGTGTTTGTCGCTACTTCCCCTGTGTTGGGGGAAAATTAAGACTAGGGTTCTTTCATGGTGGCGAACAAAGGTACCATTGTAATCTAGTGTGCTCGAATTTTTAATCCCCTAGAGGAGAAGGTATCACCTAAAGCACAACCTAGACCTATTTAAGATAAGGATTGTTAACTACAAGGATGAACTAGAAAAAATACGCTAATTCAGTATACTAAGACATATATTCATCATGTAAACACATATACATTCATGGAAGAGGTTATGCAAAGAAAAGAACATCATCTACGTCTATAGCATAAAGCATCTAAACAAAATTTTAAGAGCCCAATAAATACTCATTTGTATTATTATATTAAAATTTCATACAATCGGCTCAACAATATTAACATTTAGTTTGTGGAATTTCCCATTACATATACATAACAAAACCCACAATCCCATGACTCGGATACATAACCCGAAACTCATCAAACATTGAAGTGTTTTCCCATTGATGATATTTTTCTCTACTATCCTTCTTTTGAACTACATTTTCTTCTCTTGGACTCCCTCCTTTCTTGCTTTCCTTGTTCCCTTTTATAGTTGGGGGAGTGGATCCAATGTAGTTGCGGTCTCCAACTGTTTCTACAACTTCTGCCTTATTTTCCACTTACCTTTCACAACTATGGACCTTTCCAAAAATGAAGGATCCAACAAGCCCCAACTGCAACTGTTGACTCAACCTCAAGTTAGACCTTCTATGTTCCTGAAGCTTGCATATATTTTAGTGTTGAATCTTCAAATGAAGGAGCTGAATTGGGAATAGTATGTGATTGTGTGACTTTTGAACACTTCAAATTCTTCTACTACGTTCTTCTATTTTCCCGTCTAAAGGTTGGCACCAGCTATGAAATCTTGATATTTCTAATTGTTAGGCGTGGTAGGATTCTTGTCCTACATCTATGTCCTTTATGCATATAAAAATTAATCCAAATGGTTTACTTGGGTGTATGTTGATTGTGCAATAATATTGAGCTCTCACATGGTCTTCTTCATAGTAAATACCTGGTCATGAATTTGGTTTAACTCATCGTCAAATTATTGATATTCTCGGTACTTGTGCTATTTCTCCACTGGCTTCATGATTGTCTTTGTGTCATCATTGAGTTTGAGCTTTCACGCAAGGATCCTACTAGCCAGTGTTACTTTGCCAGTATTCCAACCCAATCGATTGTTGCAGAGAAGGTTCCTTGGATGGATTGGGTGGTCTGTTGTAGGTTTCTTTGAGTACTAGATACTTCCTAGATCAAATAAGGAACTTGTGCCATTAGTTGTTGTCGTTGTATGTCTCCTTGGATTCTTACCATTTCCACCTCCTTCTGCAATTCTAATCTTTTTTTCTCCAACTATTTTGAATATGTGCAAAGGATTTGGAAACTTTCTTAGGCTGAAGCTAAGGAGATATCTTCTGGTGTAGAAGGAGCATATTTCCAGACTTCAAGCCACATTTGTTTCATCTAGTCATAGAGGGTTGTGTCTGTGTGTTCCACAATAATACAAGCGTGATATTTTTGGTTTTTAGTTTCTATAGCATCTACCAACTGGATTCTATATGCATTGTATGCTTTCTAGAGTGTGTGGTGCTCATTCTCAACCCAAGCTAATATGCATTGACTTCTGCTGCGGTGCTTCAGATTTTCTCAAATAACTATCGCGCTGCGTACCTTGACAAACTTGGTATTCTGATACCTAGATGAAGTGGAAATAAATGCAGTCAATTGGAAATGGAATGTCCTGGTTTTTTGAGTGTCTAGCTATCAACTTCCTTTTGTGATACCCAGTGCTATATTATCCCTTATTGTGTGGCTTCACTAAAAAAGGGTGTGATATTTATTTGTTTTTGGAATATCCAAAGAATGGCATGGTAGTGCTCCAGATTTTGTACAAGCTATGCACTAATGTGATTGTATTGAAGTCTCATCTATTGTATATGAACGTGGAAAAGTTACATGTTCCTTTTTCATTTGTTCTCTTTTTGTCTCTTACATTGGAGTATATTCAAGTTGTCCCATATCTTCATTCTTTCTCTCTAATTGCAGTTGATCAACCTGCTGTTGTTCATCATCACTAGTGTTGTTGGCTAACTGCCACATTGTTTGCAGGTAAGGATTCTCTATTGTTTCTCCTAATGTTACTAGCAAAGAAGTAGCTTTTTGTTCTTGCACTTCTTCCTAGGTGCTCTATTGTCTTGTTGTAGTTTCTTGTAGAAATGGTTCTCCAAGGATATTATGAATGGAGGTGGGGGGTTCTTTTGAAATATTGATGTTGGGGGATTTATTTTCTTGTCCTTGGAAGGAGTTAATAGTTTCTTAGACAAAACAAAGATATTGTGTTGTTGGGAGAGGAAAGGATGTAGAAGTGGTTGGAGGGAAAGAAGAAGTGGGGACAGATTGTGTTTGTGTAAAAATAGGTAAAAGGGTGTATAGATAAGTGATAAATGTAGGGGTAGGAAGTTATGGGATGGGTTTAGTGTGGTGGTAGGGGGTTTGGTTGTGGGGGTTCTAGGGATGTGAGGTTGTTTGGGAAGACCTAGTAGGGAAAGGTAATCTTTCATGATCTTACTGGGAATGAGAGTGTTATCAGATTTTTTTTAAATATTTTGTGGAATGGGAGTAGAAGTGGGGGTTGTTAAGAGAGTGGATTTATGGTTATGGGATCTATTGATGATACCTAAAGTTTGGTATATGATTTACAAATTTTCCTGGAAGAAAATAATGATGTTAGAAAAATGAATGTAGTACCTTTGTGCATATTCATGATAGTTATTTCCAAATAGATGGTGACTTCATGATTAAATGTTGTGGGGATTAGGTATTAAGGTAGCACATTTTCCTTAAATTTTTATGGGTCTACTCCCTGTGAACATTTGAATGTATGGTCTCTGTCTACACCAAACCAAATTTTGGCCATGTAGTTATTCGAGAGATGTCTTGGAATGCAAACAATGGAAATAGATAACAATTCATTATACAATTACCAAATGTGTGTCATTGAATGGAGAATTAGTGAAAACTCGAAGACTCTTCCATGGATCAAACTTCTTTTCTTCAACTTGTCTATTAGCAGGGGGTGGAAAACTACATCCCTTTGTTGGTTACCACTTCCACCTGGTAAAATCCAAAATAAAGTACCCAAAAATGAAATAGACTCCTAATTTATGTGTATCTTTGTCGGATTGAAATAAATCATCCATTAAAATAGTTACACCAATTTAGCTAAATTCCTTAGACACAAAATTCTGCAACTAAAATGGTTTCTAGGGTGTATTCCCCTTTGGTGTACTTTCTCATTTCCTGATCGACAATGATATCAAATGAAATATTGAATTGAGGGTTGTTGATTTACACAATCAAAACCCCATTTACTCCATGCTTGGATCCATAACACTCATATAGGATCAGTTATGTGCAAGTTCTACTCCTCTTGTGCTCCCCGTTAAATGATGTAAAGACATCCTTGTTGGTCATGGGTAGTCTTGTCAAGCAGTGGATGCCATCAACATGGATTGGGTATTGGAAATCGATCCATAATGAATGGTCATGTACCCTTTCAATCATAAATTTTGTGCATTTGATCGCTTCATCGCAAAAAATAGTAAATCTTTCAAGTTCATCAGCGTGGAGTTTTGTGGTAGATCAAAGGATAGCTTCTAGGTGGAAACAACGTCCCTATTGTTGAATATGACATAGTTTATATAACACTTGGATTTCATATCCAAGTATAGGTTCCTATCTGGTCTGGTCAATTTTTCCCTACAAGTCTCTAAGGATTTCAATCCGAGAATCAAGGGACTCTATCTCACGCGGTTCTTTCTATTTGGTCTAGGCCATGGTGAAAAATACCTTTCCCATGTCTACTAAGAAGCACTAACACACAAACTAAAATGAAGGTTGGGTGATGGTTCTGTGTTCATGGTACTCTGTTGTTGGAAAATGCTCTAGCTTTAGGAATGATGAGGTCTCATAAAAACAAAGTGATTGGCATCTCAAGGGTAAGGTGATTTTACCACTTTGCTTGTGACAAATTGGAGGATTTGACACTTCATTAATGATGGAAATAGTGTTATCTAACTTTAAATGGAGAGATCGGGTTCACATGGGTGGTTGTAAGTGTGGTTTATTCTTGTCTTAATCTCTCTTTGAATCATTCAAACTAGCTGGTGTGCCCCCACTTCTATACAAGGGGGAATGGGTTCCTTAACCAAAATGGTCTAGTTTATCTAACTCAAACTTGAAAAGATTACACACATGACACACAAAATTGAAACTATCCCTAACACAAACCACATCCAAAATTGTGATACTAGCTCCTATTTTACATCACTCCTTGTGACAGGAGTGTGGTCGTACAGAATTAATGAGAAACATTGTATGGATTCAAGCATGTAACATCCATCCATCCTAATTTAATAAATCCATATAGTTGTGCAAGCTTATCATAACCATAGTCTCAGAAATCCACAACCATAAATGGTCCCAACCAATTCATTTGAAGCTCTCTTGGATTCTCTAAGAACTTGTTGTCATATAGAAGGACTTTTGATGTGACAGTAATGCCAGGCTTTTTAGTGTTCTTTCTACACTTTTGCATGATAATCGACTAAAAAGTGGGATTCTTCAAATTCCATTAATCTGGATAGCCTTTCCGCAACTAAACCTTCCTTGTTCATATGAGTTTCATGTGCGATGTATAGGCCAGGGATGATAAATTTATCTGGAACTATTGAATCTTATCTATCTACCAGTTGGAACAAATTTTGTTTATGTAGTTTCTTTGTAGTGATTATGTATAGCCATAGGACTGCATGAACTCTTTCTTCTTAGTTTACGCAACATACCTTGGTTAAGAATGTTTCCAATATTTTGTTGAAGGCTTAATTGTTCCATTTTCTTGTGGGTGACATAGATTTCTCTTATAGTGTTGTATCAAAAACCCCTTTGTCAAGGATGCAATGGTGGTGTTTATGAAGTGCATACCTTAGTCACTTGTGAGGCATATGGGGTATCCAAAGCAAGTAATGATATTCTCATATATGGATTGAGTTTTTTCTTTCAAAGGAACAATCTTGTACCAACATCTCTTCATCCCATTTTGTTAAATAGTCCGTTTTGATAATGATGTAGCGATATTTTGAATGCTTCGCATGAGGATTAATGGGGTTAATAAAATCGATTTACCACTTCTCAAATGGTTTTAAAGCATGTCTTGGGTGAAGTGGGAGATCATCCTAATGGGAAGGTTTCTCAACTCACTGAAAAACATCACACACTCTAGCTTAGGCTTTGTAATCCTTAAACATGGTTGGCCTCCACAATCTTGCTTGCAAGATCTTCCTTCCCATTCTTTTTCTCCAATGTGAGATCCCACAACAACTATGTAGCAATCCCATAAGATATCATGTATTTCATGATTCAGTATGCAGTAACATACAATTCCATTTGTTCCCAATTTGTATAGTTCTCCTACAAGTAATTGTTATTCCATAGTTTGTAGAACTGTATGGTGTTTCCGAGTTGTGGTATAGTCATTCAATGCTTT
>LPNX010073554.1:94066-132077 GCA_001517045.1 Pseudotsuga menziesii | reverse complement strand
TTGAGAGGTGAATGATCCATGAAAACTCTTGAAGTGTCCTCCTAGAAAGTAGTGGCATAATTTTTGTAGAGCATAAGTCATCACCAAACCTTCTCTTTCTATGGTTGTGTAGTTTCTCTCAACATGAGATAGTTTGTTGTTGGCGAAGTAAATGGGATGATTAATTTCTCCTTTTCTCAGTTGAGCTAACAAAAATCCAAATGCAGTGACTAATAAATAAACATATACATGGAATTCCTTTAAACAGTTAAGGAATGTAAGGATTGGGGCACTGACCATTTTTTCTTTTAATATTGCAAAAGTGTGTTCACAGTATTCGATCCAGTTGAATGTTTCCATCTTCTTCAGGAGTTGTTCTAGCGGAGTTGTAATAGAGTCATTGTTGCAAATGAATCATCTATAGTATCACGTGTGACCCAAGGTTGATTGTAGGTGCTTCACATAAGTCGAGGATGGAAAGTATACAATGACTGTGGTTTTTGTAGGATCTACTAAAACTCTGTCATGACAAACAATGTGACCTAATAAGTTGAAAAAAGGGACACAAAGAACGCATTTCCACAAGTTCAAGGAGATATTCATTTGGAAACAGTGGTCCAACATTAACCAAAGTAAGTAAACTATAATTGTCTAGTCATCCAAATAGACTTCTAGGAATTTATGAAGAAATTTTTTGAAAGTCGGTATTACAATTCTTGAAAAGACTGTAGGTGCATTCTTTAGTCCAAAATTCATATCATTATAAGCAAAGGATCCCAATTCCATAGTGAATGTTTTGTTTTTCTTATCTTTTTCCATGATTTGTAACTATGATATCTTGAGAATCCATTTTTAAAATCATAAGCATTGTTCTTGACTACTTGGTATAGTACTTCATTACTATATGGTGTTAAAAATGGATTGTGATCACATGTAGATTTAAAGCAATGATACTCGACATAAACTCTGATATCCTCAATGTCCTTCTTTCTCTAAATTATGATTGGGATAATCCAATCAGATTCAAGAAAATGAAGCCAACATTCAACATGTAATCAATTTCCTTCTTCACTTTTTCCTTAACCTGGGGATTCAACTGATAGTGTCAATGTTTCACAGGTTTGGCATTGGGTTTAAACATGATCCTCATCTTGCCTAGATCACCTTGTATTCCTTCGAGTTTTGTAAAACTTTGCGGGAATAAATCTTCATTTTCTTTCAAGAGTGATGTGATTTTCGACACCTCATATTCATCCCACTAGTATCATATGGTTTCCATATTTGGTTTTTCGTCTGCACCAATGTTGACCTTTAAAAAGTACAAGGGTTACATGTATAAACCTCCAACTTCTTATAGATTCCTCTATTGTACTTCACAGGATCCTTGGTTTCTAATTTATCTTATGGAATTAAGAAACAATGCTCTTAAATTCTAAGATACAGTGTTCTTAGTAGGTTTATGCAGCCACACTTGATTAATGGGATGGTGGGACACTTTCTTTGTGGTATTCAAGGTAATGGCTTCAAATCTCTTCAAATCTCTATACTATTTGGTGTAGAAAACATTATGCATACCAAATTTATTTTTCAACTTGATGTGTATTTTACCATAGCTATGATGTATACATCTACAACAGCTTGTTTTGTCTACAAAATCACATTATATAATACCAACGACTAACATACTGTTGGAGTTTTGGTATGAAAATAAAATTTCAAATCAAATTTGTATTTGTTATGTGATCTAATCCATTATGTTGATTTCCATCCTTGGGCTCTAGGCAAAGCATGTGATGTGTGACAACTTCAATATTTATAACTAACTTAGTGCATGGTAAAATCATTGTGGTGTAAGTGGATGATTGTATTAATGAGACTCATTCAACAAATCCTAATGGATGGTCCTACAAATTCTAAAATCTCAGTTTCCTTTGCTCTCGAATATACTTATTGAAATCCTCTATCCTTACTTTGGTGGGACTGTAATTTAAAATGCTATCCCTAGCTATTATTGATGGAATGCGACGATCTAATATTTGGCCATATCATAACAATCTACAAAAATAGATTCAACATCTTAGAAACCGTATTCCACCATAATTACTCAATATCGACACTTTATATATACGATTCCAACAAGTCCACTTAGGTTTTGGGGGAAAATGGTTCTAGAAAAAATAAGGAAAAAACTCCAAATTGGTCTAATCATGAGACTACTCGATTGAAAACATTGGATTATGAAATTTATGATTTCACTCTCATCCCATAGATATGCCATCACAAGGTGTACGCAGGTTATAGGTTGTAGGAACCTTGTTTATATTCAATAATAGAGTCCAAGGCATTCGTGGAATTGAGACTGTACTTGGTATCCAAAAAAGTAAGAAGAGTTTAACGAATCCAAAATGGGCAAGATCATCTAAAACCTTCTCTCAATTTTTTTCAAATGGATCTTATAAAATTGAATTGGTTTGGGCACCCAAAAAATAGATGGATATCAAGAGCTTTGCTAGGAGGCATTAATAAGGCACCCATTTGTCACCTGACACCTACAATGGTTCATATGTAGGTTTTTCTATCGAAAATAAATAATTTTTTGAAAATTCCTTGGTATGACATGTGATGGTGTCATACATGAATTTTGGGGAAAACTGCCTTGATATCATGCTCAAAACCTATACCATGTCAACAAATTGTACATTCATTTATTTTTTTCATAGGAATCTTTGCATAAGAATCGACACTTTTTTGTTTTGCATAACCTAAATGTTTGATGATTTTGCTCATTTCAAGAGAATTTTCCTACATGAATATGATAAAAGTATTTGAGATTTCAAATAACAGTGTTTAAATTTGCTTAAGGATGGTGTCCTGAGGTATTTGAGGGTTTTGAATCCATATATGCATTCAGAAACACAATTTGAACAAAACAAAATCCATATTTAAAAAAATAAATTGTTGGATTTCGATCCAAAACTTGTCGGATTGATGAAATCGCCAAATTTTTAGACTCCTTTATTTTTTTAACGATAAATAGGCTTGATTGGTGGATGGTCAACCACTACAAGAAGGCATGCAATAAGAACTTGATAGCGCAACATTCAATGTTGCAGTTGTGGGGCATACTAACTATTGGATTGAGAGGATCAAATGCAACTATTGATATGCCCCACAGTCGCAACATTAATTGTTGTGTTGCGGGATGCTTATTGCACACCTTACCAAATTGGAACAATTAATGCTACAGCTGAGGGGCATACCAATGGTTGGATTGATAGGATCAAATCCAACAGTTGATATGCCCTGCAGCCGCAACAATAATTGGTGCACTATGAAGTGATTTTGTATGATCTACCAGGAATGAATGTTAAAAAATGAGTGAAGGTCTTAACCCATTGGGTGACAGCTTGTAACCCACTAGAGGAGAATAGAGTAGTGTCACTCTTTGATGGCAGATGGGCCTAAAGCGGTGGATGGTCGACCCCTACGAAAAATGTGTGCTCATATGCATGTCCCTTCGGTTTTCCTTTTGTTGGCCGCATGTCCTTTTGACCTGTCCCTTCAATTTTCATTTAGCTGGTCATTGTACACGTGGTTATTGACCCCCTGCAATGTATAGTTGTGCACCGAAATCTATTTGGACTCTTTCTACTCTAGAACATTTCCTTTTGACTCAGAAGTCGATACATTGTCTTGTCGTGGTTGGTGGTCGGTCACTACGAAAACGTGCATTCAGACCTAAGAAAAAACATGGAAAAGGTTTGGTGTTTATTGCTATATTGATATTCATCGCATCAACGTGTTTTCCATTACAATTCTCTACAATTTCTCCAAGGCCTAAGGGAGTGTTAACTAGGTCTGGAATTTGATGGTCCACGGGATGTTTTTTCCATTCTATCATGTATTTGACAGGTAAGTATGAAATGAGCACCTCAACAACGACAACTAAGAATTTTTTTAAAAACTCTATTTGACGTCTATGAATTTTGACTCCCTGTTAGAAATTTTAATGCCTGTGACACCTACTATACCGTAGAATGTAAATTTTAGTAATTACCTTAGCTATTGTGTTGGGCCTAATTATGCACTACTCTACGATTGCTTGCAATTACTTGGCTAGTGTACTAGCCTACTCTTGCATTACTATGCCTATGCACTGCTCCTTCAAAATATTTAGATTCTACACCTTGGGCCACGAGTTGACAACCTTTTATGTTTTATATAATTAATACTTTCCAGGTTCCTTGGAAGTCGCCTACTTCCCAACACCAATTTCTTTCAATGCACGGGTCGTCTTTTCAATCAATGGGGAATACTATCCCCTAGTGGGGACCTTGGAAGATGGCCATTTTGGTTCTCGACCCTGCTGACTCTTGTAACCTTTGGTTTAGGGCTTAATCGTCAGGATGGATTTCTGGACGTAGGAATGAACAAAAGGAAGATTGTATAAGTTTTGATACACCATGTGGCATGTGGCAGAATGAAATTTATGGATGAAAACAATCAAATTATTTTCTTCCAAAGCTTAACAGAGTCGGTCAAGTGCCATTTTATGAACATAATCAGTAAAGATTTACCACAATTCAAGAAAAACACTCCAATAAAAACTTTATAGTATTTTCTTTCTTGCAATTGATTTCATGGTGGCAGTCGTTTTTCCTTTTGTTATAGTTGATTTTACCACACTTCGTAGATCATGTTTTTATGGCCTTCCTTGTCCCTATGCAGACTCTTTGGACCCCCTTTGCGCAAAATAAACTTTGATGATCCAAGAAATAGCTTAAAAAAACCCTATTTATTTCTATACGTGGGTTTCCAGCTTACAGGTTGTGTGTACACACAACTTGTCCCACTATGACCTGCGTACATCTTGAAATGTGCCCAAAAATAAAATATTTGGAGTTTTCCTCAATGAGTCATGAATAACTTGATATTTGGCCTTCTACATTCCCGGAAACACTCTGACTCGACCATTCACTTCCTATGGAAGGGCTATATATTGAGCCTCTTGGATGCATTAGAGGAGGAGAACTTATGAGAGAAAGGAAATTATAGTGGATTTGTGCCGCATTCATACATGCTTGATTTTGCATCCCTTTGTCCTTTTGAGAACACATTGTTTCTCTTCCCAAGATTTCCATTGTCTTGTGAGCTTGCCATGGATATGGAGGATGGAAGTAGTGGAGGCCCAGGTGGAGGACTCGGTCTCTCAATTTCAATGAGGTGTTGACAGAGTTTGTCACTTGTATCTATGTTTATTATTAATATAAATATCCATTTCTCATCCATTGTATGTGCGTAACTATGAATATTATTGTCCATGGATGTAGTTTTCTTGATTTATACATATTGGATTTATACATGCTAGAGTAGGCCTAACGCTTAATATATATCATGCTTGTATGTTTTGATTTTGTTGAGAATGAAATGTAGGTGCAAGTGTGGTTGAAAAGCTCAATGGGGATCTACTACAACCGTCCGAAATAAGGTGCATTCAATATCCCTTAGTATTAGCATTCTTTATCTCTATTGCATGTGGAAATGGATTGATTTCTGGTGTCATACTGTTTGTTGTGGTCTACCCCAAGCCATAGGAAGCTTTCTCCATAACAAAATTGACGACTCCACTGGGGACTTTCCTTTTTGTTTGGGTTTGGGTGCATGATGTGCGTGAATTTCTCTTTGTTTCTCATTGGTATCATGTTGAAGTAATTTGATTCTTAGCTTGCCTTTTTACTGCCTTCCTCTTGTTGTATGCGGGTCATAGAGGTATAAATCATGTATACATGCGGTCTGTAACACTTGTAGTCGCGTATACATGCGGCTTTTCTGTGAACAGTCACGTATACTCCTCTTTTTGGGTGAGAACTTGATGTTTGAGAGATGTTGGGTGGGTTTTGAGTGTTGTCGAGTCTTCTTGGGTGCTTGTGATGTCTGTTTACTGCTTTTGTTTTGGTCAAAGACCTCTTTTATTTTCTTTTTAGTTAAAAGTTGTTCTTGTCAGTCTTCTCCCTTTTTGTTTTGATATTAGTGCATTAGATCTCTTTTATCTCAGTGTCCTGCTTAGCTTCTATTTGATAGTTGTTGTAGGGTCTGGGAGTTGTAGTCTTTTTATTGCATTTCCATGTCATTCATTATAAAAGTACAAAAATATTTTTATTTTTGACATGCTTGTGCATTGTGCATTTGCATGAAAATAGTGCTTGCATTAGGTTTACTTAGTTCAATAGTGATCAGGCTTTCATATAGGGAAAGGTTTCGTTCACATTTGAGGGAAAATTTATGCATCTCATGTAGTGGCATATCCATTTTTCATATTCAAATATAAATTGTACTTGCCATTGTTTGTTAGGTGTGCATATTTATTTCACTGCTGAGTCATAACATCACTAGTTGCACGCTCATTACCCATGAGTAACTACATCCCTTAAAATTAATGCTTAACATAAAATTGATTACACTTTTTATTTGATAGAGGTGCACAAATAAACTTAGGTTGTAGAGTCTTGGAATAAGCTGTCGTGAGTAAATTTTTCCAAGACTACAAAACAAAAAAATTAGGTGTCTATTGAGGTGAGAAGAGAAATCCTTGATATAATTACTGTTCTCAAGAGGCTCCTCTTATACAGGAGTTAAGCATGAGGCAACGTACACGTTTGTGGTGGGGATATCCCCTTGCCACTCTCTGTGCAGCTCCAGAGACATTTCCAGAATCTTTTTCCTATTTGGGGAATTTTGAGGTACCTTTGGTGCTTTCGAGCTTCGAGCTTTGTTACCCTACCCATATGGTAGATCCCTCCTGTGAATGTCTGCCTGAGTATTGGTTATATTGTGGTGACCTTAGTTTCCTTACCTTGGTATCATAGGGGGTACTTACAGAGGTTATTCTATGAGTGTCCTAGCTAGGTAGGGGTTGGACATCACAGTTTCTTTATGTGTTGAAGTTGAGGGCCACTATAATTGATTACACACCTCCACTTGTGGTGTATGGGAGATTCAAGCCTCTCATAGGAAAGACATACCTGCTACATTTGGGAGCTCATTTATCCTCCCTATGACTTATTTGCATCTGCCTTAGATTTTCTTAGGAGTGTGCTCTTTGTGTGCTAGCTTTCCTTAGGGATCATAATTTAGTTGAGTCTTGTTATTTTTGTGGAGTCATCATGGATTGAGTTCTGGCACTCCACCGATATCCATGCTTGACATGGATTTATCCTTGTGGTTCTCGTCCTCCTCCTGGGAATAGGATTAGACATTCTAGGTGAGTTTATACACACTGTGATTCACACATTGGTATTGTCATGAGTACTACATCTGAGACTACGGAGATCCCTCCTTCTCCATCTTCCAGGATGGGGAATTTTGTTGTGTCTATACCTAGGACTCTGGTTGATACCGACCCTCACAGAATAGGTACTCCGTATAATGCACGACCCCAACTATCAAACTTTGCAGTTGGTTTTCGAAGGAATGCCTCGTGAATTTTGAATAGTGAGACTCATCATATTCCTACTAGCTCAGGTTTCTTTAAGTATGGCATGCCAGACCTTACTAATACTTTTCCTTCATCAACCATTGATCCTGGTATGGGTCTCAGTTTTGGGATCATGGTCACTATCATGCCTTTTCACGCTATTAGATTCATTGGTGGTCGTATTGATCCTTCTTCTCCATATGTGAGAGGATTTTCCTATCCCTCGTTTGGGCACAACACTGGTGTTCATTCTCATGAAGGTGAACCTAGACATGTGAACGTTGGTGGCACAATTTACATTCCAGCCTATGCCCCATCGTCCACTACATCTATTCCTTCGAATTATTTTCACATGTCACACCCTCCTTATGTCTCGCAAGGTCCTTCAGAACGTGGTGTTCCATCTAGCCATGGGCTTCCTCGTCAGCATGTATTGTCATGTCGGGAGGCTATGTACCTCCTTACATCCTAGGAGTCAGCCTGCTTACCAATCCTATAACTATGGTTATATGGCACCTAATCCTCAAGGTACTTTGAGTTATCACATTCCCTTGCATCCTTATATGGGACATGCAGGAGGGGGTTATTATCCCACTGGCTAGGGCCATGGCCTTTATTACGATCAGAACTACATGAACCAACCTTTTCAGGGAGCATGGAATCATATGGCATAGCCTAGGCTCCCTTTCTTAGCTACGTTGAACTTGCCTAACCTTTTGAATTTGACCAACGATTTGGTATCTCATGATCCGACGTGGTCGGTTGTTCCCGTGAAGCTTCCTTCGGACATTCCAAAATTTGAAGGTAAGAATGGCAAGGACCCCAAAGAGAATTAGAGGAAATTTGAGGTCTAGAATGGGCCTCCGAAGGAAAATAATAAAATAATAGTTAAACTAATAAAATAATATAATTAATTTTGGTCCTACCTTTTTTTGTTTATATTTTCAACATATCTCCCTTTGTTTTTACTCAAATTTCGAGTGGGAAGGATTCTGCATCCAATGAGTATCCATAGTGCATACTTTTGACAGACTCCACTGACCCAAAAACATGAAATACCTAAAAAATGTGATGATGACATAATAAGAAATACTTGAAAAAATGTGATGATGACATCATCATCACGTTTTTTTAGGTATTTCTTGTTTTTGTGGCAGCAGGGTTCGTCAAAATTATGCAATGTGGGTACTCGTTATATGTGAATTAAATTCCGCATCCAACGAGCCCTCCTGCTCAAAATTTGAGTAAAAACACAGGGACATATGTTGAAAATACGAACAAAAAAGTAGTTTTTTTAATGACAAATATGTTAAGTTAACCATTATGGTTGACTCATTTTATTGAAATTCTATTGCTTCTTGAATTCCAACTCACAAGAATTTATTGTTGGCTCATTTTCTTATAAGGCCCATTTTAGACCCCAAATTTCCTCTAATGCATGTTACTACTTTCCATTTATGGTGCTATTCGAATTCTTTGAACCACGACTTCATTTGCTTACGTCTATTTCAACGCACCCTCACAGGGCTGGCCACAAATGGTATATTGAGTTGTTTGGGAGCATATATTGTACATTCAACGATTTATCCATGGCCTTCCTTAACCACTTTCAGCTCTCGATACGCTATGATGCCGGTACTAAGCTCTTGTCGACATTTCAGCAAGATAAAGCCACACATATTTCTGATCATATTCAAGAGTGGCAAAGATGAAAGATGTTTATCAAGGCCAACATTCCACCTGAGTTTCTATTGGAATGGTTCCTCAAGTCTCTATTGCCTTATATCTCTAAGGATGTTTTGATGTACAGAGTTATGAATGAGGAACATGTTATTTTCCGATATCAAAAATTAGAATTAATCTACGCTCAGTCTTGGCTATTGTATGAGGTTATACCTAATGCGCCACGGTCAAATTCTGAGCCTAAGTTTAAACCTAGGCCACATGTCGATGGCATTGTTGGCTCTGCGAGTACTAAATTCATAGACCAATTTACAAATAAAATGAGGGATTTTTCTATTAACCAACCTGCAACCAGACAAGATACTGCTTCATCCTATCCCACCCAAATGAATGATGTGCTCTCAATACATTCATCGTACCAGAATGGTAACTAGCAACCCGGATGAAATATAAATAAGGGAAGAAACAATAGGAAGGGTGGAATAAGAAGGAGAACAATAACGATGACAAGAACGAAGGAAATTTTAGGGGGGACAAGAAGTCTAAACAAAACGTAAGTTCCCTTGCAAGTTGTGTGGGGGAGACCATCTAACATACTTGTGCCCCCGTATCGATGAGGCCTCGAATTTTATTGCACAGAGCCCAGCTGTGTTAACAGAACCTTTACTGCATATCCAACATATGGCTTCAAGGAACATGGATGCCGAAAACACTTCTGGTGGGAATCAAAACCCACCGAATGTTGAAGGTGGCCATGGGTGTATCACCATGATTTACATCGTTAATGTTGTTACATGTGCAAAAGATTATGGTTCGCCAAAATCCACCTTGGGAAAAGAGCCTACACCTCCCAAGGTTCCTTTGCATATTGACAAGCCTGAATTTATAACTCGCATTCCTAGAGGATAGGATAAAGCACTTGGGGCACTATCCTTATGCTTGAGCCGCCCAACACTATTCTATTCTCAAGGATTTGGGTCAGACTCCTTGTGCGATGTTCGGTTTGGAAGTCCTTCAGGCTTGCCCTTTGAAGAGGAAAGATTTGTTAACTGCCCTTGGGATGGTTGATTCCAATCCTTCCATAGTGATTATATTTGAAACCCATGAGGTCTAGCCTCACTTTCCTTACCATGTGGAGTGCATGAATAACATGATCAAATGCATAGTAATCGATGATAGCGATGCGGCCTATGTGATGTCTCTAGCATATTGAAAAGGCCTTGGTTCACTCACTTTTTCAAAACCTGGAACGATGTTGACTGCATTTGATGGACGATCTTTTCAGTCGCATGCTATACTTCCTTCTCTTGAAGTCCAGTTGGGAGGGAAGAATGTTTCGATTGAGGTTGAGGTGATTGATGCACCCCTTGACTATAAATTTTTACTAGGCCATAACTGGATTTACAATATGAAGGCGTTGTGTCTTCCATCTTCTGTGTTATTTGCTTCCATTTCGAAGATTGGATTGTCAGGATCGAGCAGAGGTCATTCGATAATTCTAGTACAACAACATCATCGGGATCCACAATCCTAGTTATTGATAATTCTTAGTCGGTAACTGAAAATTTTGGTGTAAGAATGTGTCTGTCATTGATGGGATCCTTTAATATTTCTACACCAAACCTTGCTACAGGTTCCACTCTTGGTAGTGAATCGTCGTCCTTGAGTTCGAACCCATTTTTCACTATGTATTTGGTTGACCCTTAGACTCTCCCTTCTCCGAGCATTAGATGACCCTTGGACTCTCCCTTCTCCGAGCATTGGATGACCCTTGGACTCTCCCTTCTTTGAGCACTTCGAATGAAGATCCTAGACCTGCCAAGATGGAGATGTTGTTTTCTACATTGGAAGTTGCTTATCAATCTATTCTTGATCACGTTGTAGCCCCTGGTCCTTCCTCTTTGTAGACGGAGGAGGAGTATCTCTTTGCACTACTTACTTGGGTGGTTGTGTTGTCATGCTCGCATGACTGCTTCAATGATATTTTTACTTCGAATGAAGCAATTCTAGAAGCCATGAATGGTCCTGAACAACCTTAAGAGGACTTCCACCATCCTTATTACTTCCTCCTAGAGATAGAAAAGATTGAGAGTGATGACTTTAGGTCAACCCTTAGAGAGAATGTCAGTTAATCTGTGGTCTTGTTAGGCACTCATGGTATATATGTCGAAGGGAACCTGGAGAACTTGTCACCTACAATCCCTATTGACATTTATCGGACTCCTGAAAAGATTGAGAACGTTTATATCAGTGCAGATTGTTCTCCCGATGAGGTTGAGGCATACACCAAGATTTTTAAGGAATTTTGTGATGTTTTTGCTTGGTCATACAAGGAAATGCCAGGAATAGACCCTCGTATTGTCGAGCATGATATTAAAAATTATCCTAATTCTAATCCTGTTCGACATCATTTATGCACAATGAATGCTCGTATGGCACCCACCATAAAGGATGAGATAGAGAAGTTACTCAAAGGTGGCTTTATCGATCTGGTTCACTTGACTAAATGGGTATTCAACCCTATTTCAATAGATAAGAAGCATGGAATTATCCAGGTGTGCACTAACTTTAGAGACCTGAATAAGGCCTGTCCTAAAGATAACTTCCCCACACCATTCATAGATCAGATCTTAGATGAGTGTGCAGAAAGAGAATTGTTTTCGTTCATGGATGGTTTTTCAAGGTACAACTAGATCCCAATTAAGCTTGAGGATCAACATAAACAGCTTTCATTTGTCATTGGGGTACTTTTGCATACTGAAAAATGCCTTTAGGCCTTAAAAATATTGGAGCTACATTTCAGCGAGCGATGAACTTCACTTTTCACAACCTCAAGTGTATTATTGAATTGTATCTGGATGATTTAGCTACTCACTCTTATTTGAGAGTGGATCATCCAGATAATTTGCGCCTAGTTTTTGAAAGATGTTGCAATTATCAAATCCGATTGAATCCTCAAAAGCACATCTTTTGCGTGAAAGTGGGCCAGCTATTGGGATTTATCGTTTCTAAGGAGGGAATTAGGGTTGATCCTCTTAAGGTTGAGGTAATACTTCGATTGTCTCCCTTGTGCATGATTCAACACCTTCAGAGTCTCCAACTTACGGATATTTTTCATCAACTTTGCCAATTTGACAAAGGGTTTATGTGCCTTTTGAAGAAGGATACTTCGTTCATATGAGATGAGAAAGCCCAGGAGTCCTTCAATGCTATTAAGAAATCCTTGCACTGATAATTTTAGGGGGGAATTTTATCCCAGTGGGCAATTTTTCCATGTTTTTCTCCCAAAAAAAGGTTTGCCATTTTGCATTTTTTGAATCCTTGTTTCGCCCAATTTTGATGGGGTAAAATTTTTTCACCCTAAATATCGCCAAATTATTATATAAACGATATAAAATCCTTGGAAATTAAAATATTTTTGAAAAATATCGCCAATCATTTTATAGTTGGAGTTTTAAGAATTGGTAATATTTGCCAACATTTATACACTTCTAAATAAGTATGGTTCCTTAGAATCATCCTTGAATTATCCTTGGCATCGACCCCCATGCTTAGTCCACCTGACTATAGCCGTGACTTCATATTATATGTGGTCGTGTCTCAAGAGATGATTAGGATGGTTTTGGTTCAAGAGGATGATGAGCTCCAAGAGCACATTTTCTACTATCTTAGTCGAAACTTGATTGATGTCGAACTTCGATATAGTCACATCGAGAAGCTAGCCTCAACGACCATTCATGTGATTCAATGCTTGAGACAATACATACTCCACCAAACTACAGTTGTGGCTCACATCAATCCATTTAAGTTCATCCTAACCAGAAGAATGATAGGGGGGAGTATAATAAGTGGATTATTTTCTTGCAAGAATTTGATCTCAAATTTGTTTCAGCAAAATCAAAGAAATCACTAGTTTTTGTGGAGTTTATGTCAGATCTTCCTAGTCTGGATGAAGATGAAATGCAAGAAGATTCCTTTGTGGATGAACATATCTTCCTTATATCAACTATGGATCCT
The DNA here is from genome assembly GCA_001517045.1 of Pseudotsuga menziesii. Lineage (NCBI taxonomy): Eukaryota > Viridiplantae > Streptophyta > Pinopsida > Pinales > Pinaceae > Pseudotsuga > Pseudotsuga menziesii. Next base: position 118,924 of record LPNX010073554.1, on the reverse strand, counting down.
TGGTATGGTGACATCATCATATATTTACAGACTTTGAAGGTTCCTCCTCACCTCTCACGGGACGAATGTCGATGATTATGACACGTTGCTAAGAATTACCTCATTATCAGTGACAAATTGTATTGCCATGGGGTGGATTCCATTTTACATCGATGTTTGAATCTTGAAAAGGATGAGATGGTGCTGAATGATTTCCACGGTGGGGTGTGTGGTGGTAATTTAAATGGCCTTGCTACAATCCAAAAAATACTTAGAACGGGTTACTATTGTCAGTCGATCTTTAAAGATTGTGCTAGTGCGGTCAAGCGGTGCCACCCTTGCTAGGTTTTTACACGGAATATGTGCTCGCATACAACCATGTTACACCCTATTATCACCACAGGTCCCTTCACCAAGTGGGGGGCATACTTTATAGATTTAAAATCAGCCTCGGCTGAAGGGCACCATGTTATATCCCAAAATGACACATTTATGCCTGTGACCACTTTCCCATGATTTCGTTGCATGCCGACACTTCCATGACAACAAGTCAATGAAAAACACCTAGATTTAAGGAGCCATATCTGGATTTCTATAACTCCATTTGACCTCTTCTCTAGACCTTTGGAAACCTATCTTAGTTGGGAACAACTTTACAGAAGACTCCAAAGCATGAAAATTCCCATAAGTACCCTAAAAATGAGTTTATTTTACCTAATTGTGAATTTTTCTTCATGCTACCCACGATTATACATTTGTATTCGCGACTTTTCCTTTATGCTACCCGCAGTTACCTCCTGTAGTGGTAAAAAATAATTAAAATTTAAAAATATCGAACTAGGGGTAGTTTGGGAGGTTTTGGAACTAACTTGGAAGTTGTAACTAACCTCTATTCGACCCCTACTCTTCCAAATACTATATAAGAGAGCGAGAAAGGTCCTTGAGGGGGACTTGGAACCTTTCCATTGTTATGATGGACGAATTGGGACTCTCATTCCCTTACCTTTTGCCTATATTTTATATCCTTGTGTTGCAGATCTTGGAGGCTGAGTTCCTTGGAGAAGAGAAGCAATAGAACTAGATCAAGGTTTCGAGAAGTGCCTAGCTTGAGGAGAAGGTAACATGTGTACTTCTTTCATGATTAATAAATATGTGATGCTCTTCTTCTTTCCAAACCCTTGTTCATGTGTAATTAATCTTTTTTTTGTGATTATATGATGATTCTTATCATATTAGGTTTTTATGTTTCATTGAATATGATCTCCTTTCATATAGTCAAATTGGTTTAAGGAAGGTTAAGTTTGTTTTACAGGTCTCGTGGAGAAAGAGGAGGATTGAAAGGAATCTTGGATCAACCTTCTTGGATTAAGGTATGAACCATTCTTATCTCTGAATCTTGTTTATATATACTTGCAGAAATGTATGGATGTATCTTTCAACCCTAGTATGTTGATGGCCTCTTAACCCCCAACCATAGGAACACTTTTCCCTACAAAAAAACTGGTGACTCTACTTGGGATGGATTTGTCTGTTGGGGTTTCTATGTCATTTCTCTAGTGTTTTTGAAGGTTTCAAGTCCTTATTACAACTTACGAACACCTTTTGAGTATGATATATCACCTCCCCTGCCCTCCTAGGGAATTTTTTGACCTTTTTTGGGCCCTTTCCCACCATTCGCAGGCTGTAGACTCAATAGTCATGAATTTAAGATTCATTTGTGACCTTGTACACTATAAACTTGTGATACATTCATGATCTAGTAGTAGAGCAACTCACGAATTCCCCTAAAACAATGTTTTTTCACCTTTTTTGTGTTTTTTTTGGTTGCTTGTGGGATGTTTGGGAGGTCTTTTATGGGCCTCTGCATGTGCATGACTCTAGGGAGTGAGTGTGATATCTTTTAGGTTCTCTTTATCTATGTTTTAATGCATTTCGAAGTATTTGAACTTGTTTTGTTGCCTCTCCCACACCTCCTTCTTTGGCTTGAACTTGTTGGACAAGGTGCTGAGCAGCCTGTGTTTGCAGGTTTAGATTGATCCTTGAGACTTCTTGACCCTCTTTTGTTTCATTTTTATTGCTTAGCATCTTCATGCCAAATTTGTTGGCTTGTTTACCTTTTCAAACCTTCCTAAAAATAAAAAGAACATATAATTGCTTTATATGCACATAGATTAGGGTTTTAGTCTAAATTGCATTGCATATCATTGTTCTTCAAAAGATCACCCCCAACTGTAATTGTTGTATGTCCTCATGCAACTGTGTATAGACTTTTTGGGCTTCTTAAATTTGGATTTGCATGATGATGTTTCTAACAATAAATCATTCCATGATGTGAGATACATAAGTAGCATCTGATTTGACTTATGGTTGGCTCTTGTGTGACAACCATGAATATGAAAAATGTTGGTTCTTGTGTTAACAACATTCATTTATTTTACTCATTTGCTTGCTGCAATACATAAGATTTGAAAGTATGCATACACTGGAATTGATAAGCCATCAATGTAGATTAGAAATCCTTTGCTTCATGTTATGAATCATGCCAAGAATAGATCAACATTTGGAATCAAATTGTAACAAAGTGTAGTTTGGAAGATACATGTTGGTCAATGGTAAATGAGATGATGAAATGTGTAAAATGGAATCAAATGGTAATGAATATATACTTGATCCCCCCCATTTGAAGATTTTTTATATTTATGAAAATGAGTAAGGCAATGTAAAATGGTGAGGGAATTTTCCAAATTCATTCATTTCTAGCATTTAAGGAATTACATGATTAAAGATTAGAAAATAGCATACCTCCACTTACCTAAAACGTTGATGAACTATGCAAATAGGAATGTGGTTGATGTTGTTGTTGGATCATGGACTGTGAGGTGAAAGAATATGAACTGCTTGGTTGTATGAATCAAAAGTTAATAGTGGAACTGTGGTACTCTCATATGGTTGGAAGTATGTTGCTACAAATTGTTGATGGAGTCATGAAAAATATATATTGTCTTCGCTTGCTACAAATCCCGAGGGTACAATTCTAGTCATGCAAATAAATGTGTCGAGGTCGAGCATGACAATAAATCATTGGATTACCAACCATTGATGAATGTCGTTAACCAATGCAAGAAAATCTCACCATTGATGTCAATGAGTGGCAAGGTATCGAAGTACATCTTATGAAGTGCGAATATATGAGCTGATGTTGAGCCACTTGCAAGATCCAATGATGAAAGGACATTAATGTATTCCCATGATTGTTAGTGAAAGAACTTTCCATTAAGGCATGCAAGCCTCAAGGTACTAAAAAGGGAGTCTAGTCTCTATCCTAGATAATGTGTTGAGGTCGATGGGTCAAGGCTTGTTGAAAGGTGGGCCTTAGGAATCCCACATAAGTCAACACGAGTAAATAAAATTATTGTTAAGACTATAGATAAAAGGTCTCATGGTTAAACAAGAAATTTAATCATATAAAGGAAGCTTAAAGGTTTTATTCATGAGGCAAAAGATGAACTCAAAATGAAGCAAAATGTATGCGACTTAGAAAAGGAGATGTGTGAAGTCATGAGGTGTAGGGAAATGAGAAGTGGACTTTAATATAGATGACTGATAGGCTTAAAAGGAGGAGGGTAGGTAACATATCATGATGAAATTTGGTTTTCTGAAAGGTTTCATTGTGGTAGCAAATGTCATGACATGTGCGATGGAAAGCTTAACTCCTTCAAGCTTTTGATGAAACATATTTTTTGAAAAAGTTTTGTGATGGATGGAAAATCACTCTTGCATGAAATTTGATCGTCTTTGAACCTACCTATAAATGCTTAATACTAATCCTGCAACAAAAATTATGAGAACATTGAAAAACATAAAATGCAAGAAAAATACATGCTTAGCCAATCAAATTCAAAATAAATTGAAATCTGCTTTTACATAATGGACGTTGCCCATATTTGATAATATTTTTGGTGAATACCTTTTTTGAGTGACTCAAGAAACCAAATTAACATTAAATTTTAAAAAACATGCTTTTAATCATGTTTCTAGGAAGTGTGAAGGTCTACTTTTATTTTATTTTATTTATTTTTATTTTATTGTTTTAATGTTTTTTTTTAAGATTGGTGTTTTTATCAGAACAGTCAAAAGCATTCCCACTACTAACCTTCTGATCTTGGTTTATAACCAATTAAAGGAATCCACCATTCACATGAAACTACAAATTGCCCATACAATTAGCATTAAGAATTGATTTTACATTTCAATATTTTATATTTTTATAACTAAGTTCAAAACATGGTCGCTGCAAATGGGCTTCTGCAAATCAAGAAAGCACTATTATTAAGAGGCAATGAATGGTTGATTTTGATCAACTGAACAAAGCACACACTAACAAGGATCATGGTCCTGGTCGTGGGATTATTGGGGTTCTTGTTCATCATCGATGAAAAAGGAAGAGGCGGATGATGAGCACAAGAGATATGGAAGAGAGTTGAATGTGGAAGCAATGGTGTTAAGATTGAAGACAACATAATCCATGTCGTATTCATCGTCCCCTTAAGGGAGTCCTCGATCTGACACTTGAGAGAATTGAACATCATATTTGGTTCATGCATCATCAAACGAAACACATCGGCTCAGGTTGGCACAACACGGACCACGTTTGGAACACTGAATAAGTTATGAACCCAAATTATATGGTCCACTCCTTTCTTCGAAAGAATGCAGTTCTTTCCATCATCATATGGTTCGCTGCTTTCCATCATCATCGTTGCCAATGAAGGTGTCCACTTTTCCATCATTGTCGCAAGTGAGATCAGTCAGAACAACACGCACAGTAGGCCTCTCATTGAGCCTGTGGATAGGCATAATTAGAAATAGCTGCTCAATTGCTCAGAAATCTAGGATCGATTTGAATATTGACAAATTTATATGGAAAATAGCAGGCCCTTTAGTAAATGGAGAATATACGAGGTCACACATCCCATCTACAATGGCCAATTGTTTAAGGCCCAGATGACCTTCCTTTAATAAATCAAGGCACTTGGATTTCATATGCTCCGTGCAAATTTGGATACGATGGCTATCCACCATGGCCATGTAGGCCATCGCTGACTTATATTCACCCAAAAATTATTTAGGAAAATCGTCCCACTTTCACTGCATATGATGGAATGGTTCGTAGCGTTAAAGGTGGTTGTTGTGGGTACCATAAAATGATTCGGGTTGTTCATTAGGAATGTCATCCTCCTCTCGATGAGTCACTTAATGCATTCCCCACAAGCAACTCTTTTTGGTAGAACAAAATTGGGAAATAATGCCTTTACGAAAGCAAGCGTTTCAGAGTACTTTGTTTAGCACTTCGCTGAGTCACTTGAGCTTTCCATCTATTCCAGCTAGAGAAGCAATACTGAAAGGTTTACTTGGATTGGTCAACGAATACTCCGTACTGAAAGGTTTACTTGTATTGGTCAACGAATACTCTGTTCACTTCAATCAGTAGGAGAGGAGAGAGGAGATGACATATTCATATCGAGTGTTGAGGAGAAGGCATTCGTTTATGACGTGAGATAGAGAGGAAAGTTGTTGGATCATATACCACTTCAGCTAGGGATCAATTTGCATGTTTGAATTAACAAACACTATCAATTGAATTAATGAAAAATGAATACATGATTACAATACATGTGTGGCTCATTATATAGAGCTCACTGGTTGTTATAAGATCTAACTTATTCCAATGATAGGAAAGTAAGTTGAGCAAATGTCTCAACCACACACACCAATCTAGGATCACACAACTCACGTGGATTGATTCTACTTCATAATAGATAAGTAGGAATTATCTATTCCAACACTCTCCCTTAATGACTACTTATCTAAATATTTATATGGTCATTCCTTCATCTCTGTCACGGCTTCAATCCTTCTTGAGCTTGCTTTAGTACGGGCTTCATCTTGCACCTTGTACCTGCATATGATTATTGATGTCCATATGAAACACAATCCATCTACCGGAATACATGGGTCACCAGCCTCTGTAACCGCGAGTTCTCTAGTAATTGTTTTCAGCTACATGGTTCATCAATGTTACTCTCCCTTAAATGTAACTTGGTCCTTTATACTCTGGGACTCACAACTTGGTCTCGCACTTTTGAGATTTTCCATCTCATATCCCCACCTTGAATCGAAGCCTCTCCCCATATCCTCTCTTCCCATGAGAGAGTATCATGTGCTTCTGTGCTACAACACGTATGCCTGTTTATGCCTTGCTAACGAGTCTTACTACAACCTGGGGAAATAGCTTGTCCATGGCTAAGCTTTACAACTTGGACCATAACCTGGGGTGTTGGGTACAACCGATCATGCACCCCCTACAACATTTCAAACAGGTACATAAAACACCTCACACCAATTATCATAACTTCAAAGCCTTTTACATCATTTCATTAATGACCAAGACACACAAAACCATTTCACACAAAAATAACTATCATCACACTTTCAAACAAGAAATATCAATAACAACTCAATCACACTATCTTACTCGAATTGAAGGTTGTGTGAGTCCCACGGAATGGGCACGTACACCTCACTTCATTTCGCTATAACACCTCCAAGCAATGACTCCAAGAACAATGAACTCCAACTTGGCAACAACAACATGACTGCAGACAATAATCCGATTTACCATTGGCAGCGATATCTCTGCTTCACAACATAATGTGCACTTCACAGCACATAAATCTTTACACCAAATAAATAGTGTCCTCCAGACTCTGGGACAGCACACCACTGAGACTTTCTTCCTTTTCGGCTGGCCGCTCCATCTCATGCCACCTGATGCTTGGCATAAGTTTTGATTTTTTGAGGTACATTTACTGCACTATGCCTGAGAATCCATGACGCTGCCACATCTCTCAAGAGTTCTGTAGGAGTACATTTACTGCACTGCTTCCAGAAAATCGGGCTATCTCACAACAACAGGTTCAGATCAGCTATGATTGGGCAACAATCCAAGAAAGTAGCGATCTGATTAACTGTCACTGTCTCTCAGCAGCTGATGGATACAGGGATCTTCACACCACAACAGGGCCTCAACGGGGCTTCACTCTGCCTCAGGAGGAGATACAACTCAACTCCAGGCCACCAGGCACACACAACAACAGCAAGCCACAACGGGCACTTTTCACAATTCCAAGCAGGCCACCAAGCTTTACAACAGGCCAATCATGCTCTCACTCAGCCTCAATGGGCTTTCACAGCAGCAGGCCACTATGGCCTCCTCACAACAGGCCACGATGGGCTCTAATCTGTATGCACAGGCAACGATTTGAGATTGTTGTTGCTGAGCTCACGACGGAGGGAATGGTGCTCTCCATGCTACGGCTCTCCATGCTGATGTTTACTAGCCTTCACAGCGGCGATTCTCCATCAATGTTGATGGCAAAGGATAGATTTATTATCCAAATCACTCAATCTCTACGCTGTGATCTCATCAATCACAGCTCCACGCAGTTCTTCACGGTAATAAGTTCTGAATGCTCGGCCGTTGCAGACTTCATTCACGGTGATAAGTGCTGAAAGCTCTCCTCTCTATCTCTTTCCCAGCTCACGAAGAAATTACAGGCAGACTGCCAAGGGGACCCGTGAGGTAAGATATACCCTCACGCTCAATCAGGCCGGTGAGCTTTTGGTTAATATCCACGCTTCTCCTTAAAATATATTATGCCTCCTTCACGGTGATGGCAATGGCTAAAAAAAATTCATCTCCTGCAATGCTTGGGCTTAGCAATCTTCAAACATGCAGCTGCAGCAGCAGTTTCTTCACACAGCACCTTGAAATGGGTTCACAGGCAGCGATCTTTCCTCTTCAATATGGGCAGCGATTTCACCCCAGTAGCAGGCAACACAGGCCCAGCTCATCACGCACAGGCACATCCCTCAAACTGGAATTGCAGCGGCCCTGTCTCCTTCACGGGCTGTTGAAGGCTCTCTAAACCTATATATCTGTAACTATTACCTATGAATAATTAAGCTGTGTTGAGCTTTAGTCTCACCTTCAGTCTATGCTGCTATGCATGCTTTGTTGCTCTCTGATTACTTAATTTGGTATCAGAGCTGAGGGCCTGGGCCAACTCCCTCACGGGAGTGCCCAAGATCCTGATCCTGAGGGGTTCCAGTTTTTTGCACAGCCTGTGAAGGAGGCAGTGTAGCCTAAAGAATTTTTTTTGGCAGTGATTCGTGAGTATATTAGGAGAGCTGCTGTGAATTTATTAAAGGAGAGTTTCCGTGAAGATTGTTCTCGCAGGAGCTGAAAGAGACGTTTGCTCTGATACCAAATTAACAAACACTATCAATTGAATTAATGAAAAATGAATACATGATTACAATACATGTGTGGCTCATTATATAGAGCTCACTGGTTGTTATAAGATCTAACTTATTCCAATGATAGGAAAGTAAGTTGAGCAAATGTCTCAACCACACACACCAATCTAGGATCACAAAACTCACGTGGATTGATTCTACTTCATAATAGATAAGTAGGAATTATTCCTACAGTTCGACCCTCGGTATTCATTTAATATATATTTCCTGCAGTTATTAACAATTCAATTTTGACCAGTTGAGGATAAAATGATAATTTCACTATCTTCTAATCAACCCAACACACACCGAAGTTTCAATTGGGTGCCATCTCACAATCAAATAACAAGTTTCAAAAGAATTCCACTTACAATTCATAAACCTTCTTTCACATTTACAACCCTACACGAACAACACGGCCCTCTTGACTGTCGCAACGTGCATGCATGAATCTCAGCCAAGAGTTAATGAAAATTATGGGTCCATTAGTCTCTTGATTGTACAAGAAAGAAATCTATCAAATTCAAAGGCGGAGATCATTTTTTATTTCAGTTACGCTCCTCATGCCCATGAACATGAATACGGGATTTGAAATCACCATGACTGGCAAGTTGACACAAAAAATGATATAGCAGCAATCGATTGATTTTTCTTGTGCAGGACGTGTGTTGGTCTTGCTATGGATTTATGACATTGGCGCGCTCCCGCCAAAGAATTGTGGAAGGATATCAGAGAAAGAATTTGTGATAGAAATCACTTTTGGTGTCTCATTCATGGGCGATAAGTGGCACTCAATAGAGAAAGCACATCGACATGAGCATACAAGTCTCTCAACGGAATAGCACAGAAAATATAGGAGTGATATGAATTTAGATTGACCGGACTTTATCTTCTACGATATGAATATGCGGGTAAAACCGACCATTCTCTTTCGTAGGGAAGCATATTTCCTCTGTAGGGATATATTCATTCTTTTCCTTCCCTTACCATAGATCCATTGAACTTGAAACAAGTTAGATGGAAGTGGAGAATGAATTCACAACTGCAACATCGACAAAGAGTGAGACATAAATTGATAGGGAACGGGATCTTGATGAATGTGCTCTATGTTTTGTTCATGTACATAAATTCCATTGTAGGGAAGATGATTATCATTCCACTAAAGAGATAGATCACAAAGCGGTTTAAAGTAGGGAAGATGATTATCATTCCACTAAAGAGATAGATCACAAAGCGGTTTAAAGATGGTCACCATATGATAGATGCATGACTCTTTTCTCTTACGATAAAAATGAGAACATATTGTGAATCCATATGAAACATAGAAAAATGCAGAGCTGTCAATCAACATGAGTATATGTCGGTTTTGAAAATATATAGAAAATGTGAATTGGATTTGGGAGGAGAGAAAGCAGATGTGGATTCAATTCCAAACAAATAAAAACAGGGATTCCATTGGGAAGACCTAATTCTTAAAGAAATATCACAACACTTCTATTTGTAAACCATAAGTAGTATGTTTTGTTTATGTTTGCATATTTTTACTCCAGGTCGATGGATGAAGCCTAGCGATGGGGGTGATTAAGTTTGTAGGTTTATCATTAAAATGTTTCCGCAGGTTTCAGTGTGGGCAAGTGCAACTCAATTGAAAATTCAGAAGAGGTGAAAAACTTAGTATGACACTTTTATTCACATTATTCCTAAAAATGTTTTTTAGTCATCCTACTTTATGATTATAGATTGCACACACGTTTTTGAAGCTAAAATTAATATGAAACTAAATATGTTTTATTTCCTTAACCTACTTACTCTATTCTAATTGGGAATTTAAAAATTATTTATGTGTAATGAAATTTCCAATGTAACCATACATGAAACAAAAGTAAAAATATATTAACTCTTGATTTTGAAAATTGAAAATCAAAATATACGAGAATATGTGAAATTAGCTGCTGTAAGTGTGATCTCATGAAATAAAAACAAAAACATTGATCAAACCTAGTACTCGCTTTGGAACCATCATTCGCTTTGGAACCATCATTCGATAAGGCTTTCATAGGCTTGATTATCATTGTGATTCATATCATTCGATGTCTCTTCTTTGTCCTCCTCGATCTCCTATTCGAATAGTTGTTCCCCATTAGATGTATAGGATTCTTCAAATATTGGTTCTTCGTTTGCTTCTGGAGGAGTGGTCAAGTCCTTGATTGCTATCAAGATCTCCTTTTCTAGGAAGAGGAGATCCCAACTTTTGCTAGGATTTGAGTGAGTTGCTCCAAACTTCTATTCATCATAAAAACATTTTACTGGTAATCAAATTAAATGCTATAAATGAAAAAAAATGGTACAAAATAGTATGAAATCAGAGATAAACAGGTACAAAATCAAAGGAAAACTGGTAAGAAAGAAAAGCTAGCGCATAATGAAAGCAATCCAAACTTACACTACAAAAATGTAAATGCAAAATAATAAACTAAATAGAGGCACACTTGCATAAAAAACAAACTCACATAAAAGAAATAATCTTGCAAAAAATGAAATAAATCTTTGCGGAAAGTAAACACTCTTGCAGGAAAAGTAAATCACACTTTGCGGAAAAATAAACCCTCTTGCGAATAAGAAACTTATTTGCATGAAAAAGAAACAACAAGGTTTTAGGGATACCCACCAAAGTGGATGCATCAACCTGTTATAGGTCACCGAAATTCCTTAGTGAATTCATCTTTGCATCTTATTGTTTCCACTCCCCCTTATTGTGTAATGTAAATTCAAACTATCTATTTACCAAAAATCCAATCCCCCTTTAGCACTATTAAGAGTTCATATGCTTAGCTAGATATCATTATTGTTTAATCCAATTTCACAAGAGTAGCATATGCAGAATCATTGAAAGAAACACAATCATAAGATAGACAAAATATTTATCCTCAGAAACCCTGAAGGGGAAGAAAACCCTGCAAAAATTCCCTTGTATAAGATATATAAGATAAAACCCCAAAATAGGTATTCTCCTCCTTGCTGGTATCTCTCTCTCTCTCTCTCCCCTATGTGCTACACAAGTGAGTGAGTCCATGTTTTAATGAGGAAAACAACTCCTCTATTTATACACTTTAATTCACTTGAATTTTACCCTAACAAGTTGGCCCCACTAAACTGACTGGGCCGACTTCACCCAGGAAGACTCAAAATAGTATTATATATTATTCATTAGGGTACTATTGACCCGACTTATAATGGAGGATTTACTTCATGACTCTATGATGACCAGTTATAATAATAACATCCTAATGGAGGAATAATAACACCTCCCTTGGGGTACATCAGTAAAACACAATTAGAATATCCTTTGAAGTTACAATATTTCAACACCCCCCCTTAACGAGAAGGGTATTCTACTAACAACATCATCATCAACTATAGGAGTAACGAGAAAGAGATTCTTCAGCAGTATCAAGGTAATACATCTATACTTCAGAGGAATTTTTCAACAATCATCAGTAACTGGTACAATTACTCTTCAATGTCTTTATCTTCTGCAGCACACGATCACTTGATCCTTTTTTTTTTCAACAACACTTGGATCTTTCGATCCTTCGTAGAAACACTTGGATCTTCTCGATCCTTTGCAGCAGTACTTCAATATTCTCAATACTTTGTAGCAGTACTTCAATCTTCTTGATCCTTTGCAACAACACTTTGATCTTCTTGAACCTTTGCAGCAACATTTCGATCTACTCGATCCTTTGCAATAGCACTTCGATATTCTTAATCCTTTGTAGCAGCACTTCGATCTTCTTGATCCTTTACAACCACACTTTGAACTTTTAGATCCTTTTCCACCACACTACCTGCAGTACACATGGTCTCTTTGCAGGATTATCAATCCCTGTCACTTTAGGACATAGGTCCAAGGATGATGCAATCCTCCATCGGTATACTCCCCCTTAACAAGGAGGGTCCATATATTGACCAGCTGGTTTGTCCGCAAGGACTCATCGTAAACCATCCTCATCCTTTTAGATCTAGGACCACTCTAAGAGAGTGTTATACTATGACATATATATGTACATGTAGGCATACTCTCCATGCAAGAGTATCATCTGCAACTATAGATCTTGACCGCACCTAAATGCAGACCCTGTTATCCGTAAGGACTCATCGTAAGAAATCCTCAGTGTAAAATCTAGGACCACTCCATGCGAGTGTTATACTACGACGTCCGTAAGGACTCATCATAGGACATCCTCAGCATTAAATCTAGGACCATTCGCAAATGAATGTTAGACTATGAAATCCACATATAAATCTAGGTACACTCTCCATGCGAGAGTAACGTCTACAAGGAAAATATCAACCACACCTAAATGCATGCGTTGTCATCTATAAGGACTCATTGTAGAGCATCGTTAGATTCAAATCTAGGATGAATCCTAGGTGAGTATTATTCTACGATATCCACAAAAGAATGTGGGTATACTCTCCATGTGAGAGTAACATCTGCAGGGTCATCCTTAGCTAGTAAGGACCACTCTCAGGAATATATTGTTATTTCCTACAAGACCATCCTCAAGAGAGGATACTATCATCCACAAGTGAATTTCAGACCTTGTCAACATATTCAAGCACACTTGGCCTCTTTCATACTGGAGCTTCATAGTCATTCCATCATCAATGACAGTCTTATCATCACTCTCCCTTTCCATGGAGGGTCCATATCATCAACCTGCTCCCTCTTTGTCTGAGGAGGGTTCATATATTTGACCTGTTCTTCCTTTCTGAGGAGATTTCATATCTTCGACTCATTCATCCTTTTTTGAAGAGAGTCGATATCTTCATCATTCCTTCTTGCAAGGAAATTTTGTAGTATCATCATTGTTCCTCTTTGCGAGGAAAGTCTTTTCTGACTACACCAAGCTTGTTGTGGAAATATTCAAAATTTACTCGAGATAGAGGCTCGGTCAACACATAAACAAATTTCTCATCGGTACTCACATACTAGAGCTTTATACCTTTGTTTTGTACCATATCCCTTATATAAAAGTATTGAATTTATATGTGCTTTGATTTATCATGGAACATAGGATTCTTTGTCATCTTTAAACAACTCTGGTTGTCACAAAGAATCACTTTGGTATCCAACTTCATGTCAAATAGACCTGAAATCCATTTCCAAAGCCATATCGCTTCACAACTAGTGGAGCAAGCTGTTATGTACTCTCCTTCAGCTATGCTGAGAGAAACATTGGACTGTTTCTTACTAAACAATGAGATCATGGCAGATCCTAGACAATAACATCCACTCGAGGTGCTCTTTTTGTCTACGACACTTCCTGCTCAATATGAATCTGTATATCCATACAATCTATAGTCATGATCTCTAACATATTATAGTCCAACATCTATCATACATTTTAGGTACCTCATCACATGCTTTGCAGCTATCAAGTGAACCTGTCTAGGTTTAACTAGATACTGACTTAAGATGTTCACAACAAAGCATATATCTTCCCTTGTATTCATCAATGACCCAATATTATGTATGTACTCAGTCATATCCACTAACTCTAATGATTCATCAGACAACAGCTTCAGGTTGGTGTCCATCTATGTGTCCATGGATTTACAATCCAACATATCAAATATTTTCAAGATTTCTACTGCATACTTTCCCTGGTTTAGAAAGATTCCTTTTGGGGTATGCCACACTTCTAGCCCGAGGAAATAATGCATCAATCCAAGATCGTTCATCTCGAATTCTTTGGATAGTTTCTTCTTGCTTTCTGTGATCTATTTCCCATTTCCAGTTAGAAATAGATCATCTACATACGTTAATAGTATGACATGTTCATCATCCATAATATTCATGTAAAGGTTAGGATCAGCTTTACTTTTGGTAAAGCCCAAGCTTGTTAAGAAGCTATATATTCTACCATACCAAGCTCTAGGAGCTTGCTTCAGTCCATACTAAGCCTTTTTCAACTTACATACATTGAGTCACTCTGTCTTCAACTTCAAATCCTTATGGATGTTCAATGTAAACCTCTTCCTCAATCATACCATTCAAAAAGGTTGTATTTACATCCATATGGTGTAGATCCCACTTCATCATGGAATCAAGTGTCATTATGGTTCTGATGGAAGTGTACCTTGCTACTGGAGCAAATGTCTCTTCATAATCAATCCCCTCATTCAGAGAGAATCCTCTGGCCACAAATCTTGCCTTGTACTTTCCAATACTTCCATTAGCAGCATGTTTTATCTTGTAGATCCATTTCAAAGATACCACACTCTTGTTTTCTGGTTTGGGTACTATATCCCAAACATCATTCTTCATTATTGACCGGTATTCTTTCATCATTTCTTCCACCCACTCTTTCTTCTGGATAGATTCCTCGTATATGGTGGGTTCTTGATCTACAAGGTCACACATCAAAGCTACATAACTGGAGAATGACTTTGATATTTTTCTTGTTCTTGTGGAGCCTTCTAGAGCTCCATACTCTTCTTCTTCTTGTATGATTTCTCTTACCCAATAATGTTTTCTCTTTCGAGATATATCCATATCATGGGGTTCCTGAGGTTCTATCATATCATGATCTTCAGATGCTACTATTTTTGGAGATGGTTCAACTTCTACCTTTGTGGGAGGTGCATCCTCTTCATGTACTTCTTCAAGCTTACACCTTTTGGATTTCTTAAGAGTTGTCTCTTCACCAAATGTTACATCCCTACTAATCTCTATATGATGGAATCTTTAAATGTATATCTTGAAGGCTTTAGATACTTCATAGTATCCAACAAATATTCCCTTCTTTCCAAAAGGATCCAACTTGGTTCTCTTCTCTTTCGAAATATGTATATATACTGGACAACCAAATATATTGAGATGGCTCACTTCAGGTTTCTTTCTTGTATACATTTCTTCAAAAGTCTTGAATCCAAGAGCAATGTGAAATAATCTATTTTGCGCAAACACAATTGTTTTTGTTGCTTCATCCCATGGGTACATGGGGAGGTCTTGGTCATGAATCATTGTTTCAATTCTTCCATGATGGTTCTATTCTTTCTTTCTACAACAACATTCCGTTGAGGATTGTAGGGAGTGGTTAGTCCCTCTTGATTACAGCCTCCTTGTAGAATGCTTCAAATTCTTTTGAAGTGTATTCTCCACCATTATCCGATCTCAGTGTCTTGATTCTTCTTTCTGAATGGTTCTCTATCAAGTCTTTGAATTCCTTGAATTTCCCAAACACTTCACTCTTGGTATTAAAGAAATATATCCATGCATTTCTTGAATAGTAATAAATAAATGTGACATAATATTCATATCCACTTAAATATGTGGAGAACATAGGACCACATACACCAAAATTAATTAATTCCAATGTACCTTTAGTCTTTGTTTCACTTTCCAGAAAGGGATGCTTGATGTTCTTTCCTCTTGCGCATCCTTTGCAAGTTCCCTCGTGACCAATCTTCAGATATGGTAACCCTGTTACCACCTTTATCACATAGGGTAGTGCTTTGTAGTTGATGTGAGAAAGCCTCCTATACCATCGTTCACTTGAGCTAGTGGTCTGATGGATGAGGGTTGTTTCTGGATGTCCTTTGAGTTTACACATTCCTCCTTTTTATTAACCAATTCCCACAACATCTTCAAGCGTCTTTCCTTTGGACAACATAATTACTTATCCACCTATAAAACAAACTCTATATGCTTTATTATCTAGTGTTGAGATGCAAATTAGGTTCTTTTTCAAACCTGGTACATATAGTACTTCCTTCATCTTCATGGAAGTTCCAGAGTCAAGATTGTAGATTGATTCACAAATACCTTTGATGGGATATTGATAGTCATCTCCTAATGATACTTTCTAAGGAGAGCTCTTTTCTTCAAGCCTTGATAGAGTTTTCTTCTTCCCTGTCATGTTCTTTGAAGAACCATTATCAATAAGCCATGTATCTTCTCCAGGTGTTACAGACCCAGAGAGTGTAGAGAATAGTACATATTCTTCTACATCTTCTTCATTTGTTAGTATCTTTCGAGGTCTTTCTTCGTCTTCCTCATCTTCAGCTAGATGAGCATGATGTCTTTTTTTGTTCTTCTTCTTTGATGGAAATTCTCTGCAAATGTGTCCTATCTTATGACAGTTATAGCATTAATACTTTACATAAAATTTCTTTTGATTGTTTTCTCTTTTCTTTTGAAACTTCTTCTTTGAAGGTTTATGACTACCCTTCTTCAATTTTGATTTTTTTCTTCCTTTACTATGGATGGCTAGAGCCTTATCATTTTTTGTAAGTAGAGCTTCTCTGTTAACTACTCTAGCTTCTTCTTGAATGCAATATTCCCATACAATGTCAAAATTCATACTTTTTTTTCTTTTCTAGCACACAGAGTTTGTATGAATGATCCCAAGGTCTAGTAAGACCATTGAGAGATTTCATAACTAGTTCATCCTCATCAAGGGTGTCTCCAATGGCACTTAGTTTCTCCATGAACTGGGATACCCTTATGAAGTAATCTTGAATTGATTCTCCTTTGCTCATCTTGGTGCCCTTCAGTTGAGATCTCAAATTCATCTTTATGTTAATGTTCCTTCCCTCATACATTCTGGAAAGTGCATCATACATTTTCTTTGGCGTTTTATTACATGACACTTGAGGGATCAAGTGATATTTGATAGAATAAGCAGTGATACTCATTGTGTTGATTATGTCTTGAACATGATTCTCCTTAGCTTCATCTACTTTTGGTTGTGCAACTTCATCCTTGATGTACTTCTCAAGACCATTCTCTTTAAGAATGAGACCAATCCTATACTTCCATGCTAGGAAATTTTATATGTATTCCAATTTGTCCTCAAGCTTAGTGCTTTGGGCCATCCTATCTAGAAGGTCATTAAAAATTAAAATTTTTCAAAATGAAAAGATGACCTTACCAGGAGATGTGCTTTACTGAGGTGAGTTGGTTGGTCCACCTGATTTCTGGAGATCCTAAATATCCACCCTTCAAATCTTACTTGCGAGGTTTTGATTTCGGCATAATTTCTGGTTCTGGTTTTTTGCAATTTTTTGGTTCATGGCCAAACTAGGGTTTGGATTTCCCAAATATTTAACCACTCAAAAAAATCGATGTTGGGCTCAATAGATGCACTCTAGTGAAGTGCAACTTTCTATGCAATTATATCTTCAAAATTCCAAACTTTGTAGAAACCCTAATTTCTTTCGGAGGGAGAGGAGAGAGAGATTCACCTTGTGAAAGTTGATCTATTCAGGCTAGCTCTAATACCATGTTAATATTTCATATGCTTAGCTAGATATCATTAGTGTTTAATCCAATTTCACAACAGTAGCATATGAAAAATCACTAAAAGAAACACAATCACAATATAGACACGACATTTATCCTGGTAAACCTTCAAGGGGAATAAAACCCAACAAAACTTCCTATGTATAAGATGTATAAGATAAAACCCCAAAACATGTATTCTCCTCCTTATTGTCATCTCTCTCTCTCTCTCTCTCTCTCTCTCTCTCTCTCCTATGTGCTACACAAGGGATTGAGTCTATGTTCTAATGAAGAACACAACTCCTATTTTTGTACACTTTAAGTTGCTTTATTTTTACCCTAATAAGTCGGCCCCACTAAACTGACTGGGCCAAATTCACCTAGAGAGACTCAAAACAATATTATATATTATTCATTGGGGTACTATTGAACTGACTTACAATGGAGGCTTTACCTCATGACTCTATGATGACCAATTATAACAATAACATCCAAACAGAGGAATAATAACATCTCCCTCGGGGTACATCAATAAAATACATTTAGAATATCCTTTGAAGTTACAATATTTCAACAAGCACCTCCTCGACAACGACGCCAAAATGTTGGTGAAAAATATTAAATGATTAATAATATATCCAACGATTTAAATTTCCAACCCGAGGAGAGCATAAAATTGTGAGATACAGGCAAAATATATGCAGGATTAGAGTAAGACTATCCTATTCTAATGTTTGAAAAGAAACAAATGCATGATTATCGTTGAATCTAAATCTAAGAAAGAACAAAATGGCATAAAGTAAATTTAATTCAAGAAAGCATGAAATTTGCATGAAAGTAAACTTAACTAAGAAAGCATGAAAATGAGCAAACTAATATATGATAATAACATGTGACAAGTGACAAATGATAAGTGAAAAATAACAAGTGACAAACACATGTGAACTCAACTAAAATCTATTTTAACAACTCATAAAAATAAGATTGAAACAATATGGAGAAAATCAAGAAATTTGCATTACATAAGAATCAAATTCATGACAAACCAGTAGAAATTATGGCTAACTTTCAATAAGAATTTGCATAACTCTTCTCTAAAAAAGAAACTACTTCCATGTCTTGCTTCCTATTCCTCACTCAAAAGATTTACATAAAGACTACTCCTACTTACTACTCACTTTCTATGAGCTTCCTCCCTTCAAATGAAGAGAGAGCACTCTTATTTATACATGAGTTGCTTTGAAAAGAGGATAAACAACTAATAAATGTCGATCCACTTTCCTCTCTCAAGTATGTACAACCAATTTCCAATAATTACAAAATATTATCACTTCAAATCCTCACAATTCCTGTCACAAATATTGGATAAGATATTCTATCCATATTTCCATGATCTTCTCCTTGGAATAAACTTGAATAATTATCTCCTTCGAATATTGAAATGGTGGAGGAAATATTTGAGAAGATTTTGAATGATCCTTTTGTTGAAAATCTTCAAATATTCCTACACATTACAAAGCTCACACAACTTTGAGATATACATGAAAATATGTCAATTTTCTAATATTTAATCACAAATTCTCTTAAAATACTTAAAAATAAATAAGTTGGAAAATAACAAGGTAAACCCTTATTTATTAATGAAAATGATACAAGGAATGGTGAATGAAGTGAAAAATAGGGATGAATGTGAGGAATAGTGAAAGGAAAATAGGATGGAAATGTGACAGTTGGGTGACAGAACAAGGCCCAAGCTCTTAACAACTTGAAGTTATGTTTGATTTTCTTTAAGTTGGGCCCCTTTTCATTAATTAGGATTGATTTTTTCATATTTGCAAGGGAAATGCACCTCAAAACAATGTGTTAAGCCCAAAATGATAGCCAAATGTTCAATGTTGTTATAGGTAAGGATAGGTAGGCTTGTATGACAATGTTGTGGGGTGTATTTAGAATGATCTATGGGTGCAAGAATGTGGATATCCAACATTAGGGTACTATCAGGGAAACTTTGACTAAGGATAAGAAGGATAATGAGTTTTCTAAGGCCAAAGAAAAGGTGTTGGTCATTTTATGGTTCAAGGAAGGTTGGTAGTGCTTTAAAACTTAATAGATTGGGTATCTATGTTATATTTTTATCATTTAATCAATATGATCTAGGATCTTATCTGAGAGAATAACATGCACAACAATAATCGCAAGAGATGAGAGACACAAAGAATTTTCCTCGGGGAAACCATAAAGGAGAAAACCCCGCAACTTCCTCAGAGATAGAATGAGCACCAATAGAAAAAGTAAAACCCAAAGATACAAAGATGATCTCTGACAATTGTTCTCTCTCTCACTTGTGCGAGATACTCCTCTCTCACTCATACGCTACTGTTGAGTGAGTGTGTGTGACAAATAGAGAGTCTCACTTTCTATTTATACTTGTTTTCCACTTGACAATTACTCTACAGGGATGACCTCACTAGGACAGTCTAATAACCCTAATATGACTCAATTGTGGGGACTATTTCCATGACTTAGAACAGAGCATTAACCTCAATGAATTTACATGATTTTATTATATTAATGACTCTCCCGATGGAAGGAACAAACATCTCCGTTGGTGTTGATGTATTTGTAACTTCGAAATGTATTCATCTGTATTTCTTATGTATTGTAACCCAATGTTTATTCCGGGATGTATTTGAGTCGTGTCATGCCCCAATGTTCCGATTGGGAAGCTTCTATAATGGGAAATTCATGTCAAGTCATTGTGGGTAACCCTCTTATTGGTCAAGGGTTAAAGTCCCCACAGTTGTGGGGCCCTTGGGTTATTAGACTATCCTAGTGAATTCGACCCTAGGTGAGTCATTGTAAGTCGGGGCAATAGTCCCCACCATTGTGTTACCCTCCTATTGGTCGGAGGAGGCAAAGTCCCCACAAGTGGTGGGGCACTAGGGTTATTAGACACTCTTAGAGATGTCGGCTCTAGTAAGTAATTGTTAAGTGAGGCCGACATGTTGGAGTGCACTTCAAGTGAACGGAAGAATATAAATAGAGAGTGAGAGCCTCTCTATTTAATCACTTGAAATACACACACTCACTCATTAGGGCGCATGAGTGAGAGAGGAGAAGCTCTCTCAGTGTGAGAGAGAGAGACTGATGCTATCAGGAGATCATATTACTATTTTGGGATTTTACTATTTTGGTGCTGATTCTATCTTTGAGGAAGTTGCGGGGTTTTCTCCTTTATGGTTTCCCTGAGGAAAACTCTTTGTGTCTCTTGTCTCTTGTGATGTGCTTATGTTTTATTGTTGTGCTTGTTATTCTCTCAGTGAAAAGATCCTAAGATCATAATGCTAGCTTATATGATGAAAAACTAACATGGTATTAGAGCTAACCTGAGAAGAAGACATTATGCAGCTACAGAATCTAGGAATTCTTACTTTTTGGGTCTCTCTCCACAATCTATCAGCAAAAGTATACTAGGCTGACTCTCCATTGAAGGGCGCATCTTTTTGTCGAAGCGGAATTTGATTCTGAGCATTTTCAGTTTTCGATGCAAAAATTAGGGCTTTCTACAGAAGAGGAATTTTTGAGTGAGACCAGCATAGGATTGTTCTCCTCATCAAAACCGAAGTTTAGAAACCTGGATCAAGAAATTTGGTTGGGTGAAACTCTGGGAAAGTCAAACCCTAGTTTGACCCCAAGCTGGAAAAACCCTAAATACTAAAACTGATAAGTTTTGGTAAAGTTTCTATATTCCAAGTTTGGAGAAGTCTCAGAAGCTGAAAATTTCAGGGGCCGAAGTTGAAATTCTTATGAAGACTGTGTCCAAAATTCAGTCTCATATTCTCTATATTCTGGGAGATATGATCCCTCCACGTTAGGGTTCTAGCCTCTTCCAGAATTCATCCCTAAACAGGACACCTGGGGAGAATTGCAATATCTTGGGATACAGAGGTCCAAACGGAATTCCCGAAGATGTTTCAGAAATTGCACGGAATTTAATTTCGGTGGTCTAAAGAACAAACTCAGAAGATGAACCAGTGACACGAGGCATGCCGTACAACATCGTTATTCTGAACAGTCCTGTAACAGGTCACCGTGGGAAACGGATCATAAATCCCAAATGGTGAAATAAATTATGATGAAACCTATGGTGTTGGATCAGGGACATCCGAGGTTACAGTAGTACAAAATTTAAGACATATAGGAGCAGCAATTTCGGAGATATCATAGAAACAGTTACAGGAATTTCTGCAGAAGAAATTGGAAAATTAGGGCTTCCTGTTCCGGGAGCTTCCCTTCACTGTTTTCAGAAAAAGAGTACATTGGACAGCTCCATTTGAAGAGATCTATCTGTCTATCCAATAAAATCTGAAAGAGTCCAAGTTTTGAAAATTAGGGTTTCTGTGTGTTGGCCTCCCAACAGATCCCTTTCCAAACTGCAAGGGAAAGGGAACCCACTAGAGAAAAATTTTGAAATCTGTAGCTACCGATTTCATTTCTGTAGCTTTCGGCTGCATATTTTCTGTAACTGAATTTCACGAGTGTGGGTTGGTTTTGAATTCCAAGACTTTATTACTTTATTGATCAAATGATCATATTGACAAATTCAGATTAATTATCTAAACACTCAATTCGATATCCATCTTAAAAGATACACGTGAAGGTTTAGAAATGAGCATATTTTTCCTTTTTACATTCGGCGAGGCAGGTCTAAATTGCATATCTGCGTTTTCACTTGAACTTGCATAATAGTACAACCTCTTTCTAGCTCTTCTCATTAAAATTTTCATGGTATTCTTTTAAATTCATTTGGTCCTTTGTATATTAATGTCTTCTCCAAATTATTTCTTTTTATATATTCATGATGGTCACATTTTATAAGCTGGTTTAAATTACTTATGTGAAATTATTCCTTATAATTCAAAGTAATTTTTGTTTTCATTAATCATTTATGTTTCCAAAAATTAATTTGTTTAAGGGATATATATTCATGACATATATGGGGCAAAAGTGTATACATTTTTACAAAAGGAAAATTCCAACTCTTGAATTTGTTTTACCTTCACGACAACCTCATAATTATAATAATATAATAATATTTTTTTTTAAATAAAAATTATGCATTTTGGTTGTTTAGGTTTAAAAGGGATGGTCGATACTGAAATGATCATGTAATGATTATCCTGTAATGATTATTTTTGTTTAAAAAAGTTTTCCTCTATGTACAGGTAACTCAAGAAGCCAGCTCAATGATCTCAATAAAACCAGGACGCCACATGCTAAATATAGATTACAATCAACCAACGCATTAAAGGAGATTGCCATTGAATCTTCAGCGAAATCAGAAATCCGACATTGAAATGTGGTTATTTTGACAGTTGTCTATAGGAGAAATGCCCTTTCGCCAGAGTTATCTAATCGTGAGGAGATTGATGCGTTACTGTCAGTGCAAAATTGTAACACATTATGTGCATACAGATTTAAAAGATTTCCAAGCCGCTACAGGATACCGAATTGTTTGGAATCGTTCCATTAATTCACAGCTTTTGCTAGGAAGGTGATATTACCACGAATTGGGGAGAGTTTTCGGATCAGACCAATCAGCTTAACAAACAGCGAGTAGAGAAGGCACCTGGTTGTTGATATAAATAATGGAGTTTCCACTGCCAATAGAGGAAGGAAGCTGGGCAGCGCTGGAGAGATTTTTCTTTCACAGTTCAGCGCAGATGGGGGACAGGTAGAGGCTTTAAGAGATTTCTCTCAAAGGTTCTGGAAAGGTTGTTGCCTGAAGGGATCTAGAAAACAGAAAGTGGAAGAATGCACTGCACTAAGGCTGATGGATGGAGGAATGTTTTTCTTCATACTTATGTTTTCTTTCTGCAAATGATTTTGAAGAAGGAGGCTGGTGGATTGAGTACGTGCAGGAGCTGCTTTCCAGAGAGATCCAGGTTCCAGGATTAAGATTGTTAGAAGTTTTCTGTAATTTATACACTTTCCAATTTCTGGAGAATTTTTGTGGAACTGAAGCATCAAATTATTTTGAGTTTTCTGTTTTCGAAAATCTTCATTACATGTTGTAACTGTGTATTTATTTCTACTAATAATATAAACTTTGAATGATTTTAAGTTTCTATTATTTGTATTTAAATGCAAACTCTTCTTTCAAATTTTATTGTTTCCAGCGTTATTTTGATTATTAATTTTTAATTATAATGATTTATAATTAAAAATTATGTTATCTTTTACATATGAAAGGAATTACTTTACTTTTTTATGTTAATGATAGTTAATCAGAAATGCTGGAAATGTTTTATTTACTTTTCCTTCTTTGAGTGTTTCACAATAATGAAATGGTTGTAAAAGAATGTACTGTTGAATTATTTCATGTGTTATATTCTTTATTTCTATTTAATTAAAGTACATGAAAAAGAAGTAAAGGTTCTTTTTGATCAAGAAATCTTTTAGGTTAGATATACTTTAAATAGTTTATTTAGTTTTATTTTCTTTGATTGATTAAAGTATTAGTGGATGTTTCTATTATACTTTAATTCAATTATATTTACTTTATTTTGAGCTTATCCTTTTCTTGGAAAATTAAAAAGATAATTCACAAAAATAGCAACTAGGTTTCCTATTGTTTCAATATTGTAAATGTTATTACATATCTGTATATATATAAATAAATAGATTAGATTTTTATAATATTTTCTTTATTTTAGATTAGTTATTAGTTTTCCTGTACATTTGATTTAGTTCTATCTTTTAGGTTTCTTTTAGATTAATTCTTTGGCCAATGGATCCATAAAACCCGTCAGGAACAACCATCCCAAACAGCTTGGAACCTGCTTTAAGGATCTCGGTCTGGGTTGTCTCCCCTTGTTGCGAGCAAGTCACATTTGCCCGTCAACAAATTAGTGCTAGAAGGAGGGCCTCATCAGCAAGAAGGCCATTTTGAGTTGTTTTATTTTTTATTTCATTTATTTTTATTTTTTTTGAAATGACTGATATCATTGTTTTAGATCATGCTTTCAGTTTTCATAAATCTGGTGAAAGTCTTTGTCCGGAGATATCTAATTTCTTGCGACGACTGAGCTTCAATGGAGAAGGTAATATTTCTTCTTCTCATCAGCTTTCAGATTTTAATTCTTTTTATGATTTCATAGATCTATTTGATGAGGTTGAGAAATGCAGACTTTTTGCAGCCACTTTCACAGGAAGAATTCTGAGTTAGT
>LPNX010073554.1:0-93868 GCA_001517045.1 Pseudotsuga menziesii | reverse complement strand
TTTCTTTATCTTACCTCTCTCTCTCATATACATGATTTGGAAAAAAATGAAAAATCTGCAATAGATAGCATGCATGTTAATTTATCAGTTGAAAATGATTAAGAATCTATTTTTTCTAATTCCACTGCTGAAAATGAAATTGTTGAAAATGGACAAATCACAGAATCTTATGTCATGCAATTTCAAGAACAAGAGAATAAAGATGATGATTCAACTTTTACATTAAGTGATAATTTTAAAACTCTTGCTGTTCACAATGCAATGGAAGATAAACCACAAATTCTTGATTCTTCAACTGAATGTGCTAGTGATGATATAATTTCATTATCTTCTTCTCATGATGAGTTAGTTCCTTTCATTCCTTCACAAATTCATTAGTTCAGAGTTTTACTGATGATGCTTCTGTTAAAGCAGTCAATGAAACAAATCATAGCAACAGAGAAGCATTTACCTTTTTGTACTCTGAATCTTACTACTCTTTGTATCCTGATGTTTTTGCTGATCATAGATTCCATTTACATGTTAATGATTTTCTAAGGAATACTCTATTATGGTCAGATTTTGATAGAATACAAAGGAATACACTTTTGGAGGATGAAGGACACATTGATATCTATTTTGATTTATTTCAAATTGGTCATGAAAAATATAACAATTTTTCTACTATCATCACTCATCAGACTCATGCATATTCATCTATTTCATCTTTTGTCAGTAAGGATTATGATTTAGTTTGTAATATTGAAAGGGATGTACAATTTATTCATGATGTATTGAACATTGATTTTCTTCATTGCAGCATGATAATTATATCTGAAGCCAATATCAACAATTTTAATCTTCACATTAAAAGACACAATGACGTATTTGATTTCAAAATTATACCCAAATGTCATTTTGTTCTTTTTAAATTTAGTCATGATGATATTGTGTTAAAAGATACATTTTTTACTGATCATTTTTCACGAATTTTGAATCATACTTCTGATAAGATCCTTCTTAGTCATGATTATCATGAGAAATTTATTTTTCCCCAACTCGATTTTTATGATCCAATTTATATATGGTGGGAGGAATCATTTAGGAAAAGGTTTCCATGTCACTTTTCATGCTTTGTACATACAAAATTTGATTTAATTTATTTTCTTCGTTTTAAAGTATTCCAATTTCCAATACTCATACATAACTTGTTTTCTTTGGCAGGTTTCAAGCTACGCGAATGGCTTCATTGGAAATACACGTTTACTTAATTTGTATATATTTTATTAGTTTATATTAGGTTTATAATTTAGATTGATTTATGTTTGTTTATATTTGAATAAATGCAGGTATATGGAGTTGCAAAAACATAATTCTAAGGGTGAGACGACGACATCATTATCAGGGAAGCAATTCTTTACTTTCTCTCTCTTTTAAATCTTCTCATTAAAATAAAGCAATTTTCATGCTTTCATAGCTGCATATTCATTAGGATTTATTTTGTTACTTTTATTTCTAAATAAAACACAGTAGATTAACATCCCATCAATTATTAAAAAACAACTTTGACTTAATTGAAAGATTTAATATATATATATATATATATAGGGATAAAAAACTTTAAAACACGTTAATCTATTTTTTTTCTTTCTTTGCTGATAATTAGTCATATGTTGTTAAACCTGTTTTCCATTTGATGAGATCTTGATTAACTCATGTGTTATGTGTATATAATTTGATTTAAAATTTCATAGACTCTGAAATCCTTTGTTTCAGTAATTTGCTCAAATAAAACTCATGTATATATTGTACACTTGTAATTACTCGTTGTTTTCTTTTCAATTTATTTTTATTTTTATTTTTTATTTTTGTTTTTCTTTTGATTTTTCAAAACCAGGAAAAATGATTGAGATCTGGGAATGTTTTTCTGTCATAAACTTGGAATCTGATTATATAAAAGAAGAAGAAAACTAGACTTTAGAAATCTGCTCTTTATCTCAGATATAAAAAGAAAAAGAAATTGAACTGTAGTAAATATAAAAATTACTAGATGAAAACTTTTACTTTACTTCGTTTCTTTTATCATTATCCTCAAATTATTGGATTTAATGAATGTCGAATTCACTATAACTAGGAATTCTTTGACTTATTTAGAAATCAGTTCTAGGAAAGCAGTTGCAATTTAAAAATAAATCAGTTATCTATAGATCCTTTACGCTATCTTACTCGTAAAGAGTTTCCTATTACGTTCCCCCATTATAAACATGAAAATCTCTTGTAGATGAGCACTTAAATGCTGAGTATGAAACCTTCTTTAAACTTATTAGCTTGGGATATAAGCCGTTGGGTAGAATGGGTTAAAAGACGTACCCTTTCGAGGCTATGGACGCCTATGGGCAGGAGGGCTCTGTCTGTGGAAAACTTGGATTCCAAATCATAAATTGTTGTATATACAAAAATATATAAGAATCCAAAGCCATCCCACACTCGTGAAGAGGTTCCAATGCTGCTTACCCATTAATAAAGTGAGAAGTTCTAAATTTTCGTATTTTATCTTATCTTGGGACTAGAAGGGTAGGATGTATGGTTAAAAGTCAACCCTTTCGAGGCTATGGACGCTTCCGAGGAGGGTCATGACTGTAGTATTGGGATCATATCTTTAAAAAAAAAAAAAAACTGGTCAAATATCAAAATTGCGTTGTATTTCCCAGGGCTAATTTCTTTTGGAGTCTTATGTTTTCTGAAAAAACTTAAAATTTGTATCATTTTTGAAGGTAATCTCTGGATAATGATAAAAGAATTGAATCTGGTATTAGTTTGAAATCTAGTTTTATCAAAAAACACAGTTCTTTTATCTTCAAGAAAATGCTAATCTGAGTTAAAGAAATTTTTTTCTTGTCTTGTTACATACATAAGTCAGATTTCACGTTCTTGCAGAGATAACTGCTTCACCCCGTAAAGTCACCATTTGTTGGCCTCCCAACAGATCCCTTTCCAAACTGCAAGGGAAAGGGAACCCACTAGAGAAAAATTTTGAAATCTGTAGCTACCGATTTCATTTCTGTAGCTTTCGGCTGCAGATTTTCTGTAACTGAATTTCACGAGTGTGGGTTGGTTTTGAATTCCAAGCCTTTATTACTTTATTGATCAAATGATCATATTGACAAATTCAGATTAATTATCTAAATACTCAATTCGATATACATCTTAAAAGATACACGTGAAGGTTTAGAAATGAGCATATTTTTCCTTTTTACATTCGGCGAGGCAGGTCTAAATTGCATGTCTGCGTTTTCACTTGAACTTGCATACTACTACAACCTCTTTCTAGCTCTTCTCATTAAAATTTTCATGGTATTCTTTTAAATTCATTTGGTCCTTTGTATATGAATGTCTTCTCCAAATTATTTCTTTTTATATATTCATGATGGTCACATTTTATAAGCTGGTTTAAATTACTTATGTGAAATTATTCCTTATAATTCAAAGTAATTTTTGTTTTTATTAATCATTTATGTTTCCAAAAATTAATTTGTTCAAGGGATATATATTCATGACATATATGGGGCAAAAGTGTATACATTTTTACAAAAGGAAAATTCCAACTCTTGAATTTGTTTTACCTTCACGACAACCTCATAATTATAATAATATAATAATATTTTTTTTAAATAAAAATTATGCATTTTGGCTGTTTAGGTTTAAAAGGGACGGTCGATACTGAAATGATCATGTAATGATTATCCTGTAATGATTATTTTTGTTTAAAAAAGTTTTCCTCTATGTACAGGTAACTCAAGAAGCCAGCTCAATGATCTCAATAAAACTAGGACGCCACATGCTAAATATAGATTACAATCAACCAACGCATTAAAGGAGATCGCCATTGAATATTCAGCGAAATCAGAAATTCGGCATTGAAATGTGGTTATTTTGACAGCTGTCTATAGGAGAAATGCCCTTTTGCCAGAGTTATCTAACCGTGAGGATATTGACGCGTTACTGTCAGTGCAAAATTGCAACACATTATGTGCATACAGATTTAAAAGATTGCCAAGCCGCTACAGGATACCGAATTGTTTGGAATCGTTCCATTAATTCGCAGCTTTTGCTGGGAAGGTGATATTACCACGAATTGGGGAGAGTTTTCGGATCAGACCAATCAGCTTAACAAACAGCGAGTAGAGAAGGCACCTGCTTGTTGATATAAATAATGGAGTTTCCACTGCCAATAGAGGCAGGAAGCTGGAGAGCGCTGGAGAGCGCTGGAGAGATTTTTCTTTTACAGTTCAGCGCAGACGGGGGACAGGTAGAGGCTTTAAGAGATTTCTCTCAAAGGTTCTGGAAACGTTGTTGCCTGAAGGGATCTGAAAAATAGAAAGTGGAAGAACGCACTGCACTGAAGCTGATGGATGGAGGAATGTTTTTCTTCATACTTATGTTTTCTTTCTGCAAATGATTTTGAAGAAGGAGGCTGGTGGATTGAGTACGTGCAGGAGCTGATTTCTAGAGAGATCCAGGTTCCAGGATTAAGATTGTTAGAAGTTTTCTGTAATTTATACACTTTCCCATTTTTGGAGAATTTTTGTGGAACTGAAGCATCAAATTATTTTGAGTTTTCTGTTTTCGAAAATCTTCATTACATGTGGTAACTGTGTATTTATTTCTACTAATAATATAAACTTTGAATGATTTCAAGTTTCTATTATTTGTATTTAAATGCAAACTCTTATTTCAATTTTTATTGTTTCCAGCGCTATTTTGATTATTAATTTTTAATTATAATGATTTATAATTAAAAATTA
Organism: Pseudotsuga menziesii; assembly: GCA_001517045.1. Lineage (NCBI taxonomy): Eukaryota > Viridiplantae > Streptophyta > Pinopsida > Pinales > Pinaceae > Pseudotsuga > Pseudotsuga menziesii. Next base: position 89,084 of record LPNX010073554.1, on the reverse strand, counting down.
TGTTACCTTTTACATATGAAAGGAATTACTTTACTTTTTTATGTTAATGATAGTTAATCAGAAATGCTGGAAATGTTTTATTTACTTTTCTTGGAAATGTTTTTACTTTTCCTGGAAATGTTTTATTTACTTTTCCTTCTTTGAGTGTTTCACAATAACGAAATGGTTGTAAAAGAATGTACCGTTGAATTATTTCATGTGTTATATTCTTTATTTCTATTTAATTAAAGTACATAAAAAAGAAGTAAAGGTTCTTTTTGATCAAGAAATCTTTTAGGTTAGATACACTTTAAATAGTTTATTTACTTTTATTTTCTTTGATTGATTAAAGTATTAGTGGATGTTTCCATTTTACTTTAATTCAATTATATTTACTTTATTTTGAGCTTATCCTTTTCTTGGAAAATTAAAAAGATAATTCACAAAAATAGCAATTAGGTTTCCTATTGTTTCAATATTGTAAATGTTATTACATATCTATATATATATATATAAATAAATAGATTAGATTTTTATAATATTTTCTTTATTTTAGATTAGTTATTAGTTTTCCTGTACATTTGATTTAGTTCTATCTTTTAGGTTTCTTTTAGATTAATTCTTTGGCTAACGGAGCCATAAAACCCGTCGGGAACAACCATCCCAAACAACTTGGAACCTGCTTTAAGGATCCCGGTCTGGGTTGTCTCCCCTTGTTGTGAGCAAGTCACATTTGCCCGTCAACACTGTGACAAACCCTATATCAGCCAGCTCCGGAACCAGGACAGACACCTCAAATCGGTAAGATCTAATCCTTTTCTATTTTCATTTGAGGTTCTTATTTCAAAAGTGATCTATCACATCAGCTTGGTGATAAGCTTGGTGAAGTTGACAAATTCCAAGCATAGAAGTATTTGATCTCTCTAAAGAAAATGGATTGGACACCTACATGAGCATAGAGGTTCCAGTTTCAGAGGGAGATGAGGCTAAAAGCCTTACGCAAGGAGAACTTGGTCAAGGCCAAGAAGATCATGGTTGATTCAGTCACAGATCAACTTGTACCACAAGTGTATTCCTTAAAGATATCGATGAGGTTTGATTCCTTGACCAAGCTATTTTAAGGGAAGAACATAAATCAGAATATGACCTTAAGAAACCAGTTGAAGAATGTGAAGATCCAAAATGCAGAGACCATGCAGTCATAAGAGTCTCTCAAATCAAGAACAACTTGAAGCGGTAAAAGAAGAAATGAAGAATGCATAAGTGGTGATGGCCACCTTGAATAGCCTTTCAGGATCATGGGATTCATTAATGCGAGGAATGTGTGCCAGAAGGAAGTGATTACTTTCAGAAGACTTTGGGAAGAAGAAGAAGCTCGACTCATAAGAAAAGAAGAGAATATGGAAGCAACTGAAGATCAAGCTCTCATCATCCAAAGAAGATCCCTCAAGCGATGAGGAATATGAAGATCTCAACTCTTGAAGAAATGATGCTATAATGAATGAAGAAGACGATGAAGTCGAAGGCTCAAGAAGAAGTCTACCCATGAAACAAATAAAGATAAGTATTCAATTGTCATTTCATGATATTGTTTTGTTATGCATTTGTTTATATTTAGTTAAAGTATTATGCATGATAGGATGTTTGCATCAATGACAATAAACTACTAATATGCATGTGATGGGTAAGTAGCTCATGGTGCTATACAACTCTCCATTGCTACTTATCTAGAATGAAACCTCTTTGTTGACATATTGGATTAGTGCACAATTGCAATGTTGTCCTGGTAGAGATGGAAGGCATCTAGAAAGTTTCAGTGAGATATGGATGAATGTTGTATTAGCTAAAGTAGTTGCATGATCATATATTTATGCATAAGTATTTGCAAATATGAATATTCCTTATGAAATGTTCTAACCATACAAATGCATTTGACTTATGGGAAAGACCGCATACATAATCGCCTACAAGCAAAGAAGAATGAAGACTTGTTCCGAAGAGCAAGTGATAACATTTCAAAATGAAGAATAATATGACGAATGCAGTGACATCATTGATGCAGAACCTTCAAGATATGAAGAAGTAATTAAGAAGAAAGGCAGAAGACCAGTTCAATAAGAATGATGTCTAGGATGCAGTATCGACACGTGAAGAGAAGTTCGTAGTTCCATCATGCAATAGATGGAAACATCATGGGATTCAAAGCAAGATTCGTAGCATGAGGCTTCTCACAAAAATAAGGCATAGACTACGAAGAGACATTTGCAGCCACTGGAAGTGAAGTCACATGACATGCATAATCATGCATGCAAATGAAAGAAGATCTTGTACGAGTTCAGAAGACACCCATGGGATAACACATACATGATGATCTTGATAAATATATTAACCTTTGCTACAAGGTTGATAAAGGATGACAAGCTCACAAATGGATGTGAGAAGAACTTTTGAAAAAGTTCAAAATAGAGGATCTTGGTATCCAATGATCCTAGATGGATACTACTTGTCACTCTGGTACAGAATGTTTTAGTGCATAGAGTACGGAAGATAGAGGGAGTATGATGCTCTGCTTCAGAGGGAGTGACTGGAGAAGATCCTAAGGTTCGACATGGTATGACAAGATGGGTTGATTGCTGATACAAAGAGAAAGATTGCTACTGAGTTTGAAATGAAGGACTTGGGGATGATGCATTACTTTCTAGGTATGGAGGTGTGGCAGAGTATGGATGAAATCTTCCTTGGACAAGGGAAGTATGCAGTAGAGATCCTAAAGAGGTTTGGGATGATGGAATGCAAAGCTATGCCACTCCTATGGTATCGAAACTGAAGCTATTGAGTGATGCTTCATCAGAGTCAGTTGATGCCATGATGTATCGTCAGATGATTGGGTCATTGATGTACCTGACGAACATCAGACCAGACATTTGCTTTGCTGTGAACACCTTGAGCTAGTTCTTGATAGATTCAAGAAATGTTCACTTGATTGCTGCAAAGCATATTCTAAGGTACCTGAAGGGTACAGTTGATTTTTGGGCTCAAGTACGATGCGAATCAAAAGATTAACCTGGAAGGTTATGTTGATTCAGATTGGGCAGGCAGTGCCATCGACAGGAAGAGTACTTCAGGATGTTTCTTCAGTATGGGATCAGGTGTGATCTCTTGGTTTAGCAGGAAGCAATCCTGCGTGGCACTGAGTACAGCTGAAGTAGAGTATGTCGCAGCTTGTTCAGCTAGTTGTGAGGCAGTATGGCTACAGAAGCTACTATCTGATATATTTGATCTCTAGTTGGATGCTACTTGTATACATTGTGACAACCAGAGTTGCATGAAGTTGTCAGAGAATGCAGTGTTCCATGACAACTTGAAGCATATCGAGATCAAGTATCACTATATCAGGGATATGGTGCAGAGGGGAGCAGTGAAGCTCCAGTATGTTGCGACGGAGGAACAGATAGATAATGTATTGATGAAGCCATTTGCTAGGCTCAAGTTCGAGTACTTCAGGGAGAATCTTGGTGTTCTCCAAATCGAGGTTTCCTCCAAGAGAAAGTGATGAGACCCATAGCCATTCTGACATGGTGAGAGGATTGGTTCCTTCCATGGTCAGATGTAAGGGCTAAGCCATTCTATCATGGTGATAGGGTTGCTCCCTTCCATGTCAGATATGAGTGCTGGCCATTCTGTCAAGTAGGACAGATGTAAGTGAAATTGCCATTCTAGGAATGGAGGCACCTGGTCAGTTACCAGGAACACTTAGTGTAAAAACTGAGTAGCCATTCTGATGTGATAGAGGGATGTGTTCCCACTTGATTAGATGTAAGGGATGAACCATTCTGTCATGGCTAAAGGATTAAGTTCCTTCCATGTCAGATGTGAGTGTTGGCCATTCTAATGAGCAGGTCAGATGTAAGGGCAACTGCCATTCTCTAGGAGAATGGAGGCGCCTGGTCAGTCACCAGGTAGCTCAGTCAAGGACTGGGGGCCATTCTGATATGACTGCTGGGATGTGTTCTCATAGGATCAGATGTGAGTGCAATCCCTTCCATCACTATGAGCAGGATGTGTTCCCACCTGGATGGATGTAAGTGCAGATCCTTTCTGGAGCGATTGAGGGATGTGTTCCCATGTGCTCAGATGTAAGTGCTGAAATCTCTCATCACTGTGAGTAGGATGTGTTCCAGCCTAGATGGGAGTCTTTCATCATTGTGAGCAGGATGTGTTCCAGCCTGGATGAAAGTGGGAAAATCTTCCATCACTGTGAGTAGGATGTGTTCCAGCCTGGATGGAAGTCTTCCATCACTGTGGTAGGATGTGTTCCCGCCTGGATGGATGTGACTTTCTGACGAGTAGGTCGGATGTAAGTGCTGAGCCTTTTCACAGATATTAGTGATGTGATGTCCTATCATGTTGGTGAATGTGAGTGTTGGGCCTTTCTAATGTGATTATAGGATTGGTTCCTATATGATCAGATGTGAGTGCTAGGCGTGCCTTTCTAATGAGTAGGTCAGATGTAAGTGCTGGGCATGCCTTTCTGATGAGTAGGTCAGATGTAAGTGTTGGGCGAAGACCTACATGATGGCTAGGCCTACAACCAGCATGAAAAAGGGCTGGCTCTGCAGAACTTCCTGTGACGAGAAGAATCATGAGATAACACCAGGGATGATCCAGATCGAGCGATGATTGAGATCCAGTGATGATAGCCAGCGATGATCCAGATCGAGTGATGATCGAGATCCAGTGATGATGATCCAGCAGTGATGATCCCAATCGAATGATGATCCAGATCCAGTCCAGTGATGTTGATCCAGATCAAGAGATGATCCAGATCCAGTGATGATGTTCCATGATGATCCGGATCGAGTGATGATCTAGATCCAGTGATGATGATCCAGATCGAGTGATGATCTAGATTCAGTGATGATGATCCAGATCAAGTGATGATCCAGATCCAGATGAAGATGACTTGAAAATGAAGATGACTTACAGATAAAGATGACTTGAATATGAAAATGACTTTGAAGATGACGAAGACCTGACGATTACCGAGATGATACAGAGAAGAAGACTTGTGCTAATAGATTGTGTCGAGAGAATACCTTCCTAGTTAAGAGGGAGTGTTGATGTATTTGTAACTTTGGAATGTATTCATCCGTATTTCTTATGTATTGTAACCCGATGTTTATTCCGGGATGTATTTGAGCCGTGTCATGCCCCAATGTTCCGATCAGGAAGCTTCTATAATGAGAAATTCATGTCAAGTCATTGTGGGTAACCCTCTTATTGGTCAAGGGTTAAAGTCCCCACGGTTGTGGGACCCTTGGGTTATTAGAATATCCTAGTGAATTCGACCCTAGGTGAGTCATTGTAAGTTGGGGAAATAGTCCCCACCATTTTGTTACCCTCCTATTGGTCGGAGGAGGCAAAGTCCCCACAAGTGGTGGGGCACTAGGGTTATTAGACACTCCTAGAGATGTCGGCTCTAGTAAGTAATTGTTAAGTGAGGCCGACATGTTGGAGTGCACTTCAAGTGAATGGAAGAATATAAATAGAGAGTGACAGCCTCTCTATTTAATCACTTGAAATACACACACTCACTCATTAGGGCGCATGAGTGAGAGAGGAGAAGCTCTCTCAGTGTGAGAGAGAGAGACTGCTGCTGTCGGGAGATCATCTTACTGTTTTGGGATTTTACTATTTTGGTGCTGATTCTATCTCTGAGGAAGTTGTGGGGCTTTCTCCTTTATGGTTTCCCCGAGGAAAACTATTTGTGTCTCTTGTCTCTTATGATGTGCTTATGTTTTATTGCTGTGCTTGTTAGTCTCTCAGTGAAAAGATCCTAAGATCATAATGCTAGATTATATGATGAAAAGCTAACAGTTGGGGTACAATGAAATACAATATAAAATATACAAATGAATACATTCCGAAGTTACAAATACATCAACACTCCCTCTTAACTAGGAAGGTATTCTCTTGACACAGTTCATCAGCACAAGTCTCCATCACTAGATCATCATCAAAGTTGGATCATCATCATCATTTATGCCACTATCTTGAGAAAATTGTGTTGTCTCTGAAATCTACTTGTCATAGGAAGTTCTACAGAGCCAACCCTTTTTCATGATGGATGTAGGCCTAGCCTCCATGTAGGTCTTCATCTACAATTCCAGACCTTTTTCATCTTGGATGTAGGTATCTGCACTTATATCTGACCATGGGAGGCCCATCTTGCCACCATGTCAGAAAGGCTCAGCACTTACATCCGACCATGGGAGGCCCAACCTGCCACCATGTCGAAAAGGCTTAGCAATTACATCTGACCATGGGAGGACCAGCCTTCCACCATGTCAGAAAGGCTCAGCACTTACATCTGACCATCGTAGACCCAGCCTACCACCATGTCGAAAAGGCTCAGCACTTATGTACGACCATGGGAGTCCCAACCTTCCACCATGTCGGAAAGGCTCAACACTTACATCTGACCATGGGAGGCCCAGCCTGCCACTATGTCAGAAAGTCTCTACACTTACATTCGAGCATGGGAGGCCCAGCCTGCCACCATGTCGAAAAGGCTCACCGACTCATCACTTCCCCTTGGAAGGAACCTTGATCTAAAGAACACCAATATTCTCTCTGAAGTAATCAAACTTCACTCTTGCCATTTCTAGCATGGAATCACATCAGGGTTGATTACGTCCAAGGATAAACTATGAGCTTCACTAGGACTGATTACATCCAAGGACAACCTACAGGGATGATTATGTTTGAGAAACCTACGAGCTTCACTAGGATTTTATGCTCAGACAACCTGTCTCACTGGCTATGCTAGAACTCATCACTCCCTCTTTCGAAAGATCTCTATCTGGATCACATACTGGAGCTTCACTGCTCCTCTCTGCATCATACAAATATGCAAGTTAGATTAATCAAATCAAATAGTAGTTTTCAAAAGAAACATACTACCTCACAAATAGTCGAGTAAGTGGAAACATATTTTTCCTCGGCTGTACTCAGTGCCATGCAGGACTCCAGCCTACCAAAATAGTAGGCCATATTGGATCTCAAACTGAAGAAGCATCCCAAGGAGATCTTCTTTTCAATGGCACTACCAATACAAATCAACATAACCATGCAGGTTAGTATTCTTATTCATATCATACTCAACTGTACCCTTTAGGTACCTCACTGCATGCTTTGCCACCAGGCGAGCATGTCTTGGATCCATCAAGAAATGGATCTGGTTGTTCACAGTAAAGCATGTGTTTGGTCTTGTATTTGTCAAGCACATCAAATCATCTGATCTGTTATCAACCATCTCACATGAAGCATCACTCAATAGCTTCAGGTTCGATGCCATAGGTCTGGCCATGGCTTTGCAGTCCATCATCCCAAACCTCTTCAGGATCTCCACTGCATACTTCCCTTATCCAATGGATATTCCATCTGCACTCTACCACACCTCCATGCCTAGAAAATAGTGTGTCATACCCAAGTCCTTTAACTCGAACTCGAAAACAATTCTCCTTCTTGAATATTTAATGAGTTCCTCTTTTCTTGTCAGGAACAGGTCATCGACATATAACAGGAGCATCAATAGTCTTTTTCCTTCATCCTTGAAGCAAAGTTTGAAATCCTCTTTACTCTTATTAAAGCCTAGATCCATTAGTAATATGTCCATCCTATCATACCATGTCAAACCTCAGGATCTTCTGCATTCACTCCCTCTGAAGCGAAGCATCATTCTACCTCTTCCTTTTCTATTCTACATATTGACACATTCTTTATTGGAGTGACAAGTAGCTTCCTCTGCTACTAATATTCTATGTATCCATCTAGGGTCACTGGATACCAAGATCCTCTATCTTGAACTTTTTGAAAAGTTCTTCTCGCACCCATTTGTGAGCTTGTCATCCTTTATAGGCTTTCATCTTCAACCTTGTAGCAAAGGTTAAGATCTTCACCACTCTAGGTGATCTTCAAGCTCCTCATGAATGTTTTATCCCATGCGTGCCTTGTCATGTGTCTCAACTCCTAGTGGATGCAAATATCTCTTCATAGTCTATGCCTTCTTTTTGTGAGAATCTTCATGCTACGAATCTTGAACTATCTTCACTTGTTCTTTGGAACAAGTCTCATCCTTCTTTTCTTGTAAGTGATTGTACATGATCATTCCTACAATTCAAATGCATCAGTTGAATGGTTAGAACCATTTCACAAGGAATATTCACAATGGAAAATTCTTATGGATAAAGATATAATCATGCAACTATTTTAGCCAATACAACATTCATCCATATCTGGTATACACAAACTTTCCAAATGCCTTCCATCTCTACCATAACATTATTGATATTGTGCACTAATACCAATATGTCAGCAAAGAGGTTTCATCCTAGATAACTAGAAATGGAGTGTTGTATAGCACTATAGGCTACTTATCAATAACATGCATATTAGTAGTATATTGTTCATTAATACAGACATTCTATCATTCATAATACATTTCAAAGCTAAACAATGTCATATAAACAACTAGATATATAGGAAAATACAATTCAAATACTTATCTTTATTTGTTTCGTGGGTAGACTCCTTCTTGAGTCTTCAACTTCATCATCTTCTTCATTCATGAAATCATCATTTCTTATCCAAATGCTAAGATGCATAAGAGGTTCTTCAAGAATTGAGTCCTTCATATTCCTCATCGCTTGAGGGATCTTCTTTAAATCGTGAGGGCTTGATCTTTAGTTGCTCCCATCTTCTCTTCTTTATTATGAGTTGAGATTCTTCTTGTGTGCACTCTTCCCAAATTATGCTGAAGGTAATCACTTCCTTCTGGCACACATTCCTTGAATGAATGAATCCCATGATCCTAGGAGGATATTCAAGGTGGTTATAACAATATCTTATTCTTCTTTGATTGCTTCATCATAGCAACGAACACTTCATTTTGGTGTCTTCAAGGATGACACATGAGGGATGAGATGATCTTTAATAGAATCTACAATGATTCTCTTTGCTTTAGTCTTAGCCTCATCTTCCTCTGGCTCTTAGAAATTCTTTACTGAAATACTGATCTAAGTCAATTTCTTTAAGGATCATGGAGTTCCTATACTTACATACTTGTAAGTTGTCAACTTCACCAGTCTCGTTATCAAGCTGGTGTGATTAGTCATTTTGAAATGAGAACCTCAAATGTAAATAGAAAAAATTTAGATCTTACTGATTTGAGGTGTCCATCCTAGTTCTGGAGCTGGCTGATCTAGGGTTTGTCAAAGAAACCCTAATTTTCAAAACTTGGAATTTCAAACTTTTGATTGGATAGAAATATGGGCCTCTTCAAGGCAAGTTGTCCAATGTCTCATTTTTTGAAAATAGTGGAGGGAAGCTCCCAAAATAGGAAGTTTCAGATTCTTTAGATCTAAAACTTCTCAATGTGATAGCCTGATAAGTCTTCTTTCCAACCCCACAGGTTAGAGAAAAAATGGATTCTCCAAGTGGGACTTATTCATATTTTCCCAAGGTGACTATTTTGGGTGTTAGGATTATTAATCCTCCCTCAGCCAAATGTCTATTAGATTAATTATTTCATAACTTAGGAACCTTAAATTAATTAATTGGGTCCACTAGTACAATTGGATCCACTTGGCCTAATGGGGCCACATGTACCAATCACTGGAGTGTGGGGAACACTACTAGAGGTTAACTACCACTTACTGCATGTGAATGCATTAGTTTGGGTGCCTCCTAGACCAATCCCTACATTTTAGGAGCCACTGGGAGTCCCGGCACCAACCTACTTCAGTCAGTTGGTGTTAGTACTAGTTAGTCTTAGCTAGCCCCCAGTTACATTCAATTGCTTCACAGTTAGTTAAGCTAGCACTACCAATGCATGGATAATGCATGGTTGCATGGGAAGGAGAACTTCTCTTACCTACCACACTCAGTTACACTCAGTTGCACTTAGTTAACTAGTTGTCACTGCTTGTTGGAGTTATTGGTCATCAGGGAGTTGTCTATTTGGACTCCGATATTGATTAGGATACCTTGAGTTAGAGATTCAGTTAGATACAGTCATATCCATTAGGAGGATTTGAATTCATATCCCATGCTTTTGAATTCTACCTATGTAAACTATTGTAACACCGCATATTATTATTATAAATGATACTGTAAATTCCTGAGCAATACTTGTCTGTTTCTTGTGTGGTTTTTTTTTTTTTTTTCAGTTTGTATCTTCATTCTCCATTCTTTTTCTGCAAGCATTATTATAACTATCTACTTGAAGATCTAAATGGAATTCAAATTCTAATATGCTATTAGATCCTTCTCAGGCAGGTTTCATGCTTGTTTCTCCCCATTGAACATCGGAAGCAGCTTGATTTCCACAGAAGTCCCCTATGAAAATTTGCTAGCACTGGATTTATTCATAGCAGTGGAGAGAGCGTGACAAACCCTGAAAACATGTTCATGCCGAGAGTAAAAGAATGATTCTAACAGTTCATATGTTTTCGTGTGTTATTGCAGTGAAATTGACAGGGGCTATGTAGCTTGTGAGAAGTATTTGCAGTCTTCCATCCGGAGAAATTATGAGTTCTCAAACTCCTGAACCACAGATCCTCACAACTTCCAATTATCTTGATTGGAGGATTGGTATGCGGCTAGCCTTGTGCAATCATGGCTACGACAAGATCATACATGGATGGGAGGCTGAGCCTCATTAACCGGTAGAGCGGAACAAGTTCCTAAACCGTTGTGATGAAGCATTCGGGTACTTATGTACTTATATTTTTAGAGATCTCCTCTCCCATCTAGAAGGATTGAGGACTCCCAAAGAAGCTTGGGAGAAGCTTCATATCTTGTTTAACAAACAAGATGAGCTTTGGGGACACATTCTGTAGAATGAGTTGGTATCTTTACATCCCAACAGTTTCGAGACTATTGAGAAATTATTCTCTAAATTCAAGTCTCTAGTGCTCCAATGCAGACAGTGTGGAATAGAGCAGAAGGATGAGAAGAATGTCCTTTCCATACTCAACAAACTAGGCCCTGAGTACTCTGCATATGTCTCTATGTTTCATTCCAAGCAGGAAAGCTTTCCTGATTGGAAACTTCCTTCATTAGATTCTTTTTCTGAGTCCTTAATCAAGGAGCAAGACAAATTGATTTGAATGGGAGTCATCCAGACCTCCAAAGATCAAGCTCTCTTAGTTACTGACTCTTCCAAAGAGCAAGCAAAGGGGAAATCAAAGAAGAAGGAGCCAAAGGAAGCTGATTCGAAGCCTAAACAAAATCAACAAGCTTCCAAAGGGGCCTCTGACACTAAGAAGAAGAAATTTGAAAATAAGTTATGTCCTTATTGTCAAAAGGGATACCATCTTGAAGATCAGTGTATGAGGAAGCAGCTTCTCTGATTCAGAAACTGCTACCACCAAAATATGTGCCCTAGTGAGGCGCGTTATCCTAACCCTCTATTGCAGCTGCAACCTTTTTTCCCAAAATTTTAAATTTTAGGGCCATCCTTTTGATTTGCTTCTATTAGATCTAGCCTAGGATTTTTTGGTTCCACTAAAGCTGCCCTGAAGTTCAAATTTTTTACTTAAAACTTGATCCTTTTCATTTTTGTATCGGAAGATCAGTTGGTTATCCTTCCGATATCAGAAGCATAGTCGACTGTCTTTCCGACATTGCAGAAGTTGAATGGTCTACCCTGTCGGCAATACTTCACATTCCCTAGCCGATACGTTGAAACCGCGGATTCCTTTTGTTTTTCGTTTTATTTTTCGAGCTTAACACTTAGCGTTTTTTATTACCAGTGACTTTTTGTTGCTATCAGAATGTTCTACAACAATGAACCAGAGTACTAGTCTTTTATGCTGTCGACGTTGCAGGAGGCAGGTGATGAACGTTCCGAAAGATAGTTTTTCCTCGCTGATGCCTTAGAATTTAGGTGTTCCAATCTCCAATACATGGTACAATGAATGGTCGTGAGGATAGTACTTTTTGTTGCAAATACTACAGAGTATGTTCTGTATTGAGGTTTCATACTTAATGCTTAGAGTTGTCGATGACCGATGTTTTTAAAAGTCTCCTGGGTTCGTAGTTGTTTTTGTGCCCATAGTTGCGGCTACCATCCGATCTTCTCCTCCGATTGACTTAGGTAGTGATTACTGATAGGGTTTTGTCCCACCGACAGTTTCCGCCGAAGGTTATATATAGGAGGTGAGCATTATTTAATTGTTTATCCGTTGTTAGGCAATAGGGCAGACCCGAGTTTAGTCCTGTTGTGTCGCACCAACAAAAGACCCACAGTGTTGGCCCTTTCGGAAACAACCTGCGCGCAGGTTGCAGTCTCACCCGAAACAGCTATGGGGTGCCACAGAATCAGGTTTCTACAAGTAGAGAGGGGAATTACTGTACCTTATCCTTTAATAGCCTTATTAATCAACAATTATAAAGCTTTACCATTCATTCACATATAACTTCGCAGATAGATAAACAGTCGTGACTTGCTCAACCCACTACAGGGAATTCACAGTGAAGCTTAATATTAGCAGCGATCTAACTTATCAGATGTATACAGTTATTAATGCATAAAAGAAAACATAATAGAAACAACACAAGAAACCACAACACCAGATATAACGTGGTTCACCCCCAGTGTAGCGGTTACGTCCACAAACTGTGTTTTATTCAACTTGCTACAAAACCACAGTTTGATCTGCGCACTCAGCTGCAGATCCCTTCAGCCCTTAATAAGCCATGCACACAGTAGCAGGCCCCTGCGCACACAGCTGCAGGTCTTTCCTCAATCTTCTTTACAAAAACCCTCTGCGCACACAGCTGCAGAGGTCGTCCATGCACACAACTGGGACTTAACCTTTTCTTACAGTATCTACCTTAGCTTCGCCTTAATCTTTCTTACATCATAAAACCTAACCTATCTTCTTTACACAAGCGCTTATTTATACTACGCATTTTTACAAAACCATGGTCTTAAACCATGGGCACCCAAAACCCTAAACCCTGGACTTAAACCATGGGTTTATTACAGAAGACTTTGACTCAACCCCGACACCCCTAAGACTATTTTGAGTCCCAACTCCGGGAGTTATCCATCTTAAGGACCGTTAGGGTGCGCGTCCCAACAGGCCCCTAAGACTCACCAGTGGCCCGTCCCGGGACACTCTTCAGTTTCTCTAGTGGAAAAATTCCGCTGACGAAGCATAGTGTGCTGCTTGCTGAAGCTCTCCCTGCTGCTGCCGGCTGCCTACTTCTGTCCTTTGCAGAAGTTTTGCTGATGAAGGCTGTCGCGATCCATCTGCAACACCATCCTTCACTCCAATTGCCGATGCTTGATCATCCACAACTTGGGGTCCCCTGGGATTGCGTGTCGCACTGCAGAAGGAATACAACTGCCATGGTTCTGCTACGCCGAAAGATTGCATGGCGGGATTCCCCAGAGTCTTTCTGCGAGGCCTCATGCCCATTGTTGCTCTATGTTAGAGCAAACTCTGGTCTGTCTTTGCAAATTTAGAGCAAACTCCTGTCTATCGAGGTACTTAGCCAAGTAGGACTGTACCGGAAGAGTACTTCGAAGGTGCTGCAGACCTCTGTCCCTTACTTCTCGGACTAGCTCCTGAACTTGACAGTCGTTTGACATGTTTCGGGCTGGATATCTCACACATGTGCTTAAGGCAGAAAACACAGGTCGAGATGGCTTCTTATAGAATCCCAAGGCGGAATTTGTCATCATGGGGCAGTAATGACGCCGAATCGGATGAAGTGCCAGAAATCTTCTCCACACAGCACTGGATTTGCCCAAAATCTCATTATGACCAGTAATGAGAGCAGCTCTCGTGCCAACGCTACCGAATGCATTGTGTCCCATCCGTCACATTTTAGGTTGCGACACACCTTGGATCCTACGACACAACTACAACCTTTGACTTTGTCACAGTATGACCCTGCGACCTATGACCAACTTGTAGCTTCGCATCCTTTAGACAAAACATACTACGATAATCCATAATGCTATGAGCATCTTGGCTTATTTGCTTGATGTTACCTCCTATTCTGAGTACCTGGCCTGTCCATGTACTTTTTTAAACGGCTCCCGTTTATCATAGAGGGGAAAAGCTCACCATTTAACTTAGCTAGCTGGACTGTGCCCCCATCAGTAACTTTCTGTACTACATACGGTCCTTTCCAATGTGTCTTAAACTTTCCTGGGAATTTCATGAATTTGCTGTCATAAAGGAGCACAAGATCACCCTGCTGAAATTGTTTCCTCTTGATGTGTCTGTCATGCCATGCTTTTTCTCGAGCTTTCTGTACTTGTTGTTGGAAACTTGCGACAAATCTATCCTCTTCAAGTTCTACTATCTGTTTCAGTCTCTCTATGATTATGGCTGGGTCATCCATCTCGGTGAAAGCAGATATCCAAAGGCTGGGAACAATGTATTCCATGGGAATGACAGCTTCTTGCCCATAAACTAGTCGAAAGGGTGTATGGCCTGTCAACTTTTTGCAAGTAGTTCTGTAAGCCCATAGCACTGCTGGAATTCGAAGATCCCAATCATTCCTGTTAGCATTACAAACCTTTGTCAAGGCATGCTCAAGGATTTTGTTAAAAGCTTCGACAGTCCCATTTGCTTGTGGGTGATATGCAGTACTCTTTTGATGATACACCTGAAATTCTTCAGTCAATACTTCAATAGTTATGTTCAGGAAATGTGACCCCTGATCACTCATAATAACTTTGGGACACCCAAATCTGGATAAAATGTTGTCGAAGATGAACTTCGCAGCAGTAGCCGCGCTACAGGTCTTGACTGGTTGAGATTCGGCCCAACGGGTAAGATACTCAGTTGCTGTAATGATGTATCTGGCTCCCGAATTTTTCGTAGGGGGGTTGATAGGACCAACAAAGTCAATAGCCCATTTTTCAAAATCCTGTAATGTTACTTGCGGAGCTAGGGGCATTTCATCCCTCCTAGATGGTTTACCTGTCCTCTGACAGATGTCGCAGCTGTGGCAATATTCTCTTGCATCTTTGTGAAGTGTGGGCCACCATAAACCGGCTGTCAAAATCTTTCGTGTTGTGGCTTTGCCTGCATAGTGACCTCCTGCTGCGCCAGAGTGTGCTTCAGCCAATATTAGAGGTTTTTCGTGTTCCAAAACACATCTGCGCAGTATCTCATCTGGTCCCATTTTATACAGCTGTCCTGCTATTAAAGTGAAGTCCGCAGCTCGAACCACCAACTGCTTCTTCTGCTGTGTGGTCATCTCTGAAAGGGGAAGACCTGTAGACAAATACTGAGCAATATCCTAGAAATATTCATCAACTATCTGGATAGCAAATAATTGTGCATCGGGGAGGCCCTCGTCCAAATTGGTAGGTTCTTCGCCTGACTCGAGCCTCGACAAGTGATCAGGTCCTAGGTTAAGTCTTCCAGGCTTAACAATGATCTCAAAATCATATTCTTGAAATAGAATTAACCATCTACATATTCTCCCACCTAGCACCGGTTTGTTAACCAAGTACTTCAAAGCAAAATGGTCCGTAAACATCTTAAAATGAGATCCTAGCAGATAATGTCGAAATTTTTGTAATGCATATACCATAGCAAGACCTTCGCGTTCTGTCGTAGTATAATTTTTCTCTACTGTAGACAACTTTCTGCTGGCAAAATAAATAGTGTGATCGATATTAACTGCGCCTGGCTGAGCGAGCACAGTACCTAAAGCAATAGAGGATGCATCGACATGCACATGAAACTCCTTGTTCCAGTCAAGGAATACTAGGATAGGGGCAGTGACCATTTTTTCCTTCAGAATGTCGAGGCTTGCTTGGCATTCTGGTGTCCATTCGAACTTAATATCTTTTTTTAGCTGCCTTTCCATTGGGGCGGTAATCTTGGCATATCCTTGGATAAATTTCCTATAGTAACCGGTGTGACCAAGCGTCGTGCGAAGTTGTTTGACGGACTTCGGAGGTGGTAGGTTCACAATAATAGCGATCTTTGCAGGGTCCATCATCAATCCCTGCTTACATACCACATGACCAAGTAGAATGCCAAAGGGTGCACAGAACATGCACTTTTTTAAGTTCAAGGAAATTTGGTGCTGTCTGCATTTGTCCAACATAAGTCTCAAACTAGTTATATGGTCTTTTACTAGCCCAAAAATAGTCCAATCATCAAAGTAAACTTCTAAGAATTTATGTATGTATTCCTTAAACGCGGAAATGACTACTCGAGAAAATATAGCAGGTGCATTCTTCAACCCGAAGGGCATGACAGTATACTGGAAGGATCCCATTTCAGTAGCAAAGGTTGTCTTATGTCGGTCCTCTGGAGAAATTTGGATCTGATGGTAGCCAGAAAAACTATCGGTGAAAGAGTACACTTCTTGACCTCCGACATTGTAGAGCACTTCATCTGTGAAGGGGGTGGGAAAAGGGTCGTGCAGACAGGCATCATTGAGTTTCCTTAGATCGACACAGATTCGAAGTTCACCCTTAGTCTTCTTCTCCTGGATGACCATAGGGATGACCCACTCAGATTCTTCAACAGGTTCGATTATTCCTGCAGCGAGCATCTTATCCAACTCCAGCTTAACCTTTTCCTTGTATTTTGGATTCAATCTATAAGGACGCTGCTTCACAGGCTTCGCATCAGGCTTCAGGGGGATCTTCATTACACCGATATCTCCCAGGATACCTTTCATTTCAGAGAACTTTGTCGGAAAAAGATCTTGGTATTCGTGGAGAAGTTGAGTTACCTTGCTTACCATCTCGTCATCCCAATAGTCGCCAATGGTAGCAAACTTAGGCTGTGCATCGGATCCAATGTTAACTGTGCACGTCTTCAAGGGCTGCGTCACTTCGGGAACTTCGACTGCCGGTCCATGCACGTCGTAGTATCCTTCTGACTCAGGGATATCAAGACGGCGCGGGTCCTCCTCCTCGTCGACTGTGAAGTTATAACATTCGACTGCGAGGGCTTCTTGTGTGGCCCAATCAGGACGGTGTTCTGCCACTTCTTGTTCGTTAAATACCTTAGTATGGATGATCCTGATAGCTGTATCTAGGGATGGATAGACATCATTAGTAGAGAAAGTATTGATAAAACTATGAACAAGACAGTCCCAACTTACAGTATCTTGGCGAAGTTCAGCCTCTGCGTACCAGTTCTTCGCTAGTGGTCCCAGCGTGTGCACAAATCTATGTACCCACTCATCCTGAGGGACATACTTCCATGCCTCGTAGCATTTGCCTAAGTGGTCCTGGGGGCAAGTTTTTCCATCAAACTTGCTTCGCGCCTTTTCCAACTGGTTCCCAAACCTCAGGAGAAGGAGCTTCTGACATGCTTCCCAGGTAGGAATCTGCTTCTTATGGCTCATCCACCATCTGACTGCTGTGGCTCTGAATGCTGACTCCAGGGCCTCCATTTTCTGTAGGTCAGGTATCTGATCCGAGAATTGCACAATAAACGGTTCAGGATCTGTCGAACCATCATACACAGGTATAGTTCTGGGTTGTGAGTCGACCCATCTGAGGGACTTGGTAGGGCGGACATTGCTGCCCCCATGGTGCTCAGATAATCGGTTTTTCCAGCTGTCTAATTCATCTTCAGAGTCCATCATACAGGAGCTACCAGACTCCCACCCTGCGGCTGGAGGATCCTCATAGCTTTCTTCCTGCGCAGTGATAGTAGAGATGGGTTCCGCATCAGCTTGATCCTCGTGTCGGAGTGGTTCTGTGTATCGTTCCCCTTGTGAAGGATCCAGGGGCAGGATGACCCTGAAGTCTTTCCCTTCGAAGACCATCTGTCTCGTCTTTAGGTTGATGACTGCGGCATTTGCCATTTCCCATTCAATTCCTAACAGGGCCGGGTAAGGGTTGCTGTCATCCATGATCTCAATTACTTAGAAGTCCGCGAAGGTGCTGACTCCATCAATATCTATTTGGAGATCCAGGAATCTTCCTAAAGGTACAATCTTTTGCTGGTTGGCTAGCCTCAACTGTATAGGGGACCAGGCAAGGGTAGGTTTCCCCATTTGTTCCCAGGTTTGTTTGGTTAAAACATTTACATCGGACCCTAAGTCCATAATAACATCGGTCATATCATATGACCCTATCTGAGCATTCAATCGCATTTCCCTGCCGGTATTGCTGACTCGATGAACAGTTTTGTCCCGACCACAGCTTTGCAGAGATTCGTAGGAAGCGATGACATTTTGCAGCTCATTCAGAGCATCCTGATTTCTTAAAAGTTTGAGACAACTTTGTAAGAAGGTAGACAATATACTTACTGTATCCAGCGCAGCTTCACGAGGCGGCGACCGAGGCTGCGCAAGTGCACTGGGTGGGCTAGAGCCAGCAAAATATTTCTTGGCTTCCATGAATGTCTCTTTCTCTCTGATGATATCAAATGCAGGAATTTTCTCAGGAGCCTTACGAACCAAAGCTTCGGCAGGTCGGTTTGGCGTATTTTGGATGTGTGTCGTAACTCCACTTCTTGTAACGACATTGATGGCCGCAGCAGAGCGGGGCTCCACAGAAATTATCTGGAGGTTCTGAGTAGGGGTATTCTCTCATGCCTTAATCTTAGCTAACAACTGGGGGCACTGCTCAATCACATGATCTACTGCACGGCAATACCTACACGTCGTTGTGGAGTTCTGACAGTCGCGAGCCAAATGCCCAGCTTGGTTACAATTGTAACACACGAATTGGCTTCGGCCTCGTCCGGCCATACCACCATGGCCTCCAAAAGTACCTCGTCTAGAGGCACCCCCCTGGTAACCATAACTATCATTACTTGGACCTTCAGTGTGCACCCGATAAGCATCATAGGTGCGGCACTCATCCTCATTATGACCTACAGATTTGCAAAAGTTACAGTAGGAGTTCTTGGGTCCTTGTCCATACCTTTGCAGTAGGTAACAGTTCTCAGGTCGGTGCTGACCTGTCATTCTGTAGAGCTCACAATAGAGAACTTGTGGTGGAAAGGGGTTCGGTGCGCCTGTCTGCAAGTACTTGTTTACCAGAGGGCACCGTTCCTTGTCGTGACCTTCGGTCCGACATTGCGTACACCAAACCTCTTCGCGATCAGGTTTTCCCTTTTTCATCTCGCGAAGTTCTAGGGCCATCGCGGCTAGTTGCGCTTGGATTTGAGAAATACCAGAGTCATCTCCGACAGGGGCAGTCTCTAGTTTCATTGCGATTTCCAGAGCCTCTTGCTGGTCAGCAACCTTCTGTTGCATGAGTGGAGTTCTAATATGTGGTAACAAGGCTGCAATAAACCATTCCTTGTGCTGCGTAGGACTAATGGTAAAGCTGACTTGGTCCAGTAGAACTTTGAATCTCTGATCAAAGTCCCACACTGATTCACCGCATCGCTGTTGAATCTCCTTGAGTTCAGTGATGCTCTGCGACTCCGATTTGGGATTCTTAAATTCTTTGATGATGGCTGCCTTGATCTCGTCTAATGTAGGGCTCTGAGTGCTGGAAAATTTCATGAACCATGTCAGAGCCCGGTCCCGAAAGGAAGTAATGAGCTGCGCGGCTCGCACATCCGGATCTGTAATTTTCTTCGCATTCCATACTGCTTCACAAAGAAACCGGAACTGTTCTGGGTCATCTGATCCCGTGCCTTTGAAGATGGGGAGTTTAATGTCATCAACGAGGTGGGCCATGGGGTTTCTGGGGGGGTTGGGAGGGGGGTTTACTGGGACAGACTGGCCTGTGGCCGGAATACTCGGGCTTCGTTGGCTCGCAGACTGCGATGGAATTTCAGGGGTAGCGGAGCGGCGTTGCGGGGTGACCGGAGGGTTTCCAACCGAAGGGTTTGCCTTGGAATCGGACTCTTCACGGTTTACAGGGGTGGACACAGTAGCCTATCCTAGGGAATATGAGGCAAAATATCTCTTATACCTTTTTCTGTTTCGCAGCAACCCACTTTGCTCGTCGAAGGGAGTGTCACTTGCAAACATATGTTAGTACCACTAAACTAACAGTCCGATTCAAATAATAATATACCCTTTTCAACCAATAGTATTTTAATCTTCAAGCTTAAGGAATTTAAGAACTTACCACGGGGACCTTTGAAAAACTGCCGTTCAGCTGCGCTGAAAGAGGTGCTTGTGTCAATGGCGAACTCGGTCACAAAGGCTTCCAACATTCGCGTCGTCCAGAAGTCGACAGCGCGGGATACCTCGTTGTTCACGTGTTGTACAAGATTGACCCTTGCGGGGGTCCATGCAGGAATCCGTCGAGCTTGAAAGTTCGTCCTCCTCTCTGTTAACCTAGACAACCACTGGTGCAACTCTATGTGGATACTACCAAAGAAAATTTCATAAGCATCACAAAAAACATACCTTTGTAAAAAGTCCCTTGCGCTTCGACACGGATTCGTATTCTCTTGCTGCGCGAATTTCAGACAAGTCTCAGCAAACCAATCACCTATTTCCTTCACAGAGGGCCTCCAAAACATAGCCTTTGAGGTACGATGTAAACCCCTCTTGAGCAGGTACTGAGTTCAACCAGCAACGAAACCAATTTGTTGGGCAATAGGGAAGACCCGGGTTTAATCCTTTTGTGTCGCACCAACAAAAGACCCACAGTGTTGGCCCTTTCGGCAACAACCTGCGCGCAGGTTGCAGTCTCACCCGAAACAACTATGGGGTGCCGCAGAATCAGGTTTCTGCAAGCAGAGAGGGGAATTACTGTACCTTAGCCTTTAATAACCTTATTAATCAACAATTATAAAGCTTTACCATTCATTCACATATAACTTCGCTGATAGATAAACAGTCGTGACTTGCTCAACCCACTATAGGGAATTCACAGCGAAGCTTAATATTAGCAGCGATCTAACTTATCAGATGTATACAGTTATTAATGCATAAAATACAACATAACAGAAACAACACAAGAAACCACAACACCAAATATAACGTGGTTCACCTCCAGTGTAGGGGTTACGTCCACAAACTGTGTTTTATTCAACTTGCTACAAAACCACAGTTTGATCTGCGCACTCAGCTGCAGATCCCTTCAGCCCTTAATAAGCCGCGCACATAGCAGCAGGCCCCTGCGCACACAGCTGCAGGTCTTTCCTCAATCTTCTTTACAAAAACCCTCTGCGCACACAGCTGCAGAGGTCGTCCACGCACACAGCTGGGACTTAACCTTTTCTTACAGTATCTACCTTAGCTTCACCTTAATCTTTCTTACATCATAAAACCTAACCTATCTTCTTTACACAAGCGCTTATTTATACTGCGCATTTTTACAAAACCATGGTCTTAAACCATGGGCACCCAAAACCCTAAACCCTGGACTTAAACCATGGGTTTATTACAGAATACTTTGACTCAACCCCGACACCCCTAAGACTATTTTGAGTCCCAGCTTGCAGATTTATCCATCTTAAGGACCATTAGGGTGCGCGTCCCAACATCCGTATCTGAATGCATCATTTGCTCCGGTCTTTGTCATTTGCACCGATTCACGTGCCCGGCTGTTCGAACTCGATTCGCTAGCGTTGCTACCGTGGAGATTTTTCCATCCCGTCAACTACACTATTGTTTTCTAGGTAGGTGAACCACGGCCTTGTTGTTTTGGTTTTTTATTGGTCGATTTGGAACCATTGGTTTTTCCCTGATTAGATTTTCTGTGAGTTAGGTTTGTCTGCATAAAGAGTGTTTGTCTTTGTGGTGTGCATGATGTTTTACTTGAGGGTGAAGAGTTTATTCGTTTGCAATTTTCTTTAGTGGAATATTTTTTTTAGTCCACATGATTGTTTGAGTTGTTATGGATGTTTTTTCTCCAATGTGAAAGATTAAGGCACGGTGCAGACAAGCATTTCGATGTCTGCACCACCCGTTCTTTTGGTTGTCCATAGTTTCCCAGGGGGGTTTTAAACCTTTTGCTTGCTCTTACCTTATTTCATGGGACTATGGAGGTTTTTCAATTTTTGGTCATGTTAGGGTTTTTTTCGATAGGAAGAGCGCTACGTAGTGTCTAATACTTTCAAGTTTGGTTTTTAGAGACTAGCAGTAGGAATAGTGCGATTCATTCTTTTAGTTGACATCGGATTATTTTGATACGGTTCGGGTGCAGATAAAGGATTATTTTTGATGTTGTGAAGTTTACAGGTAGTGGACAGGCAGTGTTAGGATACAACCTGTAGGATTTTTTCTTTCGCCTTGTTAAATGTTTCATGCATTGAATACTGTGTGTAGTTTATTTTTTCAGAATGCATATGGAGGAAGTAAACAAATTGATATAGTTCTTGTTTATTGTTAAAACAGTTGCTAATAGCTCAATGGTCTAAGAACATTTTGTGATTGTGGTAGGGTGATTATTGTAAAGAAAACATGTCGAAGAGACAAAAGAAAAAGGCTCCTATGGTTGAGGGAGAACCTGAAGTTGAGATCATCACCAAGGTTGAGTATGTATATGAAGATACCAAATCTTCCACTGGGGTCAAACTGGACTACAAGTGGAGAGAGATCTACAAGATGATTTCCAACCAGAATGTACCTGATGTGGGTTTCAAGGAGCTAACCATTTATGCCAACATTGAGAAATCAGCTCTCATGAAAGTAGCCACAAGACTTGAGTTGTTCCCTTGTTCAGAAGTGATAGGCTGGATTCTGCCTAGGGCAGATGTAACTACAATGATTCTTGAAAATAATGCTAAGAAGGGCTACGCTGCATATAGCCCTGCATATGTCTCTATGGCATATCATCTGCCTTCCACCCAGATTCACTTGACAGAAAGCTGGTTGAAAGAGACAACTATGGATCTGGTAGAGACAGTTAAAATAATGATGATACCAAGGAAAAACTTCCGAACTAGACCTTCCGGAGAGTATGATACCTCTACTCTCTATACTCCCTATAGGTTCATTGCACTGATGTTAAATAGGATTTTTGGTAGAGCTCACAGGAAGAGCTTCAAGATAGGGTGGATACCAATTATCTTCTATGTGGCTACTCAAGGAACCATTTTTAATTGGTCAAACATAGTGTCAAATAGCCTCTCAGCATGCATATCCACAGCCTTGGGAGGGGTATCACAAAAGAAATCAGAGTTCTATATGAGCTCTATCCTAATTGACTGTATACTGTGTACTCAATCTTTTCCAGCTTTGAGATGTAACCGGGAGAGGGACAGAACCCCAGTGTACACAGCATATAGATTGTTATGGCCCATAAATATTATAGCTATTATAGGGAAATCTGCAAACACTTCATCATGTCCTTGTATGCCCTCATTTTCCTGACTGAATGCAACTGCATGCCTGAAGAATCATTCAAATTCATCGAGGAGTTCAGAGATTATTATTTGACAGAGGAAGGGTTGTATATAAGAATGTATGGTGGTTCCAGAGCCCCTTCCCTACTCCCTAAGTATGCCACTGACTATGTACTACACAAAGAGGTAGTTAAGCAAGTGTATATTGATGGTGTGGGAAATTTCCTGTTTGAACATAAAAAGGCAACATATCCTACAGTGCCTTTCCTGCTTGGAAGCTACAAGTTTTCGAGAGTAAAACAGGCTACAGAATTTGTTCAGGAGTTGGAGCATTTCCATTTTGGTGAAATGAATTTTCACAAGAATGACTCCCGAAATAAAGTAGCAGATTACTGCAAGGAAGCAGGAATTAATTTTGAATATACTGATTTTTGGGATAAGGATGAGGCAACATTCAGAAGTGCAAAGAACATAACTGCCCTTAAAAAGACGTTTAAATAGAAAATAACTACTATGGGTGGAAAGGGAAAAGCTTCAGAGAAGACTAAGACATTGGAAGAAGAAGAGGCCAAAAAGAGAGAAGAAGATGCTAGAAGGCTAGCACAGGAAGCAGAGAGATGGCTGAAGAATGAGGAAGAGGAAAAAAAGCGAGCTACAGAGGAAGCAGCAAGGAAGAAAGAGGAGGAGAGAAAGAGAAAAGAAGAAGCGAAAATCAAGAAAAAGCAAGAAGAAAGTGAAGGTTTGAGATTAACAGGATCTCAAAAGGACCAATAGACTACTGAGCAGGTAGATGCACAGGGAGGACAAGATCAAACAGATCAAGGACACGGAAAATCTAATCCTAATCCCCTGGAGCCTGCTACATCTTCTGGAAGTACACTGGGACAAGCTTCAGTTTTTGGAATAAATTTGATCCATTTCATGCCTATAGAAGGGGAGGAAGTTCCTAACTTCAGTACTATTTTCTATGATAAGGAGAAGAAAAAAATTGTAAAAAGAACTAAGAAAAAGGTCAAGACTGAAGGACAGTCGGGAAAGATGATAATAGATAAAAAAAATTGGTGCATGGAACAAATACAGATCCAATATTGATAGCAAGAGCTGGGGTGGCATTAACCCAAGAAACTGAAGACAACGTAGACAGGCTTATGACGGACCTAGAGCAATCAAGGAAAAATGCAACTCAGTTAAAAAAAACTTTAAAGAAAGAAAGAAATGAGGGTTAGAAGCTGAAAAGGAAATATGAAGACATGATGAATGAAGTCAAGACTTCAAGAATAGAATTCCAGACTCTGCAAGCAAATAAGGAGGCCTTAGAAATATCTGCAGAGAAAACAGAAAAGAATGCTCAGGATAGCT
The DNA here is from genome assembly GCA_001517045.1 of Pseudotsuga menziesii. Classification (NCBI taxonomy): domain Eukaryota; kingdom Viridiplantae; phylum Streptophyta; class Pinopsida; order Pinales; family Pinaceae; genus Pseudotsuga; species Pseudotsuga menziesii. The sequence continues at coordinate 64,473 of LPNX010073554.1, read as the reverse complement.
TAGCTGAATTACAAAAGCTACAGCTAGAACATCAAAGGTTGAAAACTGAGAGAAATGATCTTCAGGTATCCTATGAGAATCTAAGTGCAAAGAGGGACAAATTGCAAAGCAAGGTTGTTGAGTTAGAAATAGAGAAGGCTACCACAGAGGAAAGAGAGAAGCAATATCAAGTATAGGTGGCAGCATTAGAAGAACAAAACACTTCATTGACATCATCACTGAAAGATGCTATGGAACATAAGACAGACTTTCAGCTTTTGAAAGAACATGTTCTAACTCAAAGAAGGAAGATTCACCAATTACAGATAAGCATTGAGGATGAAAGGTGTAAAATTTTACAAATAGACACCAGATTAGAGGAAATTTCGGACACTACTTCATATTTTTTGGACAGATCTCAAGATATTTGGGAGATTCTAATGGAAAGAATGATCTGGGTAGAAACAAATAAGGAATCTCCTGTGGAGTTACCAATTAGAGATCAGGAGAGTTTAAAACAGGAGTATGATTGATTGGAATTTGCAATTAATGTGGCGGAAGAATTCAAGAAAGCTGTGAAGAAAATAAAGGGAGCATGTGCCGAATACTATAGGAGAGTGCTTGCTACATACAATAGATTCCAAATTTCTATGGAGAAAAGATTGGACACAATACTGGAACATGAATTGTTTATAGAACATATACAAAATAGATATCAGGAAGATGAGCAAGAGATCCAACAGGTCAAGGACCTAGATGAACAGATTTTAAAGAATGCAGTGGCACATGCAGCTGTAAGTATACACTTACTAGAAGATCAGCTGTGCCTGAATCCTGCCACGATAGAAGGGGTAAAGAACCAGGTTGCTAAATATGAGATTAATATCCAATTTCTTGAGCCTTCCATATTTGAAGGCATAGCAGCAGAATCCCATGCATGGAAGAAGTTCATCAACGACCAAGCTGGCCCTTCTTCATAAAGTGTTTTGAAAATTTTGATTTAAAATGTAATATATTGTATTAATTATGTTCACATGCTATGAGACAAAATTTTGGAAACGAAAGGTTGGGGAAGCTCAAAATTCATTGAGGGGCAGCCCAAGGGTTTTGTTTTTGTAGAAATATAGGAGAGTTTAGATGTAGAAGGGGACTTTTTTCCCAGACCATTTTTTAGAGTGTATTGTAAGAAGAACTAGTTCCTTTTACAATAAAGAGTTACATTTTTATGCTGGAGAAAGTTTGGTGGAATGTTTCAAATGTTTTGCTATGGACTAGTTGAATGTGAACTATTTTGTTTTCAGCTTATTTCCACTATCGTTCTAACTCATTGAATTTCTGTTCATGTTATGAATGTACTCTGGTTTTATTCTGTGAAATTTCCACTTTGAGTAATGAAGGTTGTAATTAAAAATAAGCTATCTTGTTGTTTATATTCCTATTGATGTTCATGCATTCTGAAACATTTAACAACTATCTGTGATCTTTCATAATGCATGCACTGAAATACATTACTCACCATTAATGATAGTTTTGCTCCCTAGGAATAGGTAAATAAGTCTTAGTTAGTTTCTTGTTGTTTGTGATATAGATGTGAGAGAGTTAAGACGAGAGGTAAGAACCTGTGCATCACATTGTGACCCTCCTCATTATCTCTATTGTTTGCATTTTAGTTAGGCACTTGCACATCATACCTTAAACACAAAAAACTAAAAATACCTACGGTAGCCGGACCGTAAACCGGACGGATTCCCCATACCAAATAGTAATGGGATAATTGGGAACGTTTATTAGGGAGAATCCCTAACTGTTGTTACCTGCAATTTTCTAGGCCTCAACAGTTTTTTGGAGCTAGAAGGAGGGCCAGAAAATTTTTGAAGATGGATCTAGGGCATATAAGGGTTAGGAAATGATGTATTTTGGATGTCTTAGTCAGTAGAAGGATGGGAGATAGGTTGAGGAAGGATTTGGGAGATGGAATGGGATAACAAGGTGAGGTTTTGTTGGCTCTTACAAGTTTGCAAAAACGCAGACCAAGAAGGTATTTAAACCTAAAAAACTTGTTGAGGCTAAAATAGGCCTCTCTCATGCAACACTATTCCAAATTTTGATACCCTATGGTTTGATGACGGCCTTGTAAGACAAAAATAACATAGCGACCCCAACTTTAACCTCTATACATATCAAATGAAAGTGACATATTTTCTTAACCTTATTTCTGTAGGGTTAGCCCAAAATACAAATGAAAATCACAAGTATATTTTATGGGATTTTTCACAATACTCTTTTTTCATTATTAATATTTAAGATATCTAGGGTTTGAAGCACCAATCCACACAACACAAAAAAAATTGATACCCTAACCCTAGAAAACGTAGAATGTAAATGGCAGATAATTGAAGTGTAAAATGGGAAATGAAGAAAAAATCTAAGACCCTACATTTATTGGTAGTGCAATAGGAAAAAACCAACATCTATTAAGTAACACTAAAATATGGTGTTGCAGTTTTTGATAAAATATGATGCTTTACATTTATTGATAGTATGGAACCATGACTCAACACTTATTGACACTATGAATTGCAACTGTAAATTTAATGGAAATATGAAACTATGGTTATACCTTTATGGTAGTGCACAATTGTGACTTGTATTCACTAGCTTGTGTGACCCATAGCTTTAGCAGTTATGAGTGTGGTATGTACAGATGTGATGGTTTTGATTGTAAAATTTAGTTTAATATTGTATTGGTCTATTGAATTGAATTATGGAATTTTTATAGCTTAAAATGACACATCTCTTCCTGTGACCACTTTCCCATGATTTCGTCGCATGTTGACACTTCCATGACGACACTTCATGAAAGTCACTGAAAAAACACCTAAATTGGAGGATCCATATTTGAGTTCTATAAATTTGTTTTACCTCATCTCTATACCATTGGAAAGGTATTTCAGTTAGCTAAAACTTTACAGCGGAAGCCAAAGTCTGAAAATGCCCAAAAATACCCTAAAAATGATATTTTTTAATGCATATGCGAGTTGCCTTAAGGAAACTTGCGTATTGTACGTGACTTGCTATATATAATAATCACGTATGACCTAAATATGCTACTATTTACATTGCAACGTGCGCATACCTCCTGCATACACAACTGTTGTCTCCGCAACCCGCGTATTCCTCCTGTAGATGTCAAAAAAATACTTTTTTTGAAATTCGAGTAGTTTGGGTAGTTATGCAACTGACTCCTTCAGTTGTAACTACTTTTTCTTCGACCCTATCTCTTCATTAAGCATATAAATCGAGGTAGGGAGGTCCATGAGAGGAGACTTGAACTTTTGCATTGTCACGCTGAAGGAATTGGAGCTCTCTTTGCCCACACCTTTTCCCTAGTGATCATCCCCTTGTGTTGCAGAGCTTGGAGGATGAGATCCTTCAAGAAGAGAAGTAATATAACTAGATCAAGGTTTCCTGAAGTGCCCAACTTGAAGAGAAGGTATATTTGTACTTGTTTTCAAGATTAATAAAGATGTGATGTCCTTCTTCTTCCCAAATTATTGTTCAATGTGTGATTGAATGTTTGTTTATGATCATATGATGATGTTAGTCAGATAATTATTTCATGTTTATTTGATTATGATTTCTTTATATGTCGTCATATTGGTTTGAGGAAGGTATAATTCGTTTTGCAGGTCTCTTGGAGCAAGAGGAGCTAGAGGAGCAAGAAGAGATTGAAGGGCTGCTTGGATCAACCTACGTTTGGCTAAGGTATGAACCATTCTAATCTCTAAATATTGCTTATATATACTTTAAGAACCATATGCATCTCTCTTTCAACCCCAGTACGTTGATGGCCTCTTAAACCCTATCCATAGGAAACTTTGCTTTACAACAGGAATCTATAATTACGCCTTAGGTGTTTTCACTATGGAGACGCAGTCTCAAAAGATTCCTCATCTCCCTAGCCACTCGCATTTCGACACCTGTCACGTTGGATTACCGAATGGGGAGTCAACATGTGTTGTTCAACATGTGATAGACAGCATTACATGGCCATGTTTTCAGGAGTCAACATGTTGAAAATAAGGGATTTTATGTCATTTTTGTTGGTTAATTTTTTTCTCGTGGGGTCGGTTTCTCTCTCAAACATGTCCACTCAAAGGAATTCATTTCCATGCTGACCAAATGGTCTCCTGTTACAGCTGTTGATGCGCATGATGGATTGATTTTCCTTACATTTTTTTTCATGCACGTATGTTGATCATTTTTTGTTTTGTTACTCCACTTCAGTTGGGTCTCCGATTCTGCAATCTCGATTCCAGAACTTCTGTCCTGCATAGCGCATGTGTCCTCTATGTTATGGATGATGCTGCGCATGAATGGATTGATGGACTTGATGTATTGATTGCCAGTTATGGATCCTTGTTCCCACTTGGTTTTTCTCTGACAGGTGGAGTTTCAGTCCAACAGTTTTTGTGGATTTAGGCTAATATTTTCTCGATGGATTTTGTGGCTTTAGGCTCACAATTTGGGGGGTCAATTTGGTCATCGTTTCATTTCACTGCTTCTTTAGTCAATGAAATACACTTTTCCCATGTCCCTTCATCCACATTAATGGTTCATCAATGCATTGTTGCTCCATTAATGCAAGAAACCTTGTAATTTTATTCATAGATAGGCCTATATCTTAATTTTGGCTCACCTTATGACAATATGCAAAATCTTTATTATCCGCATTTGCTGTTGCACTACCTTTGCTTTGCACATATAAAAAACCTTTCAGGAAACTGCTATTTCTTACTATTGACATTTGCTTTGCTTATATTGATTTTGTTGCGCTTTGTTTACACTAGAGAGTTTCCAATAGAGCTTTTCTCACCGTGTTAAACTTGTAGGTATTCCTTCAGTCTGCTTAAATGTTTTGAACCATTCATTGTGGTAGAAAATATTTTGCCTCATATTTGACCTTACAAACAGGTTCTGTTACTGTATTTAAATTTCCACAATTCTATTTAACTCGTGGTATATAGATATATGTCTAAAGAGGTGTTTTAAATTGTAACGTCCCCGACCCTCTGACTGGTGAAGAGGATGCTACTAACATCAAACATACGGGCAAATAGCCCCATGAACATGGACAGTCATATTATGCTAGAATCAACAGCTGAAACATCAACATACTAAGATGCATAATCCTTCATTTACCTAGAGGAAGCAAACATACACACATTCAAGCATGACACATGTTCATCATATTCATTCATCAGTAAACATAAATGCAGAAGCAAAATGGACAAGAATACTCATCTGATAAGAACTTGTCCCGCAACCAGCTACGTCGCTGCAATGTTCCACCCAACCATAGGCAAGCGTGCTCATCAATCTCTCAGCAACAATGCCACCCCCGAGCTGGGCATGATTCCTCAAGGAATAAGGGTCAAAGCAGGCTTACACATAGCCAAGGTACACAAATCATCCAAGCCCACATAGTAGGGTTTATCAGGCTGTCAAGGAGCTAGGAAAGGCTAAATGCTAAGATGGTGGCCTCAAACACCAGTTTTCTCAAGCATACCTAGCCTCTAATCCTTCTCTCAACAGTCCAAAGACCAACCACTGCATACCACAGCAAAACAACCCATTCACAGCTCTATGAAGAAGGCAAAGACAACAGGGTGACAATCCCAAACAAAAGGTAAAACACAGTTCAGGTCCAACCACACTCTAGAGTTGTTCTTGGCCCTAGAATGGCCAAAACAACTCAGCAACAATACCCAAAAGACGTCTGTTGCCTTATCAACCAAGAAGCAACCCAAAACCAGGGTGAATCAATAGCCCAAATTCACAATGAAAACTATGGAAACCTTACATAGTCCCAAAACAGGGGAGAAGTCCGATCCTCAATCTTGGACAAAAAGAAGGACATAAACGTAGATCACAATCTGATAAGGAAACGGTGAGAGCCTTACTCAGTCCGCAGTTGGGGAAAGAGCAAAAATCCCAGCATAGACATGGGAGAACTCCACCAACAGGTGTGGGAATCACAACGCACATAGTTCCTCAATGCAAATGTTGAAGAAAGTTACACAGACAGAAATGGGAAAAGAACCAATTCTTAATCAATATGTGTGTGAGGGGAAAGGACACGGCCAAAAAAACAGGGAAAACAATAGCTCATGAACAACAAAATACAACCACAGTGGTCCTTCACCGTCTGACAATGGTGGAGGAAAAAACGTTGACTCCATGCGTGAGGAAGATTAACTGGCTCCCCCTGCGCCTGCGTGAGAGTGAACCCCCAAAAGCCAAGAGAGAGGCATAGTGTTGGTTCCCTTACCCACGTGAAGGTGGAGAGAGGACTGGTGGAGTGAGCGTGTGGAAAAGACTGACAGTCCTGCCACCCTCCACTTCTAGCGATTAAATGCCTCAACAACTCAGCAGAACATTAAAAAGGTGGTTGGATGAGACACGGGAAGGTGAGCAAAATAGACAGGATGATGACATGTAGCTTTTCCCCCCATGACTCAAGGTTCATCATTTCCCCCCCTTATCCTTTGGAATCATGTCCTTTTCATTTTAATGTTGCACCGGCGTAGCTGGCTATAGGTTTATTTTAATTGATGTGTGTATTTACATGATGCCAAACTCTAATGTGTCAGATAGCACGATATACCATTGGCAACTATCCCTATTGCCGTAACATACACAACCAAATCAATGGTGGGGCCTTTGCCTTTAGCTCCTCACCACGATTAATTACATTATATACATCATGTACCTTTAAATGAAAATGGGGTCAAAACCAGGGTGTTACATTCCCCTCCCCCTTGGAATAACACCATCCTCGGTGTTCCAATACATATACAATTTGCACATCCAAAATTTCAAAAAAATTTCAGATTTGTCCCACGTTCAATTATTTACCTTGAACGTTTAATACCAAGCCCCTCGGCTTCCACAAACTTCTCCTGCTGGTTCTCAGCTTATCCTGAAGCCTAGGAACTTTGTGGCTGTTGCCCTTTTTATGTTCCCTCATTGGGCAGTCCCGGTGTAAATGATGTCCTCCGCATCCCCAACATTTCACTAGCTGCTTCATCCTTCCCTGCTCAATTTCCTTTGAGTCTTCATGCCTGGATCATTTCTTAAAGGGTCGCTTGGATGAATGTCCCATCACTGATCCACCTTCCTTTCCTTTGCCGATTTCTCCCAGAAGGATTTTCACCTCCCTTTGCAAACTAATAGAGTCTTGCAAAATCTGGTGGTTCATTTCATTCTGCCTTTTTTGTATCTTGAGCATCTCTCCAAGATTTTCTTGGGTCGTGGCAATCATTTGAAGGAGACTTCCAGCCAAGTCCAGCAACTTTTGATCTGCTGTCATGATCAATGTGCACGAGCAGGTTTCACTTTTCTCACCTGTGAAATGCACCATTGAAATTTTGTCATGCCAAGCATAATATAAACATTAAAATCAGTCAGTTAACTACCCAATTGGCACGACAGTCCAAGTCTCATCAAGGAGACTTTCATATTTTTCATTCCTTCCCAACAGGCACACGAGCTCATTCATGTCCATTCTTGGGCAGGGAATTAACTATTCCAGCATTCACAATTTACTTTAAGCAAATACACACATTCCATTTCAGTCATACATGCATTCAACAATCTTTTGTTTTCACAATGCATATATATATATATATATAATTAAAAGGGGCAAAAGAGAGCAACAAGAGTTTTTCCCCTCTTTGTTTTGTTCCATCCTGGAACCCACATCATTGCTATGGCTTTTCATGCTCTCGGCCTCGTTCACTTCATCGTGAATGTTGGACCAATCCCTCTTGGTCATGACACTTAGTGTCTCCAGTCTATTTCAGACCTCTCAACCATGGAGCCTCCCCACATGATTTGTCTCGGCTGCTAGGACCTTCATAGTCTTACTAGCACCTTTTTCATTACCGCTCATTCCGAGCTCTCCAGGACAGTCACATGTCCACCTGCACCCTTAGGATGCTCTCATAGTCCTCGCTCCCAGCGATACCTATATCCAAACATTGAATAGATTCACATGTTTAGTTTATTCTCATCGGTTTGATCTCTAGAACAAGAGCTTAAAACATCATAACCAAATCATATACACATGTACATTCATAAGCAAAATAATCCAATACTTATCTTTATTGTGTGTTTCCTTGTTCGTCCATAGGATCTTGCTTCGCTTTGCAAGCCTTGGGATCACCTATGGACTTGGATGTTAGGTCAGCACACAGGTTGTTCCACAGCATCAATAATTAATGTCTAGCCAGCATGCCTTCACGCTGACTGGGCTTGGAACTTTACCATGACCATTTCCAGGTCCAGGATCTACTATGGATCCCCAGGCATATAACAGCCCAACATACACTTATACCAAAAATAATGCACACTTATATCAACAATACACTTATATCAACAATGCACTTATACCAACATACACTTATATCAACAATAGCCCTTACTCCGCAACCCCTCACAACAACCGTTTTCCTTTTCTCTTTAGTGTGCAACATCAAACTGCATCTATTTAGCCTGTCAACACAAGCAATATAAGCAAACTCATCAGCGTTATTGCTCTAAAACTATAATCATATTTCATATCATTCACTATCAAGTATTGAAACACCAGGAGTGCATCCACTCCCTAGGGTGTAGTCAATATTGAAAACCCTTTCATGACCCAACATCGGGAAAGTGTGCACCCTTTTTCGGTGTGTGCCATGTAGGCCCTATTCATACTCAAGCAATCGGTCATCATGGAAATAAAATAAAAACATGTTCTGCATATGGAATTTCAATAATTTGACATGCATATTCTCAGCTAGGGTCACAGAACACTTATCCATTTGCAGATGCAATATTCCTTCATTAACAAGGAATGGGGCTCTCTTCTCTGAGTTAACAGTCCCTCGGTTTGCCATCCCAACTCCTTTTCACATTTCATATTCACACATGCCTTACCGACATAATCCATACCATCTCACTCATGTTTCTTACCAACATGTAGTGCAGATGAGACATTTCCAAAATGTCCAATGGAGTTTCACCCGAAACCCATTTCCAAGATAGGGGAAAACCTCCCCATAAAGTTTGGTTCCTTCAGGCCATCACACATGGTCTTTCTACAATGTGTACCCCTGGCACATTCATCAAGTAGCCAAACAGTCAATCATTACCTGATAATACAATCCAAATTGATCGATCCATAACCAATCAATGACATTAGTAATTAAATTCAATAAGAATTTGCAACTCTGTCCACTACAGAAATTGATTTGGTTAGCAATGAGGTGATCCTCATTTGTGGGTCTCTTGTAAGTAGCACTACTATGCCCATTATAATTTTTTTTATGCTTACTAGAATAACATGAATACCCACTTACAATGCATCTTCCTGACACAATTCTATGCAAGCCAATAGTGATTAGTAGTTGTCAGTAATTTCTCAAATCCAAAATTCACAATTCAAATTTAACAACCCATTATGCATACTAACTATTTTCACAGCCATGAGACTCTCCTCATAAGGTTTGGCTCTTTCACATGGTAGATTATGACCTTTGCCATGGTCTTACTCACATTACCATGCCCCAGGCAATCTACCTGAAACCTGAACTTCAATCAGCCAAACACTTGGTAAGTCTTGATGCATATAACTTTTTCCATTGCTGCGACAATCGCTGAAGCATTTTCAGAATTTAAAAAAAAAAAAATACTTCCAGCTATTAGCATATCAATATTACCAAAACTCATTTACTTCACGTGAATCATTATCATACTAAAATTCTAAGGTATAGTCACATCATTTATGCAAATTAAATGAAATGTTTAGATACTCCTTACTTCACAGGCGTATCATTGTACCACCCATCCCGTTCATAGAGCATTTCCAACAGCCAATTGATCATGACTATCCTCTTTATGCACTTATTATCCTGCATCCATAATAGCTCTTGAAATGGTTCCAGAATTGTCATCAATTCATCATTTTAGCCATTAGTTATTCATAATATCATATGCACTATCTCAATGCATTCATGCAATGCATCACAACAATTGCACCCATACTTATGTAATCAGTTACTCACACCCTTCATATGCATCATTCAATGCATAACTACCAGATTTACAAAATCTTTTAATGCATATCCACCCAATGCTACCTTGCATTGATTCAGGAATACTCTGCATTCAAACATACCATGCATGGTCTAGCCATGAATACTTCATATAGGATGCATTACTATAATCAAGATCATCAGTGCTTACTTTCCTTGGGCTACTAAGCACATAAGAACATAGTACAGGCATGACACATTTCTCTATGAATGCATTGTAAAATTCAAATACCCACATGGTATGAGACTTCTTGCATTTACCACTTCATGCAATTGTCATAATTAAACTCTTACCTTCATGGGTCCTACTTACACCCTTGACATTACCAGTTTAGTTGGTCCTTTGCAGGAGATTGCAGGATTTGTTCACCAACTTTTGATTCTACACTTGTTGCATTATCCCTTTCTCCATAGGGTTGCTAGTCACATTCGTCAGCATCAACAACATATTCAGCCATGTCCATGTTGTCGTTGGTTTTTCTACTATTGCCAACATCAATGCAATAATTATCATTAGTGGCTCATTATAAATGTATAATTCTCACTATTCTTACCAACATGTAATATCTTATGCATGCAAGAAATATCCTCATACATTTCAGGTATAAAACTTGTAATCATAATTAGCAAGACAGGGTTTAAGGAAATTTCCCTTTTTAAGTCCCTCATCCTTGCATGGAACTCCTCTTCCACACAGCAGCTGGTTTGACTTCATGGTCTTGCTACCTCTAGGCATGTAATTCCCGGGTTTGTCCATATTGACAACAGCACATTTAATTTTCAAACAATCACTAGTACCTTGATGCTATGCATTCAACTCTGGTGATTCTCCTTTGTTTCCTGCTGGATAAGCTTTCCAACGCCTATCCACATGCTTCATTCTGACCTCGGGTGTGAAAACCACACCACTTCTAAAATGAAGATTTTTACCAATTTTAGGCAAAACACACAACTGGATTTTGGTCTGGAACGCTAAATTTAGCCCTGAAGCTGCTGAAAGACTACTGATAATTTCACTGAATAAACCCCTGAAATCTCTGAAAAATCCCACTTGAAACCCCAAAACTTTCCTTCATCAAATCGGGCCTCTTCCCAACTAAAATTTCGACACTTCGGTGGTCAGAACGACTAATTTCCTCCCCTGCTCATCAATGGGCATACAACTAACCCTTTCCGTGGTATCGACAGTCTGTTCATCTACACTTTCGGACTTTATCGATGATGCCAAGGCTATCCCTCGGTAGTCAAACAGCTAACATTTTCCGCTGTTTCGGATCCCCATCTGTCTAAGCTTCCGAATTGCTATTGGCGATGGCATTGTATCGACGATCAAAACCGCTAACCCTTACCGCATCGGCAATTGGAACCACAATTCTTCGGGTGGATAGTTCTTTAGGTAGCCACAACTATGGGAAACAAACCGACTGTGGGTTCCGCAGACCATACAACCCGTCGGCAGTCTCATCAACTGATTTCTAGCGATCCCATCCACTAGTCTTTCCCGTCGTACCAACAATTCAAACAACAAATCCTTTCCGTTGCGTCAATGACCAGAACCACTATCCATCAGGTGGATAGTTCCTTAGGAATCCACAACGTCGAGTAGTAAACCATCTGTATATTTCACGGCTAAACAACTCATTGGCGGTCAAAACAACTAATCTCTCCCGACACATCGGCAGACCAAACAACTAGCTTCTCTTGACCTATCGGTGGTCCGTTCAACTAACTGCCTCCGATGTATCGGCAGTCCAATATTCTGATATCTTCCAATGGTTCTAGCACTTTGACAAAAAAAAAAAATCTTTCCTTGTCTATCACCGCGTCGGCTCCTCAAACAACTAACCTTCACCGACGTTTCGGCGATCTTCAGAATATCTCCACCAAAACTGCGGCTCTGCCTTCAACTAATTTCCGCCGAAACCTTCTCTTCTCTTCCACCGCTGCTTCGGTAACCTCATCTTCTATTTTTCTCCGATGCTTGCCACCGCATTGGCTGCTCAAACAGCTAAATTTCACTGACGGTTTCCATACTTAGAGGAATTTTCAAAATTTTTCTCTTTCTACTTTCTTCCGCCAACGTATCGGTACCCTCAACATCTATTTTTTGCTAACGTCTCAATGACCTTCGAGAGATCCCCACCATAACTGCGGCTCTTCCTTCAACTAAATTGAGTCGACATTTCGGCGGTCTTCGGCTGATCTCTGCCAAAACTGCGGCTCCACCTTCCACTGTCCTTCGCAGACAGCCGACGAATACTTATAATATTTTTCCACAATTTCTTCCTCCGTCGTCGTATCATTAGCGGTTCCCCCAGCTGTACTTCGCTGACGTTTCGACAGTCTTCTAGTGATCTCCACCAACGTTTTGGCTGGTCAATCCACTAAATTTCTCCAATCCACTTCACTAATCTTCACCGCTCCAAATAGCTAATTTTCACCGATGTATCAGCTCAGACTTCTTCTAAATTTCACCAATCAAATCGCCTAATCTTCGATGGTCGTCAAGGTCTATATCGGAGGGTCTTCCAACTAAGTTCTTTGATGATCCAACGGTCTCAACACTTAGAATATTTTTCAAAGGATTTCCTCTTTGTCGGCTTATTTCACTCGATGGCATCGGCTCTCAACACCTCTTCATTTTCGCCATTGTGGCTCCCCTCCGGTGAGCCTCCCCTTTCTTCTGTCGCTGCCGTTGCATCGGAATACTTCTCATGAAGCTTCCCACCATTGCAGCTCTATCTCTACGTTCTATCCGTTGTGAATCAGATGGACTTCCGCCTAGCTTATCCGATGATTTTCGGAGCTAGAAAATTTTTGGAATTTTCTCCTATTTTCTTCTGGGCAATAGGCACCCTGCCTTTGTTAACTGTTTCTCATGGCCCTCTGAGGCCCAATTGCTGCAACATACGCTCTGTCATTTCACCTTCATGGACCATTCAGGACCATGCTACAACCTTTGCTCTGATACCACTCTGTAACGTCCCCGACCCTCTGACTGGCAAAGAGGATGCTACTAACATCAAACATATAGGCAAATAGCCCCATGAACATGGACAGTCATATTATGCTAGAATCAACAGCTGAAACATCAACATACTAAGATGCATAATCCTTCATTTACATAGTGGAAGCAAACATACACACATTCAAGCATGACACATGTTCATCATATTCATTCATCAGTAAACATAAATGTAGAATCAAAATGGACAAGAATACTCATCTGATAAGAACTCGTCCCACAACCAGCTACGTCGCTGCAATGTTCCACCCAACCATAGGCCAGCGTGCTCATTAATCTCTTAGCAACACTGCCACCCCCGAGCTGGGCATGATTCCTCAAGGAATAAGGGTCAAAGCAGGATTACACATAGCCAAGGTACACAAATAATCCAAGCCCACACAGTAGGGTTTATTAGGCAATCAAGGAGCTAGGAAAGGATAAATGCTAAGCTGGTGGCCTCAAACACCAGTTTTCTCAAGCATACCCAGCCTCTAATCCTACTCTCAACAGTCCAAAGACTAACCACTGCATACCGCAGCAAAACAACACATTCACAGCTCTGTGAAGAAGGCAAAGACAACCGGGTGACAATCCCAAACAAAAGGTGAAACACAATTCAGGTCCAACCACACTCCAGAGTTCTTCTTGGCCCTAGCGTGGCCAAAACAACTCAGCAACAATCCCCAAAAGACGTCTGCTACCTCGGCAACCAAGAAGCAACCAAAAACCAGGGTGAATCGATAGCCCAAACTCACAATGAAAATTATGGCAACCTTACACAGTCCCAAAACAGGGGAGAATTTTGATCATCAATCTTGGACAAAACGAAGGACATAAACGTAGACCATAATCTGATAAGGAAACGGCGAGAGCCTTACTCAGTCCGCAGTTGGGGAAAGAACAAAATTCCCAGCATAGACATGGGAGAACTCCACCAACGGGTGTGGGAATCAACGACCATCCAACATCCAAAAGCCCACAACACACAGCTCCTCAATGCAAACGTTGAAGAAAGTTACACAGACAGAAATGGGAAAAGAACCAATTCTCAATCAATCTATGTGTGAGGGGAAAGGACGCGGCCAACAAAATAGGGAAAACAACAGCTCACGAACAACAAAATACAATCATAGTGGTCCTTCACCGTCTGACAATGGTAGAGGCAAAAACGCTGACTCCATGCATGAGGAAGATTAACTGGCCCCCCCTACGCATCCCTGTGTGAGAGTGAACCCCCAAAAGCCAAGAGAGAGGCGTAGTGTTGGTTCCCTTACCCACGTGAAGGTGGAAAGAGGACTGGTGGAGTGAGCGTGTGGCAAAGACTAACAGTCCTGCCACCCTCCACTTCTAGCAATTAAATGCCTCAACAACTCAGTAGAACATTAAAAAGGTGGTTGGATGAGACAAGGGAAGGTGAGCAAAATAGACAGGGTGATGACATGTATCTTTTTCCCCCATGACTCAAGGTTAATCATTTCCCCCCCCTTATCCTTTGGAATCGTGCCCTTTTCATTTTAATGTTGCACCATCGTAGCTGGCTGTAGGTTTATTTTAATTGATGTGCATATTTACATGATGCCAAACTCTAATGTGTCAGATAGCATGATATACCATCGACAACTATCCCTATTGCCGTAACATACACAACCAAATCAATGGTGGGTCTTTTGCCTTTAGCTCCTCACCACAATTAACTACATTATATACATCATGTACCTTTAAATGCAAACGGGGTCAAAACCGGGGTGTTACATAAATGTCAATACAATTATAGGTATCAGTTTTTAGGCTAAATGAAGATGTTGCTTATGAGATGGTGAAACACCCTTTCTCTGTTTTAAATGACGGTGACTCCTTATTTGTTGCAAAAGGAAAGTGACTTGTATTGGTTATGTGGCTTCATAATGTTACAATACCCATGCTATGTCAATAAAATGATAGGTATCAGTTTTTAGGCTAAATGAAAATGTTGCTTATGAGATGGTGAAACACCCTTGCTCTGTTTTAATTGATTGTGACTCCTGCTTTGTTGAAAAAGGATTGTGACTTGTGTTGGTTATGTAGCTTCATAATGGTGTAATACTCATGCTATGTCAATAAAATAATAGGTATCAGTTTTTATGATGCACTTGGTTTAGGTAAGGAACTCAGCCTAAAGATGCAATCCCACTATAACAGTGGCTGCTTCTGCTTCCGCATTCCGCTTTCCACAATGTGGAATGAGGCGATGCGTTTTTTTCAGCTCATTACAAAAATCTATTCCCAGCTTTCGGCTTCCACCTATGCAGATTCCAGAATTTTCATTTTCTGTTAATAAAACTTTCTTTCCAATGCGGAAGTTAGAAGTTACATGTTCGCAATTAACTTTTCGTGCTATTTGATTTCCGCTTTCCACCATGCGGAATGCAGAATCCAGACAAGTTTATGTCCTTTTTTTATTTTTCTCATTTTTTTGACTTCCTGTTTCCGCACTACGAAATGCGGAAATAGGAACTTCGATATTTTTCTTCGCAAAATTTGTTTCTTCCTCTTTTCGCTTTCTGAAGTATGAAATGTAGAATGCAGAACTTTGATACATTTTTAGTTCAAATATAAGAAACTTTGTCCATGATAATTTGACGAAATTAAATCTTCAAAAATATAAAACTTTTGAAATTAACATTTAGGAAATCTATTTCGACTTCCGCCTATGCGGATTCCACAATTTTCATTTGTTTCATGCCAACTTCCTCTTTGCGCTGTGCAGAATGCGGAAACATGAACTTACATGTTTGCAATTAACTTTCTGTGATTTCTGACCTCCGCTCACTGTCATTCGGAATGCGGAAGCCAGGAAAGTCTTTATCGGTTTCCTTAATTTTCTCGTTTTTTCGACTATCGGTTCCCCACTGGAGAATGTGGAAACCGGAGCTTTGATGTTTTTCTTCGCAATTTTGTTTTCTTCCACTTTTCGAAGTACAAAATGCGGAATACCGAACTTCAATACGTTTTTAGTTTATATAAATTATTTTCCGAGTTCCGCTTTCCGTTGTGCGGAATGCACAAGCCAAAAACCGCAAACTAAAATGTAACATATAACATATAAAATAATTTTTTTTTGTTTATTTTTCATTTTTTCGACTTTCAGAATGCAGAAATAGGAACTTTGATGTTTTTCTTCGAAACAATTGTTTTTTCCACATTCCACTTTTCAAAGTACGGATTGCGGAATGCGGAACTTCAATACGTTTTTAATTCAAATATTAGAAACTTTGTCCGCGATAATTTGACAAAATTAAATTTTCAACAATATAAAATTTTTGAAATTAACACTTAGGAAATTTACATTTAGGAAATCTATTCCCAACTTCCACCTTCCACCTATGCGGATTCCGCAATTTTCATTTCTTTCTTGCCGACTTCCGCTTTTCGCTGTGCGGAATGAGGAAATAGGAAGTTACATGTTTGCAATTAACTTTTCATGATTTTCGACCTCTGCTTTTCGTCGTTTGGAATGCGGAAGCTGGGAAAGTCTTTGTCACTTTTTCTAATTTTCTCATTTTTCGACTTCTGGTTTCGGCATTGCGAAACACGGAAATTGGAGCTTTGAGATTTTCTTCACTATTTTTTTTCTTCCGCTTTCTGAAGTACAAAATGCGGAATGCAGAACTTCAATACGTTTTTAGTTCAAATAAATTTCTTTCTGACTTCCACTTTCCACTGTGCGGAATGCGGAAGCCGGAAACCCCAAACTAAAATGTAACATATAACATATAACATATAAATAAACGTATTTTTTTATTTTTCATTTTTCCGTCTTTATGTTAAAACTTTTGAAATTAACATTTAGGAAATCTATTCTCGACTTTCTCCTTCCGCCTATGCGAATTCCAGAATTTTCATTTCTTTCTTGCCGTCTTCCGCTTTCCACTGTGTGAAATGCCAAAATCGAAAGTTACATGTTCGCAATTAAGTTTCTGTGCTGCGGAATGCGGATCATGAGTCATTATTAAATATCAAGGTACTAATTTTTCATTGTAAAAATATTAGACAGGAGTGCTTTATACACAATGAGAATGTTGGTCAAGCTAAAAAAAACAAAATACCTCAATCATCAATATTTTCATAATACAAGCAAGGTAGCAAACAAGAGATGAAATGACAAAATATGAAATTGCTTATTCCTTCATATTCCAAACTCTGAAGCACCAGTTACAAGTCAAAATGTTGGATAAGCCCCAACAGTGTAGCAACATTAAATTATTTGTTTAGGTGCAGATAGCTTTTGCATCTTTTCTCATATCTGCAATTGGTTGCGGTCCACTTAGTTGTTTCTCTAGATCGGAATTGACATGTGATCATTCACCAATCCCACATCACTCCATAAAATATAGCCCTTTCATCGGCAGTAGGACTCCGAACTTATCTTCCCATGTCCTCCCCCTCCATCCTTTAATATCACCATGTAGGGAATTATTTCTTTGGCAGCCATGAGAGGAGAAATAATGACGCTCACGGGTCGAGTTTTTATGCACATAAAAAACCATAAATGAGGTCCAAATGATATTTGCCTTAGTAGGAGGCCCCATTTATTGACCGAAGTCTTGCGAAATTTTATTATGAGTTCATGATTCTCATGATGTAGTATATCTATATATTGGGATTAATGTGATTTGTCTATAATTCCCTCATCTCTTGGAGGACGCGAAAGTTCACTTTAACATACTAAAATATATTAAGGTCATCATAACACCACCCCTTTCTACTATAACGTCATCATATTAATTGCAAAAGTGACCGTCAGCCTCACTTGTTATCAAACTCAAGTTATTTCATGGTGTATGGACTTAACATTTTCCACTTCATCGATGCCTTCTTATGAGTACCCCTGATTCCTTACCATACTGCATATAAAGCCTATACTAATCTTCTATTGCTTAATCATTACAGCGATCATCACTATCACACGTTCAAAACAGCAAATATTTCGATTTCGGGATGCGATCTATGCCGTCCATTTTCATTTATCTTAAACCTTTATTTCCAACATCATCGTCGGATACATAAATGTTGTTCTTCATAAATTTATATATAATGATAGTTCAGCGGTGAGATTCTTAAATGAAATGATCCAATGTGATATCATAATATTACAAAGTTCATATAATGAAAATGTTATGTTTATGCTATTTCTTTACAACATTAGCGATCAGCTTCTTGATTAAGTTGCTTTTTCTCGGCTCTTGTTGATACCGTCTTGCTTGTTATCATTCCTCGTCGTAAGAAATCCCACTTTGTTTCTTCCCCTATAGGGAATGGCAGGCCAAATCCTATGAGTCTGCCCCTCTATTTCCAGAAAATGAATGTGGAAAAGAGAACACGTTATAAGCGGGAGATTCATGAGTCAGTGCAATCCAACATCCAAAATGTAGAGAGAGAGGCGTATTTGGAAAGCATTTGCTTTCCAACTGAGGAGATAAAAAATGAATTTAAGGATTTACTCCCTGATCCTGGCACGTCTAGAGGAAGGATATCTCTGTATCAGAAATACTTGGAGCTGCAATGGTCGCAGAAGTTTATCTTAGGAAAAATTTTAATGGAAAAAGACGAGCACCATGGCGAAATTCTTCTTCAGCATGACAAAATCATTCTCATCCTACACAGAATTTTGGACAATCAGGCTGAGTTCACCAGGAGACTGGGCATCAAGCTTGATCCTCATGAACAATTGTTTGATTGACCATGTTATTCTTTCAGTCTTTGTTTTACTCTTTGTCTGTTTTAAAAACTACTACTGTTAATGGTTACTTTTTATGTTTTCATGGAATAATATTTTCTAAGACTTATGAAAAACTACCAATCATTCTGGTTGAGCCTTATTTCCTTTCAAGGGAGACTGTCAGTCTGATCTACAAGCCCGTTTTCCTAGAAACGCGAGGGCTTTGTTTTTTGTGTAAATGTATGTTTTTTGGCTATCGATGGAAATAGAAAGAGTTATAATGTTTTTTGGTTTTTATTTATTGATTGAATTTGCAAACTATGACAATTGGAGTTGGAGTTTGTCATGTTCCACTGCTTCCAATTCATTCAAATTTAGATAACTATAAATCCTTACATCATTTATATCTGTATGAATTTAAAAAATAAAATCCCAAATCATGAGGTCCATATATCATCAATCAACAGTTTGGAGCCTGTCCATGATGATGAAGAATGTAGTTGGTCTCTGGATTAAAGGTTTCAGTCCTAAATTTTGTCTTAACATCTTTCTCTAATACATTACATACTTTTTCACTAGGAAATATGCCAATATGCCAATTGACGTGAATGAATGGATTAGAATTGAGCAAGTCGGTAATTTTTTTTAAATCTTATTTTAGTACAGTTGTAATTTTTCATTTAAAATTTTTTTGCCTAAACAGTTTTAACACTTTCACAATTTCCATAAATAAGTTTAATAATTTTTTAAAGAACTGTTTTAAATTTGTTTAATTGAGTGTAGGACACCACTCTTTATACTATATATAGTTCTGGATATAATAAGGATGGTTAGAATCAGTAAGATATAATCTCCTTCCAAGCGTATCAAGCACATAATAATAAAAATAAAAAATGGACATCATTATGAAAACTCGAAATCTAATGGGTGGGGAGACTACTGTTTCTAAATGTCTAACAAGAATAGTAGTAAAAATACAAACAAAACTCCATGAAACTGGGAAAACTCATTTTCCAATTAAATAAAGTTCTTAAAGTATCTATTTTTTTATACGATCTGATACAAACAAATTATGGAAGTCAGAAAAGATATTATTTAGACCAAAAACATATCAAAGTTCTACATCCCGTTTTATTACAAACTTGTAATTTCTAATTTTTGTGTTCCGCACTGCAGAAAGTGGAAATCTCACATGATTTTGGGTTGAATGTCCGTCTTCCAAAGTTCGAAACCCGCAAATCGGAAATTACGAAATTTTGGACCTTCTAACTCCCGCATTCTATTTTTCCACCTCGATCTCATCCATCCAACTTTCACAATTTCCATAAATAAGTTTAAGACTTTTTTAAATAATTGTGTTTAAATTTGTTTAATTTAGTGTAGGACACCACTCTTTATACTATATATAGTTCTGGATATAAAAAGGGTGGTTAAAATCAGTAAGTTATAATCTCCTTCGAAGCGTATTGAACACATAATAATAAAAATAAAAAATGGGCATCATTATGAAAACTCAAAATCTAATGGGTGGGGAGACTACTATTTCGAAATTTCTAACAATAATAGTAGTAAAAAGACAAACAAAACTCCATGAAACTAGGAAAACTCATTTTCCAATTAATAAAGTTATCAAAGTATCTATTTTTTTATACGATTTGATACCAACAAATTATGAAAGTTGGGAAGAAATTTAATTAGACCAAAAACATATCGAAGTTCCACATCCCGTTTTCCACACTACGGAAAACGAAAATTGGATTCAAACAAAAATTGCCAAATTAAAAATCAAAATTCCGATTTCCGAAATGGGGAAATAATAAATATTAAATATGAGACAACAAATTTTCCTATTTCCGCATTCCGTTGTGCGGAAAGTGGAGGTCAGAAAAAAAAATAAAGTTTTATTACGAACTTGTAATTTCCGATTTCCGTGTTCCGTACTGCGAAAAGCGGAAATCTCACATGATTTTGGGTCAAATGTCTATTTTCGGAAGTTCAGAACCCGCAAATTGGAAATTACAAAATTTTGGACCTTATAACTCCCGCATTCTATTTTTCTGTCTCGATCTCATCCATCCACCTTTCACAATTTCCATAAATAAGTTTAAGAATTTTTTAAAGAACTTTGTTTACATTTGTTTAATTTAGTGTAGGACACCACTCTTTATACTATATATAGTTCTAGATATAATAAGGGTGGTTAGAATGAGTAAGATATACTCTCCTTCCAAGCGTATCAAACACATAATAATAAAAATAAAAAATGATCATTATGAAAACTCGAAATCTAATGGGTGGGGAGACTAATATTTCTAAATGACTAACAAGAATAGTAGTAAAAATATAAACAAAACTCCATGAAACTAGGAAAACTCATTTTCCAATTAAATAAATTTCCCAGAGTATCTATTTTTTATACAATTTTATACAAAAAAAATTACACAAGTCGGAAACAAATTTATTGAGACCAAAAATATATCGAAGTTCTGCATCCCATTTTCCGCACTACAAAAAACAGAAATCCGATTCAAACAAAAATTGTCAAAATTAAAATTAAAATTATGATTTTCGCATTCCACACTATGAAAAGCAAAAATGGGGAAATATTAAATATTAAATATGAGACAACAAGTTTTCCGATTTCCGCATTCCGTTGTGCGCAAAGCGGAGGTCGGAAAAAAAATTACGAACTTGTAATTTTCTAGTTTCGTGTTCTGCACTGCAGAAAGCAGAAGTCTCACATGATTTTGGGTCGAATGTCCATCTTCTGAAGTTCGGAACCCGCATATTGGAAATGACAAAATTTTGGACCTTATAACTCCCACATTCTATTTTTCTGCCTCGATCTCATCTGTCCATGCATACTAGATCTATGGCTTAGATCGGTTTGGCCATTTAGTTTTGACCTTTTAATTTGTTCGCAATTTGTCACTGTTCTACCTTCTGCTTTCCACAATTCCGCCTTCTTCCTTCCGCCTTCCGCTTTTTTCTTTCAGAACTTGGAAATTGGAAACATATCGATCGACGGAGTTCTTCAACCGTGATTCCTCCTTCCTCCTTTCACATTCGGAACTCGAAAATCAGAAAACTTAACTTTCGACCTTAGGCTACTTTGCACTTCCGAATTTCGCTTTTCGACCTCGAACTGCGGAATCTGAATGTTACTTTGCCATAGAATTTTTATGTACTTCCTTGAAAAAGAACTGATTCCTAACTAACTGTTTAAGGACACTTAAACATGATGAGTAATTATTTCAAGATAGGACTATTACAGGATATAACAGATAAAAGAAAACAACCATTTAATGTGAAAACATGCAAATCAAGATCACTTCTTTCAACTTACTTTAGACCAACTTAACAAGTAAAATTACAAAGAACAATATCCAAAGCGTTATAGATACACAATAAGTCCAAGAAACCATATTAATTAGCAAATCAATATTAGATATCCATAACCAATTACAAGCAGTATTAATGATCATGTATATCAAATAAAAACATTTACTGGATACACATTCCACATGTCAGTTCAGTACAGAAAAATTAGTAGATGAAATAACACATTTATAGTAAACCACAAAAAATTAGTAAGCTAGATAAATTAGGAGATACACTGAAATTCATTCAAAACATTCAATGAAGAACCATGAAACATAATATGAAATGACTGTAATTTTATTAATCTACAAAAATTTACAAAGTGCTAAAACCACAAAATTTCCTATTATGATAGAGGCAGGAACAATTCTGCCTTACGCTTTTTTCCTGCGAAACCTGGAAGTTGGAAACATATTGATCGACCGAGTTCTTCAACCACGGTTCCGCCTTTTGCCTTCGAAAGTCGGAAGTTGGAAGTTGGAAATCGAAAAACTTAACTTTCGACCTTATCCTGCTCTGCACTTCCGACTTCCGCTTTCCGACCTCGGACTCTGCAAATCGGAAGTTGCTTTTCCTTATAAGTTTTCTATACTTCCCTGAAAAAGAATTGATTCCTAACTAACTGTTTAAGGACACTTACACACAATGATCAATGATTTCAACATATAACTATTGCAGGATATAACATATAAAAGAAAACAACCATTTAATGTGAAAACATGCAAATGAAGATCACTTCTTTCAACTTACTTTAAACCAACTTAACAAGTAAAATTGCAAAGAACAATATACAAAGCGTTATAGATACACAATAAGTCCAAGAAACCAGATTAATTAATAAATCAATATAAAATATCCATAACCAATTACAAGCCGTATTAATGATCATGTATATCAAAATAAAAACATTTACTAGATACATATTCCACATGTCAGTTCAGTATAGAAAAATCAATACCTGAAATAACACATTTTTAGTAAACCACCAATAATTAGTAATCCAGATAAATTAGGAGATACACTAAAATTCATTAAAAACATTCAACGAAGAACCATGAAACATAATATGAAAGGACTATAATTTTATTAATCTGCAAAAATTTACAAAGTGCTAAAACCACAAACTTTCCTATTATAATCTCGGTAGTTCTTTCTCCTATGTAGCTCTCAAAGACAAATTCCTCCCTTTAAATAATATTACAACTTTTCCAAGAAAATAAAATTCCCAAGATGTGGGATTAAAAAATCAAACAATTTCAAGGATTGCCAATGACGGAAAGCTACTTGGCATGTAGGTTCATGAGCTCATTAATCTCCTCGAAATGTGCATGTCTCAGGTGGATTTCTGCTTTACAGATTTGCGAGGTAATCTCCCTCTTCTTAACTTTCTTCCCCTCTTTTAGGTACACCTGTATCAGATCCATCAAAGCATAAGGCTTCTCAATCAATCTCTCAATATCCTACATGGTGAGTTGATTTATCTGTTGGACATGCTCCTTAGCTACATCGAATTGTCGTTCAACCTGTTCTAGATGAAGTTTTGGTGAAGATGCCTGAGCAATAGAATCTAAGAGAGGAAAGTCCAAGTAATCAAGCAAAAACTTAGAAGTTGTCCACCTACATTCGCAAGCCGACTGTCCTTCTCTAATTATAGCTTCCATTGAGTCACAGATATTGTCCCATGTCTCAGTTGTAACCTCAGTCGTTTTGGCTTGCAGGTTGTCCAAAATTGGCATATCATTTGGTCTATCTGAAATATGCATTTGCCAATATATTACCTGCTCAAAAGCCCTAGATGTTCCTTTTCTTTGATCATGGTGGATTTCAAAAGTTTTAGAATGTTGCCTAAACGAATTATATAAACCCTGTATCTCATCAAAACATACATATAGATTGACCATGAACTGGCAGAATTCCTAATGTACCTTGCAGAACACCTTCTTGAACTCCTCTGGTGTCAAACTTGAAAAAGAAGAGGATTTTGATGCTATTTGAGCATCCTTGAGTTGTTGCTCAAGGATGACTATTTTTTCTGCTTGTTGTTGATTGAGAACATCTGCATTTCCAAGCTGATGTTTGAGATGTTCTGTCTTCTTCTGCAATTGCTTGATTTTGTTCTCAAATTCTTGTTTCATCTCCTTAACCTCTTGTTCATGTTTTGCCTCGGCTACTGCCAAGTCTAGTTTATCCTTTTCCACTTCTTGTTTCGTATTAGTAAGGATCACACTCAGTTGTGAAAGAAAGTCATATTTAGCCCTTGCAAAAGCTCCTATAGTAGCTGATGTATCTAATGCCCCCTTTCTTGTTATCAGGAGTGTATAATTTGCATATAATCTGACTGAGGGTAGGCATCTGTTTGGTTGAGCCCTATCTTGTCCTCTTAGCTCCTCTTTTCATCACAACTTTGTCCTTCTTACTCCAATATTATTTTCCCATAGATACCACATCATCTTCTCCAAAATCCATTATTCCTTCATGGGGTGAAATGGTTTGCTTCGGAGTAGTAACTAGGGGGGCGGTTTTTGTTTGGGAAAGAGGGATTTCTGTATTGAGGGGCAATATGTTCATAGGAGAAGTCAAAGAATAAATTGTAAGGGATGAGGAAACATTAGGTGTAAGTGTGTCAACCTTATAGAAAAGAGTTGTAGACATGGTAGGAATGTTTATCTAAGGAAGCTGAGAAAGTGGGGATGTTGGGATAGGGTGAGGCGGTGAATGGGGAGGAGAAGAAGTATGAATGGGTGATTCAACTAGTGTTCTATGAATACCAGTGGTATCTTTCAGAATTGGAGAAAATTTTATTTCAGAAAAAGAATGCTGCGAAAATGATGAATCCAACATGGTATCAAATTGTTGAAGGCCAGGAATAGATGATATCAGGGAGGTCAAAATAGTAACAGGACAAGTAGAAGTACCTTCCTCTTGTTCCAGATCATTGTCTATATCATGAATTTCAATATCAACCATAGGTGTAGGATTTACCTATTGAATAGGAGGGACTTTCACTTGTGCTTGCTCTCTTTGAGCAATTTGCAATAGGGGGACCGTCTATTCTTCTCTCTGCATCTCTTGTGATTGAACCTATTCAGAACTCAACTGCGCCTTTTATTTGTTAGGTTGTGACTCAACCATTTCTGTCTGAGTTTACAATTGAGAACTGATTCTCTCAAGATTCTTCTTAAACTCTGCTCCCTTTTGTAGGGTGTCTTCCATCAAGGCAACCTAAGGGATTAAAGGAACTTCAAGGACACCTTTACCTTTTTCTTTAGTTTGAGTAGCTAGAGTAGCAGCAAAAATTGTTGCTTTCTCTTTTGCTTCCTTTTCTATGTTCTGCTTCTCAATGTCCTACTCTATCTTCAGTTTAGTTTCTTTGTAAAGAAGAGTGTGATCCTTGGTTTCCTTTTGGTATTTGTAAAGCTGAGACTTAACCTTTGGATCCTTGATCTTGCTCATTGTCTGTTGAATCCACAACTGCTCTAAACATAGAATCATCAGGGTCATTTTCATGAACATAGTGAGACATAACATGCTCATGTGCAAAGAGGTCTTCCAAATAAGATTTTGGGTCATGCATCCTCTTGGGTGCCTCTCCCAAATGCATAACAATAATTTATTTACCCACCATGGATGCAAGGAGAGAATTCTGAAGTACAAGAAAGTTCAGAGACAAGGGAAATTTGGGCCACGCCTTTTTCTTGTGTTTTGTCAATTTGGGAAAAAACCCATCGATAACAGTCTAAAAGGAAAATTCCTGTAGCACCATACAATCATGAACTATTATGGGTAGCAAATGCACATCTTTATTTCCCCAAATACTCATAAAAGATAAATATTCTCCTACATACCAATCATTATGTACTGGTATTAATTCCCTGGCTCTTTCGGTCCAAGTGCATAAGCCCTAACAAATACATGAGAATGGAACGACAGAGGAAAATTTGGCATCGTAAAAAATGGAGTATATTTTGGACCAGTCCAGATGTACAATATCAGACACACATCCACTAGTATCAGTAAACACACCGCCATTGGGGTCTTTGTTCTTTTGCTCCTGAAGAGTTGTTTTTGACTTGGTGTTCCTGGAGGTGGTGAACACCATCTCTGATTGGATTTTAGCAACCATGTTTAAATTAGTGACACGAGTTGAAATTAATAGAAAAAACGGTCGAGTGGAAATTACTTACTAGTAAAAATACTCAAAAACCACAGTAAAATTACTTACTGATCTAGAGAAAGGAGAATATTCCATAGTAAAAACTTCAAGCGCAACAAGAAATCATAGGCAAAATGGTAAAAAATAATCGTAACTGGGGAGAGAGAAGGGTAGAGAGAGAAACGACTAGGGGAGAGAAAGAGAGACAAAGGGAGAAACATATCAAGCGAGGAAGCGGGGAGTAGAGAGGTAACGAGAGAACTCCATTGATGTATTTAGTCATGAATACATAGACGAAGGAAACCAAGGTGACATAAATAGAACGAGTAAGTGACTATACAAACATTGTATTTCCAATTTCTGTGTTCCGAACTTCGAAAGTCAAAAATTGAGAAGTAAATATTCAATGCACAAACATGTGATTGTTCTGGTTTTTGAACTCATAACGGTAAAGGGAGGAAATCAGAAAACTGACAAATTTTAAGTGTAAAAAGTGATCTTGTCGACTTCTGCAATCCGAAAGAGAGAGTAAGTGTAAAAAGTGATCTTGGATTCATGCAAAGCGATCTAGGTAAATGTTACTATAATTCTATGTTTTTTTAAAGGTATTTTTATTATTATTTAAAAAAAGAGAAAGAGAGTGAGGGGAAAATAGGAGAGAGAGAGAAGGGCGGTGAGAGAAACGGACAAGGGAGAGAGAGAGAGATAGAGAGGGAGGAAGATATGGAGCAAGGAAGCGGGGACCAAAGAGGCAAGGGGAGAGAGATACGTTGATCCTCCATTGATGTAATTAATCATGAATGTCTTCAGGTAAAACCTCAGTTGTAAATCAAGTCAATAGTACCCACAAAAGTATTATTAAAATGTAATTTTCAGTCTCCCAAGGTAAGTAAAAAATATTCAGTTGTGAAAAGACTCAATATTTTTACCCTCTCTAGACTGTAGATCTAGGATACATAGATGGTGGAGACCAAGGCGACAGAAATAAAACGACTAAATGATAAAATACAAAAAAATGTAGTTTCTGATTTCTGCGTTCCGAACTTCGGAAGTTGGAAATGGGGAAGTAAAGATTCGCTGCACAAACATGTGACGATTCCTATTTCCAAAATCGCAACAGGAAAGGGCGAAAATCGAAAAACTGACAAATCCTAAGTGTAAAAGGTGATCTTGCTGACTTTCACGATCCAAAAATCGAAAGTCGGAAATTGAGAATATCATAAAAACATTTGGATACAAAGCTCATGGATTTGTGTAAAGCGATCTAGCTAATTGTTACTATAATTCTAAGTTTTTTAAAATATTTTATTATTATTATTATTTAAATAAGAGAGAGAGAATGAGGGAAAAACATGGAGAGAGAGGGGGGAGAGAGAAATAGTCAGGCAAGAGAAAGAGAGAGAGAGGGAGAAAAATATCGAGCAAGGAAGCGAGGGTGAGAGAGGCAGGGGAAGAGATATAAGTTGATCCTTCGTTGATGTATTTAGTCATGAATAAATGGACGACAGAGACCAAGGTGACAGAAATAGACCAAGTAAGTGATAAAGTACTGAAAATTATAGTTTCTGATTTCTGCGTTCTGAAATTCGGAAGTCGGAAATCAAGAAGTAAAGATTCAATGCACAAACATGTGACTGTCCCGGTTTCCGAACTCGGGACGGGAAAGGTCGGAAATCAAAAATTAGTGTAAAAAGTGATCTTGTCGACTTCCACAATACGAAAAAGAGAGTAAGTGTAAAAAGTAATCTTGGATTCGGGTGAAGCGATCTAGGTAATTGTTACTATAATTCTAGGTTTTTTTAAAGGTATTTTTATTATTATTTAAAAGAGAGAGAGAGAGAGAGAGAGAGAGAGTGAGGGAAAAAGAGGGAGAGAGAGGAGAGAGAGAAATAGATAGGGCAAAGAGAGAGACATAGACAGAGGAAGATATAGAGTAAGGATGCGGGGAGGAGAGAGGTAGGGGGGAAGAGATGCATTGATCCTCTGTTCATGTATTTAGTCATGAATGTCTTGGGGTAAAACCTCAGTCGTAAATCGAGTCAATAGTACCCACAAAAGTATTATTAAAATGTAATTTCCAGTCTCCCAAGGTAAATCAGAAAGGTCCAGTTGCAGAAAGGACTTAATATTTTTACCCTCTCTAAACCGTAGATGTAGGATACATGGACAACAGAGACTATGGTGGTAGAAATAGAATGACTAAGTGATAAAATACAAAAAAATGTAGTTCCAATTTCCACGTTCCGAATTTTGGAAGCCGAAAATCGGGAAGTAAATATTTGATGCACAAACATGTGACTGTTCTGCTCTCCGAACTCGAAACGGGAAAGGGCGGATATCAAAAAACTGACAAATCCTAAGTGTAAAAAGTGATCTTGCCGACTTCCGCAATGAGAAAATCAAAAGTCAAAAATCGGGAATATCATAAAAACCTTTGGATACAAAGCCCACGGATTTGTGTGAAGTGATCTAGGTAATTGTTACTATAATCCTAAGTTTTTTTAAAGGTTTTTTTATTATTATTTAAAAAAGATAGAGAGAGTGAGGGAAAAACAGGGAGAGAGAGGAGGGAGAGAGAAGTTGGGAGAGAGAAGGGAGGAGAGAGAAAGAGAGAGAGAGAGGGAGAAATATATGGAGCGAGGAAATGGAGATGAGAGAGGAAGGGGGGGAATATACATTGATCCTCCGTTGATGTATTTATTCATGAATACATCGATGATGGAGACCAAGGTAGAAGAAATAGAATGAGTAAGTGATAAAATACAAATAATTGTAGTTTCCCATTTCCGCATTCCGAACTTCGGAAGTCAGAAATCGGGAAGTAAAGATTCGATGCACAAAAATGTGACTCTTCCGGTTTCCGAACTTGGAAAGGGAAAGGGCGGAGATTGGAAAAATGACAAATTGTAAGTGTAAAAAGCGATCTTGTCGACTTCCACGATCCGGAAATGGTAAGTCAAAAATCGAGATTATCATAAAAACCTTTGGATACAAAGCCCATGGATTTGTATTAAGCGATCTAGGTAATTGTTACTATAATCCTAGGTTTTTTAAAGGTATTTTTATTATTATTTAAAAGAGAGAGAGAGGGTGAGGGAAAAAGAGGGAGAGAGAGGAGGGAGAGAGAAGGGCAAAGAGAGAAATAGGCAAGGGAGAGAGAGACAGAAAGAGGGAGAGGGGCAGGGGAGGAGAGATACGTTATTCCTCTGTTAATGTATTTAGTCATGAATGTCTTCAGGTAAAACCTCATTTGTAAGTCGAGTCGTTAGTACCCACAAAAGTATTATTAAAATGTAATTTTCAGTCTCCCAAGGTAACTCAGAAAGGTTCAGTTGCAGAAAGACTCAATATTTTTACCCTCTCGACGTTCCTTTGCACCTCTCAGTGAAAATGCTAGTTCTATTTGATTTTAGACTTCCATATATTGCAAAGCCAATGTTGGAAAACAAACTTTTATATAATTGCATGAGAGAGTTGAGACTTAAGGTTATATAACACTTTCCAATTGATAGATAATTTAACTTGTATTGCAATTTTTTTCAAGATCTTTACTAACATTTATTACAATTGTTTCCTCCTTCACATAATTGGAATGACATCTTAGTTGCAAATTAATG
Source organism: Pseudotsuga menziesii (assembly GCA_001517045.1). Classification (NCBI taxonomy): domain Eukaryota; kingdom Viridiplantae; phylum Streptophyta; class Pinopsida; order Pinales; family Pinaceae; genus Pseudotsuga; species Pseudotsuga menziesii. The sequence goes on along the minus strand of LPNX010073554.1, from coordinate 34,496 downwards.
CATATTTGATTATGGTAATACAAACTTTTAATTTTGAATGATTGTTTTCTTAGAAAAATGGATTGGATGATCTAGAGTATGTTGAGTCTAGATCGGATCTAGGAGGTAGCAATGAAGATGATGATGCATATGACGATGATGATGAGGAGCATTTCCATGAGGATGATGATCATGATGATGTTGATGTTGCTAGTGCTAGTCAGTGACATTGCTCATATTGACTTGTATCATGGATTGTTGTTCTTATGTCATTCTGATACCTGTATCATTTTGACTTCTATATATATCATTTTGGCATGTTATTGATTGAATCATATATTTGACTTTCACTTGTTTTAATTAGAGATGACGATGATGTTATTAGTATTATCTTGTTAATTTATATATATTCAAAGTTTTTTATGTTTTTTTTTATGGATATTTACTATGTATGATGATTTTTCTAGTTGGAAGTTGTGTTAGGATATTTAGACACTTAGGAGTTAGTTAAGATCAACTTGTGTGATATATCTGTTAGGTAAAATGTGTTTCTTTAGTATGCATTTGTAGATATTCTAATCCGACGGTCATGATATGTTCTAGACATAAAGTGATCCGACAACTCAACTTCCCTTAAATCATACCTACCACTGATCCATGGATTAACACCCGATTGGTCCATGATCTCTATTTAAAGAGCATGGAGGGTCCTTGTCTAGTTGATCGATTATGAGAAGCTCATTTGTAATTTTCTTCTTTTTCATAAAATTGCTCCAAGTAGCTATTTGGTTGGGGTCGTGGACTGTTTCCCTCTCAAGGATTTTAACCACGTCAAAATATCGGTGATCTGTTTGTGTGAGTGGCTTCTCTTGGTGTTCGGTCTTTTGGGAGTACCCTGTGTACCCAAACATGGTATCAGAGCGTTTATGAAGAGCCGCTTCTGTTTGTGATCAAGATTTGGAACCGGTGTTGCCGAAACTTTTAAAGGGTTTATGGTTCTAGAGTTTCTATGCATTTGTGGCCTATGGGAGTTGTTCCATTGCATCTGGAGCATCCTTTCCATTGGGAAATACTTTTCATTTCATCAAAAACCATTTTCGTTTGATCTAGAAACACCCATTTCAGCAAATCTGAAGGTATAATGTTACAGTGACGAACTTGTTTTATTTTTTTAATCTCTCATATTTTATCAGTTTTATTAGTAGATCTTTATTGTTTTAGTCTCGGACTGTTGCCTTCCCTGGCTGCATATGCTCTTTTCCATGCACCTTACGTGATCACGACGAATCAAAAACAGAAAGGGAAAGTTTTTTCTTCTTCTCGGCTACATATGCTCTTTGTCGTGCACCTTGTGCAATTGTGGCGAATCATAAACAATGAGAAAAATTCAAAACGTAGACTTTCCAGGAAAGCTAACTAAGATCTAACCCCATAGTGTGGAAAAAAAAATTGTTTTTTTATTCGTTTTTTTGTGATTTTAAGGAAAAAAAGGAAAGCACGAAGACCGAGAGAGAAGAGTTAAAAAAAAGAGCCCTCTTTCTCTTTCTCTTCTTTTACATACATTTTAAACTTAGCTCACTTGGTTCAAAGTTGTTTTATTCCTTAATAGGTCTTGACTTCAAGTCTTATTGAGTTACTTTTTAGTGCATGCAATTTCTATTTTCAAGTTACTTTATTGTAAAAGTCCATCTCACTAAAATAAAATAAAATAAAAAGTGAGTCACTTTAAGTCTTTTAATTTATTGTCGCACTATTTAAAGTAACATTATTGTAAAAGTGAACATCACTTATTTTATAAAAGTGATTCACTTAAAAGAAACTTTCTTGTAAGTGATTGTCAAAGGTTCATCTTAGGAAGAAGGGGGTTCTTTTTTTAGTTGGTCAAGTTAATATCTGCCATGTCACTATTGGGGACATCTTCAACATTTTCTTTGATCGAGCACAACTTCATCATTCAAAATCAGTTTTCAGTACCATTTTTTTTAACAGCCTAGTTTTTCGAGCTCTTTGCATCCAAACAGTTAGNGACATCATCATCACGTTTTTTCAGGTATTTCTTGTTTTTGGGGTAGCAGGGTCCGTCAAAAGTATGCAGTGTGGGTACTCGTTGGATGTGGAATCAAATTACGCATCCAACGATCTCTCCTGATCGAAATTTGAGTAAAAACACAGGGAGATATGTCGAAAATACGAACACAAAAAGTAGTTTTTTCCTTTCTTCCTCCAAAATTAATCAATATTATTTTATTATTTTAACTATTATTTTATTATTTTCCTTAGGAGGCCCATTTTAGACCCCAAAATTCCTCTAATGGTTCTTCTTGCCATTATTTTACAGTATGGACGCCCCTTGTGATATTAGACTTACCAGTTCTAACTATTTCTAATGGAAATCTCATATGGAGAATGTTCTTAAAAGTAGGGGACTTTTCAGAATTACCTCAAGAAAAGAAACAGAACCCACTGATGATGATAAGAAAATAAAATGGGCAAATAGATGTGATGAAGCTCATGGATTGATTGGGATGTCAATCTCTATTGATTTGCGATTCCACATATCTATAATTGATGACCCTGATAAAGCTTGGAAAAAGTTGGAATCTGTGTTTGGTAAACACAATGAAATTCGAGGTCATCAACTTGAGAATGAGTTGATTTCTTTGAATCCAAGTGATTTTTCATGCATTCAAGATTATTTATCTAAGTATAAAACTCTTAGACTCTTATGTGAAGAATGCAAGATTAAGAAATAAGACAAACAATGTATTTATCATATTCTTTCCAAACTTAGACCTGCATATTTTGTTTTTGTATCTACATTTTACTCCATGAAAGAATCTTTGACTGCAGCTAGCTATCAAGAGCCTAGTCTTGAATCTTTTTGTGATTCCTTAATTAGAGAGAAAGATAAGCTCATTCAACTTGCAATAATTAACAATGCAGATACATCTGGGAAAGCTTTATTGTCCCAATAGAAAGAAAAGTCCAAGCCTCCTAAGAAATAGAATTTTTGCAATAATAAGCCAAACAAGGGTCCCAAACTCTCTCAGTCATCTCCTTCTTTAAAAAATGACAAAGGATCCAAGCCAAAAGGAAAGAAGACTGAGCGTCATTGCAATTTTTGTGGAAAAGATAATAATGATGAATGTGAGTGTTTCAAGAAGATGGCAACCTTGGAAGTAGCAATGAAGAAGCACCACATCAGCCTAGATTCGTCTTCGGGATCTACCTCTCATGGACATGCACTTTGTGCTTCTGGTTACTAGTATACTGCATCTTCCTCTTCTACTTCAAATGAATGGCTCATTGATTATGGATCATCTTATCATATGGCTAAAGATCAAGCCATATTTTCTACTATGCATGAATGTAACACCAAACAAATAATTGTAAGTGATGATAGATCTCTAAGTGTTGTAGGATCTGGAACATTTCCAATAGAAAATAGTCATTTTAGTGATGTACTATGTGTTCCAAGAATTTCCTACAATTTGTTATCAGTCTATCAAATTACTCATTTGGATGAAGGTAAAATTGTGACATTTACACCTCACCAAGTTGTAATCAAGGATTTTAAAGATTCTCAAAATGTCCTTGCTACTGGAACTGTTGATGATATTACCAGGTTGTACAAATTTAACAACTTTGGGTCATCACCTTTTCCTTTAGTTTTTGTTGCTCATATTGATAACTTGAGCAAACTTTGGCATGAGCGCTTTGGTCACTTAAATTATTGCTCATTGCAACAACTATGTAAAGAAAATATGGTGACTGGTCTTCTGATGGTATCTTGCAAGGATGGTGTTTGTTCTAGTTGTGTACTTGAAAAAAATCATTGGGACAGTTTTGAAAAACGTGCCTCTTGGCCCGCCTCAGTTCCCTTGGAGCTTGTGCATAGTGACTTGTGTGGTCCTCTTCCATCTGCTTCATTTTTTGGTTTCAAATATTTCTTAACTTTCATTGATGACTACTCCAGACGCACTTGGGTTTACTTTCTAAAACTTAAGAGCAAAGTATTAACATGTTCTTGGCCTACAAGGCCCTTGCTGAAAAACAAGGTGGTCATCAAATTATTAAGTTAATATCTGACAATGGAGGAGAATATGTTAACAAAATGTTCACTACTTTCTGCACTGAACAAGGAATCCAACAACAATACACTATTCCATATACACCACAACAAAATGGTGTAGTTGAATGGAAGAACTGTACTTTAAAAGAAATGGCTAATTGTATGATCCATTCTAAGGGACTAAGTCTTCAATATTGGGACGAGGCCATAAATTGTGCAAATTACATAGTTAATTGCACACCCACTAAATTTTTACAAGGTATGACACCGAAAGAAGCATGGAGTAAAATTAAACCAGATGTAAGTCATTTTCGTGTGTTTGGTTGTGAATCATGGGATCACATTCCGGATGAAAAATGGAAAGCATTGTAGCCTAAAAGTGAAAAGCGCATATTTGTTGGATATTCTGAAGATGTAGAAGGTTATAGACTTCTTCAGCCACATTCTCATGTTATAATCATTAGAAGAGATGTTAAATTTGATGAAAATATCTTGGCTTATGAGCCTAACTTGGTGGGTGTGCCATCTTTGGCCTGCGAGCCTGATTCAGCGATTGTGCCTTCTTCTACTTCCAACTTTTGTGACAGGTTTCCAACTCTAGTTTTTGATGATGACAGTGAGGATGAAAATCCAGCTCCTCCTGCTCATGTTCCTCCAATTGCACTAGCACCAATGCTTCCTCGATGGGTCCGTTCAACATGTGAAGCAACTGGTGATATTGCTAGTGATCCTAGAGATCAACGTCGAACATGTTCTCAATTTCAGCGAGCCTCTTCTCTTTTGTCTCAAGTTTCTGAGAATCATGATCCAAAAAATTTTGCAGAAGCTTCGTGAAATCCAGATTGGGATGTAACTATGGATGAAGAATATCGTTCCTTAATGGCAAACGATACTTGGGATCGTGTTCCTCTTCCAAAAGGAAGAAAACTTGTCAGATGTAAATGGGTCTACAGAACTAAGTATGCATCAGATGGAAGTGTTGAAATACTTAAGGCAACGTTAGTTGCCAAAAGCTTTTCCCAAGTTGAAGGGATTGACTACAATGAAACCTTTTCTCCTGTCATAAAAATGAACTCCATCCGCCTTGTTCTTTCCCTTGCGGCCTTACATAACTAGGAATTCCATCAAATGGATGTCAAGTCTGCCTTCTTACATGGTGATTTACAGGAGGAAATTTACATGGAACAACCTCCTGGATACGTTCAGAATAACTCTAGCCTTGTTTGTCGCCTTAAGAAATCCTTATATGTCCTTAAGCAACCTCCTAGAACTTGGTATGCCAAAATGGATAGTTTTCTCCTTGACACTGGTTTTTCTAGATGTCATTCTGACCCCAATGTCTATACCAAGAAAGTAGGAAACCATCTCATCATACTTTTTCTTTATGTTCATGATCTTATCCTTACTGGTAGTGACCCTAAACTTTTAACCCATGTGAAATCCAGTCTTAAACAAAATTTTGAAATGTCAGACTTAGGACATTTTCATTATTTTCTTGGTCTCCAAGTCTTGCAAACCAAAGAATGAATCTTTCTTTCCGAGTCTAAGTATGCTTGCGACCTTCTTCGTCGCTTTCACATGGAAGATTGTAAACCAGCCCCTTCTCCCTTCCAGTCTGGAGTCAAACTTTCTGCCACTTGTACGTCACCTGAAGTAGATGCAACCTTGTATCGTCAGCTAGTCTCTTATACTTGACTCATTCCCTTCTCAACATTTCCTTTTTCATTGGCCGTGTTGCCTGTTATATGCAAACAACTGATGAAAGTCACTGGAAAGCAACAAAAATAATACTTCAATATATTTGAGGTACAATTCAGTTTGGGATTCATTATAGTACAGGGGAGAAACCTTTGTTAGTTGGTTTCACTGATTTAGATTGGGCTGGAGATTCTGATGATCAAAATTCTACTGCAGGTTATGTTTTCAGTCTGGGATCTAGACCTGTCACTTGCACTTGTAAGAAATAATAAGCTTGTGCTATTTCTTTAGCAAAAGAAGAATATCGATTCGCAGTTAATGCCAGTCAGGAAGCTTTATGGCTTCGACAGATCCTTTCAGAGTTTGGATTCGAGCAGCAGCAGCCTACTCCACTTTGGTGCAACAATAAAAGTGCCATCAAGCTTGCCAAATATCCAGTTCTACATCAATGCAGCAAACACATTGAGCTACACATGCACTTCATCAGAAATATTGTTCATGATCGTGTTCTTAAAATTCTCTATTGCCCTACAGATGATCAAGTTGCAGACATCTTCACCAAGTCTCTTACAGAAGCGAAGTTTTCTAAACTTCTATCTATGTTAGGAGTTTAGGAATGTGTCATTAAGGGGGGATAGGCTCTAATGCCTCCTTCCTTCTCCTAATAGTGTCACATTTTAAAATCCTTCAATCCTATCCCAAGTTGTTCTAAAGGGGGGATGTTAGGATATTTAGACACTTAGGAGTTAGTTAAGATCAACTTGTGTAATATATCCTTTAGGTAATGTGTGTTTCTTTAGTATGCATTAGTATGCATTTGTAAATATTCTAATCTAATGGTCACGATATGTTCTAGACATAAAGTGATCTGACGGTTCAACTTCGCTTAGATCATACCTACCATTGATCCATGGCTTAACACCCAATTGGTCCATGATCTCTATTTAAAGAGCATGGAGGGTCCTTGGCTAGTTGATCAATTATGAGAAGCGCATTTGTAATTTCCTTCTTTTGCATAATAAATTGCTCCAAGTAGCTATTTGGCTGGGGCCGTGGACTGTTTCCCTCTCAAGGGTTTTAACCACATCAAAATATCGGTGTGTTGATCTGTGATCTATTTGTGTGAGTGGCTGCTCTTAGTGTTTGGTCCTTTGGAGTACCCTATGTACCCGAAGAAGCTGTCAATTTCTATTAAATTTCTTCATCAATGTTATGCTATAAATTTGAAATGCTATATCTGTTTTTTTTATATATCTAAGTTATTTAAGAATTATGATATATTTCATCTATTTAATTGAAATTACTAAAATCTTGCTTCATATGATATTAGTATTGACTTGTTGTTTTTACAATCTCTATAATGATGTCCATGACATCATATTGATCTAATGGTATATTAAACTTTCACTTGTTATAATTATAGATGATGATGATGTTGAAAGAATTATATTGTTAATTTATATATACTAGAAATTGGAGATGTTTTTTATCTTGTCAATTTTCCTAAAATTTATTTATAAATGTTATGCTATAAATTTGAAATGTGATATCTGTTTTTTATAATGATATATGTTATTTAAGAACAATGATACATTTCCTTAATTTAATTGAAATTAATAAAGTGGAAGATATAAAAGAAGCAACATGAGGTGCTAAAATGGAAGCAAAATGTGGCATGAAATTGGAAGCCAAACTAGGTGCTATTTGTGGCTCTAAATAGGAAGCTAAATTGGGTGCTAAATAAGAAACAAAACTCGGCGCTAAATAGAAGCAAAACCCGACACTTAAAGGAAGCAAACCTTGGTGTCAAAAATGAAGCATAACCAAGCACTAAATAGGAAGCAAAATTTGGTGCCAATTAAGAGGCAAAAACCGACATCACATAGGAAGCTATAATGGATGCAATACCAAAAGAAAAAATTGAAGCTATAATGGATGCAATGTTGGAAGCAAAAATGGAATCTATAAGGGAAGTAATACTAGAAGCAAAAAAGGAAGTAATAATGGAAACCATAATGGAATCAAAATTGGCATTAAAATGGAAGTAAAACCTGACACTAAAAGGAACCAATCCATGGTGCTAAAAAGAATTGAAACTGAGCACTAAATAAGAAGCAGAATTCAATGCCAAATAAGAAGAAAAACCCAACATCACATAGGAAGGAAACATGGAAGCTATAATGGAAGCAATACCACAAGCAAAATGGAAGCTATAATGGAATCAATGTTGGAAGAAGAAAAGGAATATATAAGGAAGCAATATTAGAAGCAAAAAAGGAACCAATAATAGAATCCACATTGGAAGAAAATATGGATGCAAAACTTGGTGTTAAAAAGGAAGTAAAACCTGGAACTAAAAGGAAGCAACACTTGACACTACAAGAAGCACCACTGTGGGCTAACAAGGAAATCAAAATGGAAGAAAACTCAGAAGTCTTACCCAATAGTAACAGGGAAGACAAACCTAATGCTAAACAAGGTGCAAAACAAACTTAGTGCTAAACTCGGCACATAAGTCGACGCAAATTCAAAATGTCATGTACCATTGTATTTAGCGCCCATTGATGAGGCCAAAGTTGAAAAAAAATACATTAAAAAGCGAAGCAAAATCTGGTGCTATTGCCCTATTTTGTTGTAGTGTTGCTCCCTCAACCTTGACTTCCTTTCTCAGAGGTTAGGTTGCTTCTTTAGTGTTTTCCTTGAGTACTTTTTCAAATACTACAAAGGCAAGTCCAAATACCATGCAAGCTAAGGGTGGAGGAGATTCTTCCTCAATAGGAATATCCAAACGTGTCAAGATATTTTCCAACCTAATGCCAATAAATTGTGGAGATTCCACTAGTTTAAAATGTCTTTATGAGTGTGATTGAATAAAGAACTTGACTTTATCATGGATTTGTTCTTCTCTTAATGCTCTAGCAGTTATTTCTCCTACCATTCATCTAGCCAATGCTATCATTTCATAGACACAATCCTTACAACTTCCCTAGTTTCTTCCATTTCCATCTCACATTGCTTGAGCCCTCTTTTAAGCTAGAGAAAGTCATAGGGTACATAACAACTATGAATGTAATGGCAATGTGCCATTATATTCCAGGATTTCTGAATTAGGAAGATATGTAGGAACCTTGGATCCTTAAATAGATTTGTCCTTCAACCTAAATAAAGACAAGACTTAGCTCCCAACTAAAACCATAGGCTCACTTCCAATAAGTAGAGTGAAAACTCACATGCATACAAAATGGATCATATCTCAAGCCTTTATGATAACAAAATATGGTACAATGATTGATATGGAGCATGTGAAATATAATTCCCTTATCTTTTCAACTAGTATGCACTTTCACTTTTACGTGGTGTGATGCCTCAAACTTTGATCGCAATGTTCATGGGATTGATTTGTAGCTTATGTTCCCATACTATTTGTTTAAGGTGCTTGATCTATACTGCAAGTAAAATTTCGTTGGCTTGAATATCTAACTTTTTGTTTTGTGATCAATGCTCTTGATAGAATTCTATGCTTGCAAAATCTTTGGCTATGTCCAGGGATCTTTGAATAACTCTAGCCAGTGTTGTGTTCCTTGGGATAATTCAGGTTGAAAATGCTCTAATAATAATGGAATAGTCCTCGAGGGAGCAAGGCGGGAGTGCTAGGGTTTGTAGGATTTTTCTACTAAGTCTCCGGCCGGCGCTGCCTGGCCACTGGGGCCTTTGGTTCGCAGAAGCTGGATGGTTCATCGAGCAGTTTGGCCTTCCTGGGTGAACCCCTGGTGGAGTTGGGCTCTTCGAGACCCGGTGGGCACAATGAGGTAGTTCCAACCACAAAGGTTTAGTAGGAGGGTTCGACCATCGGCCGAAAGCCCGGTGTGGGGGGCTACCTGCCAAAAGCCCCCACCATCCCAACAATCTATGTTAGATCAGAGAAGGTGAGGGGCACGACAGAGATCTGGAAGGAGAAGGCTCTGATTGGAAAGTTCATGGGGATTTGGCCCAAGGAAAAGGATTTGGTTAAATGGATCAGCAGCATTTGGAACCCTAAAGGCCACTATGACTTGCAGCTTGGCTCTAAGGGTTTCTTCACTATTATTTTCTTCAATCAGGAGGACCGTGACCATATCTTGGAGGGAGGCCCTTATTTCTTCTTTTCTACTGGCCTTTATCTCCGCCCATGGAAGGAAAGATTCAACCCTGAAACAAAGGACATGACTATGGCCCCAGTCTGGATCCGCCTCTTCTCTCTTCCAGGGGAATATTGGGATTTGGAAACCCTGAGGGATTTTAGAAATACCCTAGGAGAGTTTATTAAGGTGGCTAAGAAAACCAAGGCCCAGAGGTATGCTTCCTTCGTGAGGATTTGCGCTTACCTGGATCTCTCCAAAGAGCTGCCAGAAGCCATAAACCTAAATTGGGAAGATGAAGAATGGATCCAGCCCATCGACTATGAGCAGATCCCCTTCAGGTGTAGACACTGTCATGAATACGGTCACTTGGGAAGGAACTGTCCCAGTATGGTTTCAAAGCCTGTCCCAGCTGACCATCATCCAGAGGGAGCTGGTCTTCCTTCTGATGGCTTCACCCAGGTTAAGAACCGTAAAAGAAGCAGGGCCAGCGAGACATCAAAATACAAAAAAGACACAGATACGTGGGAGATCCGATCCAAGAATGCTTTCATGGTCCTTGGGGACATGGCAGAGGATGGCATTCCTAAGGAAAAAGAGGAAGTAGCCTAGTCGACCAAGGACATCAATGCCCTAGACGCGATGGAAACCCAACAGATGGAAATAGTGGAGGAATCCGAGGACGAAGAAATGGAACTAGGTGAACTAGATCTGGACACGATAGAAGCAGAATGTGGAAAAAAGGGGAAAGGTTACGTACCCAGAAGGAAAATCGAGCTCCTCCAGGAGGCAATCATCAAGGCTGGGGCTCACCCGAACCTGGGGATTGACCCAGACCCTCAAACAGGATATAAGCAGAAGCCTCTAGAGGAGGAGCAACGTAGAGGAAGGAAATCAAACAAGCAATGCATTGCAGAAGTAGGTGTCAGGCTCATAAGATCAAGCCAATACCCTACGATCAAGGTGGACTTCTCTGAAGTCTCCAAAGTTATCCAATGAAGCCAATCTCCTGGAATATAAGAGGGTGTGGTAACCCCAAGAAGTGGAGGACTCTCAACGGGAAAATAAAGCAAGAAAACCCTGATATCCTCTTTCTCCAGGAAACTAAATGCAGTTTTGAAGGCTTGGACAAAATCAGAAGTAAAATCTGGAAAGGTAGCTAGGTGATGGCCCTGGATGATGCTGGGCAATCAAGGGGCATTGCAGTCTTTTGGCTCCCTTAGGTGGTAGATATCACAAACTAGAGCGCTAATAAGTTTTCCCTCATGGTAGAATTCCATCACCTTGTGTCAGGGGTGAAGGGTAATCTAGTGAACATTTATGGCCCCAGCAGCTTCCCTGAAAAGCAGGCCTTCATTGACTTCTTAGAATGGTCCAACCGCCAAGAGGAGGGAGCCAGATGGGTAATGGGAGGGGATTTCAACCTCATTGCCAACCTTGGGGAAAAAAAGGGAGGTTGAAGAACTGTGGACAAATTTCAAGAGGCTTTTGGATTTTTTTAGGCTCAAAGCTCATTCGTGGATATGGAAACTGGTAATGGCTGGCATACGTGGAACAACAAATGCGGGGGTGAACACTTGGTTGCCTCTCGCTTAGACAGGTTTTTGGTCTTGGAGACTATAATCCATGACACGGGAGAAATCATGGCAGAGGTGCTCCCAGTGGCAGGTTCTGACCACTGGCCCATCAGCCTTCGCTGGGATTGGACATGTTCCACTCTGAGGAAACCATTCCGATTTGAATAGTTCTGGATGGAGCATAAGGACTTCAAAGATATTGTTCAGCAGTGGTGGCAAGAGTTGGTCCCCCCTTCAAGCACTACCATGTACTGCTTCCAACAGAAACTCAAAATGCTCAAATCCAAAATCCGTACCTGGAACAAGGAAGAGTTTGGAAACATTTTTGAAGACAAGAAAAGATTGATTTCTGAACTCAATCAACTCAATAAAAAAGGTATGACAGATGGATGGGACGAGGACATGCAGAAAAAAGAAAAAGACCTATGGGGGCAGCTGGAGGCAAGGGAAAAACAGGAAGGAATTTACTGGAAACAAAAATCCAAGGTCAAATGGCGGCAGGATGGGGAAAAAACACCAAGTTATTCCATAATTCGGTCATTCAGAACAGGAACTCCTTGAGAATTCAGAAACTCAAAAAAATGGATGGTAGTTGGATTGAAACACATAGAGATAGAAGAGGAACTCAACCACTATTTTGTAGAGATCCTCAACGAAGACATCCATGAAAGGGAGAGAGACATTGCCCAAATCACTCGCCTAATCCCACCCTCTGTCACTAGGGAAGATAATGAGATGCTCGTAAAACCCGTAACACTGCAATAAGTTGAAGAGGCTGTCAACCAGATGGCTCTGGGAAAAGCCCCTGGCCCGGATGGGTTTACCTCTAACTTATTCTACTATTTCTGGGATATGGTTAAGGAAGAGGTAGTGGAAATAGTGGAAGAATCGAGACAAAAAAGGGGGTGTTAAAATCTTTCAATGCAATGTTCCTTTCTCTCATCCCTAAGGAAACGGGTGTCGATCACCCAGATAAGTTTAGGCCTATAGCCCTCTGCAATGTGGTCTACAAGATCATATCCGAAGTTATTGCCAATCGTCTGAAGACTCTTCTCCCCTCTCTAACCTGCCCGAAACAATCTGGTTTTGTTGAAGGGCGCCAAATCCTGGATGGGGTCATCCTTGTTCATGAAGTCCTCCATTCCCTGCAAAGCTTGAGACAACCAGGTATGTTGATCAAACTGGATATTTCTAAGGCCTACGATAAATTAAGTTGGCAATTCATCTACAGAATGTTGGAAGCCTATGGGTTCTGCCATGACTGGGTTGAATGGGTAATGGGTTTCATCTCCACTCCTTTCTTTAGTATTCTCCTGAATGGAGCCCCAACTCGTCCCTTTCAACCTTCCAGGGGTATCAGGTAGTGGGATCCCCTCTCTCCCTTCATGTTTATCTTAATGGAAGAGGGCCTGAGCCATCTCCTTCAGACCAAGGCAGAAAATGGAGAGCTGAGAGGTATTCATCTTACGGATACCATGGATGCTCAAACCCATCAACAATTCGTAGATGATACCATGCTCATGGGGCACCCTTCAGTCCAAGAAGCGAGAAGCTTCAAAAACTGCCTGACTCTCTTTGCCAAGGCCTCTGGTCTTGCTGTAAACCAGGCCAAATCCCAAGTCTTCTTCCTCAATACCACTCCTACCACTCAAAGGAACATCCTCTGTATCCTGGGTTTTTCGAAGGGAACATTCCTTTCAAAATACTTAGGCGTTCCCCTTAGCCCGCACAAACTGAAACGTACCTCTTGGCTTGAACTCCTTTACCGAATGAAACAAAAACTCACAAACTGGACCCTAAGACCTCTAAACTTACCCAGTAGGTTGGTCTTGTTAAAATTTGTCTTACAAGCGATGCCCATATACCTGTTTTCCGTCCTCTCTGCTTCGAAGTCCATTCTCCACGAGATTCGGTGCATTCAGCGCAATTTCCTGTGGGGAGGCCGAGAGGATAAAGCTAAATTTTCCCTGGTAAGCTGGGACAACATCTGCTAGCCCAAGTTGAAGGGGGGGTTGGGTTTGAGAGATTCGAAAATCATGGCTGAAGTCCAAGGAGCGAAAGTCTGGTGGAGATGGGTCTCCCACACCTCTGAGCCATGGGCCCGTTTTTGGCTCTCTAAATATGGTCGCGACAGGCCCCCATCTCAGCTAATCCGTTTCAACGAAGAACAACAGGGATCCCCCATATGGATGAAGGCCAAAGGCGGCAGACACTTGGTTCAATAGCATATTTTTTGGGAAATTTATGATGGGAGGAACGCGAGGTTCTGGGAAGACTCATGGAACCAACTTCCCCATTTAGGCGACAACCCAAGATGGAATTAACTTCAGGAATTGGCTCGGGCAGAGGGTCAAACTCTTGTTCACCACTTCTGGCAAGAGCAAATCATTAATGAGAGGCGATGCTGGAACTTCATTAATAAGCCAGACCATATTGAGGTGGAGGACTGGGAGACTTTCCAAGAGGAAATGCACAGGCATTGCATCAGACCCACGGAGGGGCAGGATGTGCTAAGATGGGGATATTCGAACAAAGGAATGTTTAACATTAAGGAGGCATACAACATTTGAATCAAGAATCGTGCTGAGGAAGTGGAAACATGGAAGAAGATATGGACCCTAAACTTATGGCCCAAGGTCGCCCTATTTGCTTGGTTGATTGTTAAATGCCGCATCGTCACCTGTGAAAATATTCGGAAGCATGGTATCCACGGACCTTCACAATGCTGCTTATGCTCTCAGGCGGAGGAAACCACAAGCCATCTCCTAGATAGCTGCCCTTTTGCCACGACCATTTGGGATAAAGGAGCTCTGAGTTTCCGAAAAAGTGACAGGAAAAGAGCCTAGTCGGCTAGAACTTTGACAGAATGGAACCAAAAAACCTTCAAAAATAGAATTATCAAGACCATTTGGAATGCTTTACGTGGTATGATCATGTGGTGCATTTGGAAGGAAAGGAATGGCTGGATCTTCTAGGACAAACATACCAGCATCGAAAAGGTCTGGTAGACGGTGAGGGACAATCTTCTCTCCTCCATCAGATGCATGCAATGGCACGACAAAGACAAGCTTATTCCCGCTAATGAAATTCATATTGGAGAATTTTGGGATTTGGACAAATCTCAGTTGGATGGGCTCCGCAAGCGCGATGGGCTCCTTCAACCTTCCAGCCCCAATTCGTGGTCTCCTCCCCCTCCTCATGTATTCAAGCTTAACTTCAATGGGGCCTCTAGGGGGAACTCTGGTGATGCAGGTTATGGAGGATTATGCAAAGATTCACAAGGAAGGGTTATTTTCATCTTTCTGGGAACCATGGGTCGAGACACCAATAACTCTGCAGAGCTCGAAGGGATGCTTCAAGGTTTGAACTGCCTGGTGCGTAGCAACTGTTTCCCGATGATAATTGAGGGTGATTCCAGTATCATGGTTCAGATGGCAAGGCGGTTAGCATATGGCCAAGTCAGCAGCCAAGTGTCCACTAGTTGGAGGTTAGCTAGTCGCTTGGATGATCTTCGTGGCATGATCCACGCCCACCCCGCAGTTTCATTTTGTCACGTAAGACATGATGCCAACAAGGCAACGGACCTCCTTGCGAATGTGGGGGTCGAGGGTGAGATGGCTCACCAATGGGGCCCTCTTGAGACCTTCGAAGCGAATGATTGGGCTCATCGTTGCAGACAGCTGGCTACGTAGAATCTTGCGGGTGGTTCGTAGATGGCACACCCGAACGCTGTGGTGGATATAGGTGACAGACGGCGTGAGCATTCCATGACAAACCATCATCAAGATGCCTGATCGATTTAATGAGGTAAGCGAACAGATTCAGAGGTGGTTGTCCTTGGCCATTATTTTTCTCATTGGAACCGCAGACAAAAAGACGAAAAAGACAAAGAGTGACGGTCGAAACAACTGGGCTTTCATTCTTGACAGAGGTTCAGCCATGGTTAAGGGTACGAGGGAGATGGTTCGCACCAGAGAAATGACGTTGTCCAGATACAATCCAGATGGGGTAAAGATGATGCCTTTTCCTTTTTATTGCTTATCCCTCTGTTCGATCCATTCTCATCGTTTAATCTTGCTTCTTGCTTTTCGGCTCCTCTGGTTTTCCCCATGGCCCTCTGGTCTAGTCTGGGTGAGGCTCTCTACCTTATCTCTTCCCTGTGCCTTAGCTCGTAATTCTCCCCTGCTGGAAATGGCCCTGCATCGTCTGTTGGTAAAGGGAAAAGCCCTCGTTGAATCCCCAACTGAGCAAGGTGCTGCAAAACTCCCTCGCAGGGCCACGAGAGCACAAATTCAGGCCCAAGAAGAAGCTAAATTTTTCAAGGACAATATTCCCCTGAACATTCGTTGGGAAGTGGAGGGAAAGGTAGAGGAACTTTGGCATACCATGAAAAATATGCCCAAGGAAGAACTCCACCAGGAGGTGGCGGACTGGGTTCTGGATCATGGTTCCACTATGGGGCATGCTGCGGCTTATGATTGCCTCCTCATGCAGTATTGGGTGAACATGAAGCAAGCAAGACACTACTACATGGAGCGGGAAGCAAAAATGGTGGGGGATGAGGAACCGGTAAGAGAATGGAAGCACCATAATGGCGAATGCCACCTCATACACCAGAAGGTTGATGTTATTGCTTCTAGGCTTGGTGTCTGTTTCTTCGTTGCGGGTAAAGGTCTTGACGAGGTGGCTCGCCCGAGGGACAGTTACGAAAAATGTTGTAAGAAGCAAAGAAGAATCTTATCTCCCTCTCAGCCTGTTCCGAACTCCCCTGGTGCGGTTCCTGCTCCGCCTCAACTGATGGTGTCATGCCTGACCTCGACCTTCCAGAAAATGGTGTGACTACTTGTGTTTGTTGTTTATTTCGTAGCCCGGTAATTCGGCCTGTCAAGTTTTTTAAGTTTCCTCCAATGCTTTCTTGGTATGTAATGTGGGTTCTCCCGAAGCCCAGTTTTTTGTGAATTCCTAACCTGGCACAGGGTTTAATCCCATCTCTGTTTTTGAAGGATAGGGCCTGCGTGTCCGCTGCTAGTTTAGGTCTCAGTTCTTTCCTTGGTTTTTGGCTTCTATGGCCCAGGTCCAGCACTGTGCAGTGTTTCAATATGCCAGTGGACTGTTAGACCTGTTTTTGTATCCCTGCTTTGTAATGGCTTCTATCTGATGTAATATAATGTCTTTATTTACAAAAAAAAATAATAATGGAATACTCCCCTACTAATGTTGTAAACATGATGTTTTTTTCATTATCAACATAAAAGACCTTTATATACTACATTTTTTGTTGCCTTTATGGTGTCTATTCCCAGACTTTAAGCGTGCTTTTCTTCTTTTTGTCTCTCAAGATTATAAACATCCTCTAACCTACCACTCTTAATTAAATTTAATAATTAAAAATATAATATAGTTTTAACTAGAAAAGAAATAAATATTCATATATTTTTAAAAATCTAAAATAATTAAGATTTCTAATTAAGATTTAATTTATGAGATATATTTTGGAGTGTGTGAAATTGTAGTACTTTAAAAGTAAATATAAAGGTAAAGGGGTTGTTTGGGTTCTATAAACATTTTAGGCAAGAATATAAAAGTGAAATAAATCATTTAAAAAAAACATAAAAATAAAGAAGGTAAAGATGGGTGGGTTTAGTTTTTTTAAGTTAGATATAATTTGTATATAGTGAATATTTTTAGTTATAAATAGAATGTAATTATTTATTTATTTTTTATTTAGAAAAAATTAAGATATAAGTTTGAATAGTTGATATATGTTTAAAAGTGTTCATTGTCTACATTTTCTTTTTCTAACTAAAGTATCTTGGCTTCTAATTTATTTTACACTTTTTTTTTCTAACTAAGGTATCTTGGTTTCTAATTTATTTTGTGGAGTTAAGAAACAATGCTCTTAAAGTCTAAGATACATTTTCCTTATTAGGTTTATGTCAGTTGATTAATGGGATTGTGGGATAATTGTTCAAGGTAATACCTTTAAATCTCTATATTATAGAAAACATTATGCATACCAAATTTATTTTTCAACATGATGTGTATTTTACCTTTTATCATATATATATATATATATATTAAATGTAGTTTTATAGAAAATAAACATTTGAAAAAGTAAATATATTGCTTTTTAATGTTTTTGTAAGGAAATATAGTAATGGGTTAATTGTAACATCTTGAATATAAAATGCAATAATTTGTTCTAATACCAATGACTAACATACTCTTGGAGTTTTGGTATGAAAATAAATTTTGTATTTGTTATGTTGATTTCCATCCTAGGGCTCCACGCAAAGCATGCTATCTGTGTTGAGCTCAATATTTATAACTAACTTAGTGCATGGTAAAATCATTGTGGTGCAAGAGAACAATTGTAATTTAAAATAGCATTGCTAGCTATTATTGATGGAATGCAACGATCTAATATTTGGCCATATCATAACTTTTCATTATTTAGAATCTACAAAAATAGATTCAATTCCTTAAAACCCTTATTCCGTCATAATTACGCTATCTCAACACCTTATATCTATGATTCCAACAAGTCCACTTAGTTTTTTTGGGGGAAATGGTTCTAAAACAAAAAAGGAAAAAAGTCCAAATTGATCTAATCATGAGACTACTTGATTTAAAACATTGAAATATGAATTTTATGATTTCACTCTCATCCCATAGATATGCCATCACAAGGTGTATGCATGTTACAGGTTGTAGGCACCTTGTTTACCATCAATAACAGAGTCCAAGGAATTCATGGAATCAAAACTACACTTGGTATCCAAAAAAGTAGGAAGAGTTCAACGAATCCAAAATGAGCAAAGTTGTCTAAAACCTTCTCTCAAAGCTTTTCAAATGGCTCTTATAAAATTGAATTGGTTTGGGCACCCAAAAAATAGATGGAGATCAAGAGATTTGCTAATAGGCATTGATAGGGCACCCATTTGTCACTTGACACCTACAAATGGTTCATATGTAGGTTTTCCTGTCGAAAATAGATATTTTTTTTAAATTTCCTTAGTATGACATGTGACGGTTTCATACATGAATATTGGGGAAAACTACCTGATACCATGCCCAAAACATATACCATGTCAACAAATTGTACATTCATTTATTATTTTAAAGATCTTTGTAGAGGAATCCACACTTTTTTTTTCATAGACTAAATGTTTGATGATTTTGCTAGTTTTCAAGAGCATTTTCCTACATGAATATGATCAAAAAAATTAAGATTCCAAATAACAGTGTTTAAATTTGGTTAAGGAGGGTGTCCTATGGTATTTGAGGGTGTTGAATCCATATATGCATTTAGAAACACAATTTGAACAACATAGAATTTATATTTAAAAAAATAAATTGTCGGGTTTTGATAAAAAAAACCTATGTTGCACAAGTTTCCGGAACGTGGGTACTAGTGTCGGATACGTCTAGAAGTTTCCCTCAAATTTGTAGGAAACGGTAGGTTGGGAATGCCAATAATATATATTAAAAAAATATACAAAAAATAAAATAAAAAGACATGAGAAGAGAAGAAACATTAACACAAATCAAATGAAATATTAAAAAAAAAAATTAAAAAAACATGAGAAGAGAAGAAACATGGAGAAAAAAAGAAACATTAACACAAATGAGATGACTTAACCTATCCCTTGTATAATGGTTGTAACTAAAATCTCTTAGCAGATGGAAATGACAATAAAATCAAGATTACCATCCACATCATTGATTATATAAGGTAGACTCTTTCTAAAGTGGAGACTTTTAGAAGTTATAGTCCCTATATTTGTAGCTATATGTATAGAGTAAGTTTTTAGTTTTGTGTCAAATATGATTAAAATGTATTAGGATATTATATGTTTATAAAACATTATATGTCAAGGTATTTGCAAAGGTATATAATTATTCAAATTTAAATTATTATAAAATAAAAATGAAGATATTTTTTATTTAAATGTAATATATGAATTTAGTTTTAAAGTAAGATTTAGAACCATTTCCAATTAGTTAAAAGTTTACTTTTATTCATAAAGTAAATAGTAAAATAAATAAATTTATTTTATTTTATTTAATAATATAAAAACTCAAAATAGATTTACTAGCACGAGCATTAAATAGAGATCAGTGCAACAACTCCACAAAATAGCACGAAAAAAACTTTTATTGCAACTTAGTTTTCAAGAGAGTTTTTTGAGTCAACCATGTATATGTAAGGTCGCAAAGAATTGGCGGAGCGAGGGTTTCACAGCAGTATTCTCTAGGGTTTCCGTGTTACCTGGTGGAGGGCCCTACAAAATTTGCTCCTCCCTGGTGACCTAAAATTTACCTTATCCTCCTCTGAAATATGGGGTCAAAAAGCTAGAATTGATCCCTTGGCTTCCTACTTCTCCCCGCTAATTACTAGTAATAATTTAGTTGATCTCTACATGAACTGCCCTAGCCCTACTTGGAGGAATGGTCGGGTTGGGGAGGAAGGAATCAGTAAAATACTTGATTGCTTCTTATCATCATCCCTTCTTATTCCCAGTCTTGCCTATTTCAGATCTTGGGCTACTCCTTCTGATGTTTCAGACCATTACCCTATTTGTCTGGTCAAAGACTTGTATTGCAATCAGGGATGATTCCAGTGGGCTATTTTTCCATGTTTTTCTCCCAAAAAAGATTCGTCGTTTTGCCTTTTTTGAAGCCCCGTTTCGCTCAATTTTTATGGGGTAAAATTTTTTCACCCTAAAAATTGCCAAATTATTATATAAATGATATGAAATCCTTGGAAATTAAAATATTTTTTGAAAAATATTGCCAATCATTTTATAGTTGCCTTTTAAATAATTGGTAATATTTGCCAACTTTTATACACTTTTAAATAAGTATGGTTCCTTAAAATCATCCCTAATTGCAATGCTACCCCTTTAAATTTAACAAAGCTTGGCTCATGGAAGATGACTTCACTCCTCTGGTTGAGTCATCCTGGAAGGCTCCCTTGGATTTTGGACCTTCAAACCCCTTGGATTCTCTCTCAGGGAAGTTAAAACGCCTTAAAGTTTCGGTTAAAGGCTGGGAGAGGAAGAAAATTTGTGAAAGGAAACAATTGCTCCTGGACTTAAATTAAGAGATCACTCACATTCTATTGAAGGAATCCGGGATTCTATCAGCTGCAGATGCAAGCATACTGAAATATCTGCATGATAAAAAATGCATTTTCTTGGCTCATGAGGTCACTACCCAAAGACTCAAAAGCAGAGTCCTCTGGCTAAGAGAAGGGGATGCCAACACCAAATTCTTTCATGCTTATGCTTCAGCAAGAAGGAATTCAAATGATATCTAGTCCCTCAAAGATATAATGGTAACCTAGTATATGAGGTTACAACCTTAAAGAAGATGGGGAAAAACACTTCAGTGATGTATTCATGGATGATAAGTCCACAAATATTGCTGATCAACTTAAGGTAATAAGGCTGTTTCCGACTTTTACTCAGATTGAGGAGGTAAACTATTTCTTAGAGCCTGTAACTATACAGGAAGTAGAAGCTGTTCTAAATGGATTCAAGAAAGACAAAAGCCCCGGCCCTGATGGCTGACTGGTTGAGTTCTTCTTGGTTTTTTTGACCTGATCGGCAAGGAACTTACCTCTGCAGCGGAACAAGCAAGACTAGAGGGGTACGTCCCGGGTTCTGTGAACTCCACTTTTTTGACCTTGATACGTAAGTGTGAAAAGCCCTCCACCTTTGCAGACTTTCGTCCTATATCCTTATGTAACCTTATATATAAGATCATCTCTAAAATTGTTGCGATCCGCCCAAAACCTATACTGAACAAAGCCATCTCCTCACAACAATTTGGTTTTTAAAAGGATCGTCAGATCACTGAACCAGTAGGCATTACCCATGAAGTTTTACACTCCATCAAAGCCAAAAATTCAAGTGTCCTTGTATTGACGCTGGATTTAGTCAAAGCCTTTGATAGAGTCAATTGGACCTTTCTGAGACTCTTGCTCCTACAGATAGGTATCCCTTTGTTTAGTGTTAACTGGATAATGGGATGTGTCACAAACTCTTGTTTTACTGTTTTAATCAATGGGACACCTTCGGATTTTTCCCTGCCTGAAGGGGAATTCGACAGGGTTGTCCCCTATCGCCACTTTTATCCATTCTTATTATTGAGAGCCTCAGCATAATCATTACTGGTGCCCAGCGAAAAGGATTTATTAAAGGTTTCCAGTTCTCTCCTAGCCTGTCAATAACTCACTTACTTTTTGTTGATGATGTAATTCTTTTTGGAATTGGAACTGTCCAAGAATGGGGGGCATACAAAGAAGTACTGGACTTGTTTTTTCCAGCCACCGGTATGATTGTCAGTATCGAAAAATCCTCTTTTCTGTATAATAATGTGGATGAAGAGACTAGAAGGAAAATTACTCCGCTTCTCCCACACAGCATGGCCCCTATAAACTCAAGGTTTAAACACTTGGGGTATCGATTAAAACCTCTGGGATATCAGGCATCAGATTGACAATGGATGGTGGTGATGTTTGAAAATAAGATAAACAACTGGACTTTTAGATTGCTCTCCTTGGGAGGCAGATTAATTCTCATCAAATCCGTACAGGGATTGGAGTGTACTGGTTTGCTTTGGCAAGATGTCCCAGCTCTATACTGAATGCCTTGAGATGTTTAATTTTTAACTCCCTGTGGGGAAGAACAGATGGTTATCATTGTTTTCATTTGACAAACTGGAAATCAATTTATGTCCCTGTTGAATATGGTGGCTAGGACATAAAGAACCTAGAGTGGTTCGGGATCTCCCTCCGACTGAAGAGTTTGTGGTAGGTATTAAAGGGAAATGGTATTTGGAGACAAATTATTGTTCATAAATATCTTAAGGATAGACCCTTGGAGGATTGGATTTGTGCCCGGAAATTCATTGTTAATGGCACCTCATATTTTTGGAATGGGTTTGTTAGAATCCTGGCTTGGATTACATGCAAGCTCGGTTGGAAAGTGGGTGACAGACTAAAAATACGCCTTGGCGTGGATCCGATTGCAGGTTTGGAAACCTCATACATACTCCTGGTGGATCTCAGAGAATATCTGGCTGACTATGGGATATCGTGTCTGGCCCAGGCATATAAATTGGATGGACTCTCTGTTGGTTATCATGGATGGTTATCAGCCTATGATCTGGACCTAGGAGGTGAATGGGCGGAATAGTGGACATCTTTTGTAAAAGGTCTCTCTCATGGTGGAATAAGAATTGGGGATGTGGAAGATTCCCTTCTCTGGCTGTATGGTAAGGATTCGGACATGGTTTTTGCAAAAAAAACATATGAGCTTATCATATCGAATTTTTTGCCTCCTCCTTTTGGATGTATCATCTCTCAGATTTGGAACTTCAACATCCCACAAAAGCTGAAGTGCTTCACTTGGTTGGCTTTCTTTAATAAAATCAATACTTGGGATAATCTCTGCAATAGGGGCTGGCTCGGTCCAAACAGGTGCTTCCTTTGTAATAAAGAAGTTGAATCAATCGACCATCTGTTTGTAAACTGTTCCTTTGCTCGTGAGGTTCTAGTTTGCTTGGATAATATGGCTGACATACGAGTGGACTGGTCTAAATCGACTCTTACAGGGAACCTTATCAACTGGCTGGAAAAAGAAAGGATGCTTTCATATCTGCCTATTTTGTTCATTTGGAACCTTTGGAAGACTAGGAACAACCACATTTTTTAGAACAGAGAGCCAAATATCCCCTGTCTCTGTCATAAGATTATATCTGAAGATTTATCTTTTCTTGTACCTCAAGCCAAAAGACCTAAAGCCAGGAATATTGGGGATCCTCCATTAAAACAATTTCCCATGGCTTTCTTTGATGGGGCTGCAGTGGATTCTAAAGGTGGAGCAGGGGTATGCATATGGATTAATGAACAACATTTCATCGAAATGAAATTAGGCTGTGGTCTCAACACTAATACAAGAGTCGAGCTATTGGCACTCTGGGATTTACTTTCTATTGCCAAAAATATTGGATTTCCATATCTACATATCTTTGGCGATTCTTCTGTGATTATAAATTGGGTGAAGGATGAATCCACTCTTACTATTGTGAACCTAGAAGCTTGGTGCAACAACACCAAAAAGCTGATTTCTTCGTTCACTTCAGTCGATTTCAACCATGTTTATAGGGAATATAATGAGGGCTGATTCATTATCCAAGATTGGGCTACTTATGGCTCCTGGCCATCTTACTTTTACAGAATATTGTAAAGGTGATATTTATGGGGAAGTTAATCTTTAGCTGTTTTGAGAATCAACTCTCATGTTGACTAAGGACTGTCTTTTGATGTAGTTAGTCCCTTTGGGGTGCTATCTTTCTACAGATTTTAGTTCATTTGAGTTTATCCCTGGAATTTTGAGAGGACTCAAGCCTGTCTTGGATAATGCCTTAGGGCTCATATTATCTTCTTTTGAGACATTTATGGTTGACCTTACTTGCAAATTTTTTTATGAAAGGATATCTTTTCGGTTCATTAAGCCCAGGTGGAGACGATAGCCGACTCAGTCTTATACCCCTGCTAGTTTTTTGATGATACTATTTCCTGTATTGTGGTTAGATTTACATAAATGATCCTACCGACTAAAAGATGTAACAAATTACCTTTGATTCGATAGAATGTCAAGAAATGCTTTTTCGTCTGAAAAAAGGTGTCAAAGAACTAAGAATGTTATTACCAACCAACCAAGAGAATCAAAACCAACGGTTAGTATACCCTTCAACCACGACATTTAGTGCACTGCAAAGTGTTTTATGTTGGCTCTACCAGAACGCGTGCGTGTTAAAAAACGATTAAAGATTTTAATACATTGGATGAAAATAGAGTGGTGTCATCTCTTTTGAGGGCAGATGGTCGGCCACTATGAAAACGCGTGTTCATGTTTAGCTGGCCGCCTGTCCTTCGGATCCGTCCCTTCAATTTTCCTTTAGCTGGCTGCCTGTCTTTCTGACCCGTCCCTTCAATATTCCTTTGGCTAGACGCAGTCCACGTGGTTGTGCACCGAAAACTGTTTGGACTCTTCACAATTTCCTTTTGACTCGGGAGTCGGTACATTGTCGGCCACTATGAAAACGCGTGTTCATGTTTAGCTGGCCGCCTGTCCTTCGGATCCGTCCCTTCAATTTTCCTTTAGCTGGCTGCCTGTCCTTCTGACCCGTCCCTTCAATATCCCTTTGGCTAGACGCAGTCCACGTGGTTGTGCACCGAAAGCTGTTTGGACTCTTCACAATTTCCTTTTGACTCGGGAGTCGGTACATTGTTGGCCACTACGAAAACGCTTTCAGACCTGAGCAACAACCTGGAAAAAGTTTGTTGTTTATTGCTATATTGATATTCATCGCATCAGTGTGTTTTCCATCGCAATTTCTCCACGGCCTCCTCCTCTGTAATCAGTGTGTTTTCCATTGCAATTCTCCACAATTTCTCCAGGGCCTAAGAGAGTGCTAACTCATCTCCTCCTCTGTAATCTCAGTCCGAGTTTGAGTCTGTGTCTATTGATCTCCCTAGTGCACAGCATCGGATCACCAAAATTTCTCCAGGGCTTAAGAAAGTGCCAACTCACCCAATCTTTCATATCTCCCCTGTTTCTGTGTCTATTTTCTAGTTGGCAATGGCTGTATCCTCCTCCACCGCTGCCTCTAACTCCTCTGATTCTAACAGCAACAGCTCGTTTGATGTTTTTATAAACCACCATGGTCTCGATGTCAAGAAAACCTTCGCGAGCCATCTATACCAGCGCCTTCGTTCTTTCGGGTTGAAGGTCTTTCTGGATCAGCCAGAATCGCAACGAGGAGACTATTTCACCTCTCAAATTAAAGGGGCTATTCAAGCAGCCTCTGTCCACGTGGCTATTTTCTCTGAGAGATACGCTGAGTCAACCTGGTGTCTAGACGAGCTCCTATGGATGTTGGAATCAAAGGGTTTTATAATTCCAGTGTTTTACCACGTGAAACCTAATGAGCTTAGGTGGACACGGGGCAAAGATGGACGGTATGCTCAAGCCTTGCTTAAACTTCAAGAGAAAACTACGGATGATTCTCAGCCGCGACACGATCCAGCGACTGTTGAGCAGTGGAGAGAAGCTCTTAAGAAGGTTTCTCTAATAAGCGGCTTCGAGCTGAAGGAGTGTAACGAGTAAGTAAAACTTCCCTCTGGGTATTTGTATTAAGTTATGTTGAATATATATTACATAAACTTCGACTGTTTCTCACAAGTTATATATTGTATTTCTATTTGAATAACCAGTGACGAGGGGATCCTGATAAATAAAGTGATTGAAAGCGTCTTGAGAAATGTAAAGAAACCATTGGATGTAGCCAAATATCCAATAGGTTTAGACGAAAAGGTGACAGAGTTTGAAAATAAAGTTTTACTGCCCCATCTGCAAAGTGGAAGAAAACCTCAGATCTTGGGGATTGTTGGGATGGGTGGCGCAGGAAAGACAACCCTGGCAAATGAACTCTTCAACAGAAAGAGTCCACAATACAACAGATGTTGCTTTCTATCTGATGTAAGAGAAAATGTAAATAAAGGCTCTTTAATCTCATTGCAGAGCAATCTTCTTAAGAAGATTTCTGGAACAGATTTGCAAATACAAAATAAAGATGAAGCTATAGCAATGCTTAAATATCATCTCTCCTCTCAGCAGATTTTATTAATTTTAGATGATGTAGACAAGGTGGATCAGGTTGATGCACTTGTGCCAAATCAAACTTCCATCCACTCAAATAGCTTAATATTGATTACATCTCGAGATAAGAATATTCTCACCAGATCAGGAGTTGAAAAACCATCCATTTATAAGTTAAATGGGCTTAATGTACAACACTCCATGGAGCTCTTCTGCTGGCATGCCTTCAGACAGTCCTATTCACTCCCAGGATTTGAAGATTTGACTCTGAAGTTCGTGAAGGCTTGTAATGGATTGCCTTTGTCTTTAAAAGTGTTGGGGGCACTTCTATATGGTAATAATGACATAGATTATTGGAAAGAGCAATTAGATAAACTTGAAAGGATAATTCCAAAGGAGATACAAGAAAGGCTTCGAATTAGTTACGAAGTCCTTGATGCGGAGCAAAAAAATATATTCTTAGATATTGCATGTTTTTTAATAGGAGAAGATAGGGATACCGCCATCAGAATATGGAACGGCTCAGGTTGGGGAGGCAGGTTGGGGTTTCAAACTTTAGAAAACAGGTCTCTCGTGGAAGTGGGATATGAGAATGAGATACTTATGCATGACCACCTCAGAGATTTGGGAAGAGTTGAAGCCCATGTCTCGGAGCCGCGTCGATTTTGGCGTGTTCATGATTTGTTGCAGCAATCCTCTGTAAGTAGTCTGTCATTCGATATTTTATATATCATTCAGTAAAGATTCGGGTTCAATTATGATGTTCTTCATTATTTTACTTGCAAGAATAAACATGTAATAACTATCATTTTTGGAGAATGGACAGGTAGTCGTGCGGGGAATTAGAATGGTTCTAAGTGAATGTAACAATGATGAAGCATTTGACGGTATAGAAATAGCATTTGACGGTATAGAAATAAGGAGGTTGCAACTGGTTGATACTGAAGGTATTCTCTTGGAACGCATTCTCAGCAGGGTTAAATCCCCAGATCTCATATGGGTCTGCTGGAAAGAGTGTCCATACTCTTCCCTGCCTGACTCGATTCCAATGAAAAAGTTAAGGGTTCTTCGAGTGTCTGGCCGCACACTAGAAACACTGTGGCAACCAAATTCACCCGTAAGTTAAATTTTGCTGTGTAAACGTGTGTTAAGTTGAATTTTGCATAATGTCTCCAGCGAATTTTGCATAATGTATCTTACACTTAAAACTCACCTTTGCAGTTGCCAGTATGTTTGGAGGAGTTGCGCGTAGATGAATGTCAGCAGTTGAAGAGCATACAGGGTTTGGCACAACTGACAAAGCTTCGACTGTTAAGTGTTGGTGGGTGCACCCAGTTGGAAGAGCTGCCAAATATGGAAAAATTGGTATCATTGGAGAGCTTGATGGCAGATGGATGCGTGAAGCTGAAGAGCATACGGGGGTTGGAGCAGGCGACAAAACTTCGAGAGTTAAGTGTTGGTTGGTGCACCCAGTTGGAAGAGCTGCCAAATATGGAAAAATTGGTATCATTGGAGAGGTTGATGGCATATGGATGCGTGAAGCTGAAGAGCATACGGGGGTTGGAGCAGGCGACAAAACTTCGATATATATTTGTTGATCAGTGCACCAAGTTGAAAGAGCCGCCAAATAGGGAAAAATTGGTATCATTGGAGTGGCGGACACAACTACCTGGATTCGGATTCCGGGATTCCGATGAGGAGCAAAGCTAAGTTTGCTCCTCCTTTGGATTCCGATGAGACTTTGCTCCTCCTCCGTCCTATGAGGGAGGATTGCTCCATAGCTAGCTTACTCCCACCACTTTTAGGTGATGCTTGGAGTTAAAAGAGGTGATGCTTGGAGTTAGAAGAGGTGGAAGGTGTTGAGCAGCGTACGTGGTTGAAAATGCTTGGTGTGAGAGATGTCCCAAATTACAGTGTCCGGTTTGGGAGTAGTGGACCAGCTGGGCGGGATGTACCCGGTGTGAGTAGTGGACCAGCTGGGCGGAGTATATGCAACGCAAAGCAAAAACAAAAACAAAAGCGGCAATTCAAATTTGGGTTGATTGTAACGATGATAGAACATGGGGTCGCGGACTCGCGATTTGTATCACGAATGCCTTATGGTTACTATTAATTAAATCATAATTATATCTTACATGTTATTTTGTAAACGATAAAAATAAATCTTTTGTTTTCATTCATTCACGATTTGTGGTTACTATTAATTAAATCGTACATATATATTTTACATATTATTTTGTGAAGGATAAAAATAAATCTTTTGTTTTCAGTTCAAATAGGTTGGACTTCTATTAATTCATCTCGCATAAATTCATCTCGCATATATATAGTTGTGAAAAGTTTTGAAGTATTTCAATTAATTCATTCTCTTTATATATGGTTAAAAATTTATTTATAATAATTTATGTGGTATATATGGTTTTGAAAATATTTTGTATATATCTGTTTGTGTAAAGTAAGAAATCTGTATATATTGTATATATGGTGATATATATCAGTAAAAAAATTGTATGTATATTGTATATATGGTTTTGAAAATATCTTATATATATGTTTTTGTAAAGTAAAAATTTTGTATATATAATTTTGAAAAGTAAAAAAATGTTTATATTAATTTATATTTAGTTGTCTATGTATAGTTTTGATTTGAAAAGTAAAAAAATAGTTTCTGAATTTCTTATGAATGAAAAATAATGTCCAAAATAACATATTAAAATTCTATAATGGTGTCATGTTGCCATATTATTAGTGAACATTAAGGAAGTGGATATGTATATAGATGGATTGTCATATATATATATTAAATTTTTATATTGTTATGTTGGTATATATTATTAGTGAATATTAATGGAGTAGATAGATGTACACTATAACAAATACAATAACAACTGACATCTATGATAACAAATGACATCTCTGATGAGCAAGCTTGACATACCTTGGCCACCATTATAATTGATTTTAGTGACTTAAACAATGATATAATGTTTAGGGCCATCATCAATTCATGTTTTGGCAACAAAAATAGTGAGTCTTTTTATGCCAATCACTAGTATTCCTTCTTTCTTGACTAAACTTATCAATGATGCGTTATTGCTTGTTGCCAAAATGCTCTCAAAATATTGGCCACCCTCATTGATTGCCACCAAAGATCTTAACCTAATGATAATAGTCACTAACCATCACCAAATATCTCAACCATCACCCTTGAACAACCATAACTACATGATAATTTATCCCTAATTACCCCTACTTAACAACTAACTACAACAAAAAAACCCTAATTGCCTAGGATTGGTCACTGTATTAAAGTAGGGGAGGACCCTTTTGTTGGTGGAGCTAATAGTTATAAATTATCCAAGGATTTGCTAAATATATTAAGAAGTAAAGGGATTTGGGTCTTAGCTCAAGTGGGTGTTATTGATTTGGGAAATTATGAATGCTAGAGATGGAAGTTGTAGATTTGGAGCTATAGGGGAAGTATTAAGAATAATGGAATGGGTATATTCTTGGCCTTCAACATGATGGAATTCGTCTAAGAAACAAAGCGGACAAAATTGTTTGGTCATGGAATGAAAAAAATGGACAGGTAACTACCAAACTTGCATAGGAAGATGCTATGTTTTCTTCTATTGAAGATAATTAGCTACTATGTTTTCTTTTATTGAAGATGAAGTTAAATGGTGGTTTGCCTCTCTAGAAGTGGCATTGTCTATTAAATTAAACTCTTCAATCGTCTTTATCTAGAGAACAATATACTAACTTGGGAGAATTTGATGAATATAGGAGGAAAAGGGATAAATATTTGTATTTTGGGCATCAAGTAGGCGGAAACAATTGATCACTTATTGGTCAATTGTGAATGGGCATCTCAAACCTTTGACTTAATCTTTTATAACATGATAATGGATTCAAATTACTAGAAAGAGCTTCCTTGTTTCATTAGTTGAGAAATATGGAAACACAAGAATGATATTTTGTTTGAAGAAAAAAAAAATGTGTCACATTAAATGCCATTAGTTATTTTAATGAATATCATAAAGAAAAGAGCAACAAAAATGCGAAAGTAGCAACAAATCCTTATTTTATCACTCATGCCAATTGGATTATTTGATGGGGCTTCACAAGATGTATGTGTTAGGCATGGAGTGAGTATGCCACTGAAATTTAGTGATTCATATTTCTTTACGCTTCAAATGGGTTGTGGCAAGGGAACAACTACTAGAAGAGAATTTCTAGAACTATGGGGACTTTTGTATTTTGCACAAACTAAACATATTTCTAATTTGTAGGTTGTCAGAGATTCCAAAGTGATTGTAGATTGGGTATTACAAAAATGTCATTTACAGGTGGTCCTATTTGATGGCTAGAAAGAAAAAAATTGAAGGCTGTAGGAAGCATTTATAAATCTACCTTTCATAATGTTTATAGATAGTTCAATATTGAAGCAGGTGCTCTCTCAAAACAAGAACTGAATTTGGTAGAAGGATCAATCCACTTCGAAGAATTGAAGGGTTCAAGAGTGGTGTCTCAAGGCA
Source organism: Pseudotsuga menziesii (assembly GCA_001517045.1). Lineage (NCBI taxonomy): Eukaryota > Viridiplantae > Streptophyta > Pinopsida > Pinales > Pinaceae > Pseudotsuga > Pseudotsuga menziesii. The sequence continues at coordinate 3,839 of LPNX010073554.1, read as the reverse complement.
CATTTTATATATCCTAATAGAGGTTTCAAAAATATTTTGATATCTTTAATTATACATCTATGGTTGTCATATTGCTTACCTTGCCAGAGTGTTTGGTGGATAAATAATATGGTCTTTTCTGGTTGTAGTTTTTGTTTGCTTATCATTACTAGAAGACCATATATGCTTTTATAGTGGCTTGTCTAGCTATAATATTTGTGATTTCTAGTTAATAGAGTTCTTCGTAAGTGGATGGTGGTCAATTTAAGACAACATGATTTACTGAATATTAGTTTCAATGTATGGGAGGGATTTTACTAGAAATTTGGGTGGGAGAATAGAGAATTTAGAGATGCTAGAGTTACTATGGATTGTCTAGTATTGCGTACTTTGATTCTGAAAATGAATAGCTAGTATAGTATTTTTCTCTATGTGAAAAAAAGTTAACTTTTAAAGATTAGTTTTGTATTAGTTCTCATGTGGGCAATGAATATACGGTTTTTACTTTTTATATTACAATTTTAGGTTGGACTTACTATTAATTGATCATTCATATATACTTTTTAAATTAATTTTTAAAACTGGTTCTATTAAATTTTTTAATGGTGTCATGTTGTCATATCATTAGTGAATATTAACAGAGTGGATAGATATATCAGGTGGTGGTCAAATATATTACAATTTTATATTGTTGTCATGTTGGCATACCACATAGGGTTGGTTGTCAATATAGAGGTCATTGATTAATCATGTACAAGTTTAGGCGATAGTGGTGGTCATAAATTATGACCACTCAAGTATGGGCATAGTTGGTAGTGGCAACTGACAATTTATAGCATACAACCTCGATTTTCTTAGCAGAGTATTTTTTCATTTGTATGGCTGTCGATTAATCAAGTTGTTGATTAACTAGGTATGGACATACTTGACAACAATGGTTGAAAATTAATGGCACATGGCCTCCATTTTTCTTGTAGACTCTTGTTTAGTGAGTGATATGGATTTGTTTCTTGTAGACCCTCTGTGTTCTCCATGTGAGGTATCTTTGTTTCTTGTGTATTTCATAAGGAGTTGTAGATGGTTGTCTAAATTCGGGTGAAGTAAGCATTGAACATATCTTACCATAGGTAATTATTCCTTTTCATCTTAACCTTTTACTTGTAAAGATCCTATGGGCACAATTCAATTTGTAACTATTACGGTGATAAATACTCTTATGAGTCTAGCTATTTGCTTTGTGCATTCAATTATGAAATTTTGAATACATTTTGTGTCTAAACAATGTTTAAAGGGAAAATTTTATTCATCGTGTTTTTTATATGGAATTTATATAGTGCAAAGTCTATGCTAAAATCTAATACCAACCAAGATTAGGGTCTTTAAATATCGGGTTGGGCATCCATTCAAACTATTAATGGTGCACTTTTTTTGTTATTGTGTTTATTATAATTTTTTCCACATCCATTCAAACCATGAAAATTTGAATACATTTTGTGTCTGAACAATGTTTAAAGGACAAATTTTATTAATCATGTTTTTTGTATGAAATTTATACGGTGTAGAATCTATGCTAAATCTAATACAAACCAATATTAGGGTCTTTAATAATCTAGGTTGAGCATCCATTCAAACAATTGAGACTGGGCATATTTTTATTTTATTTCATGGTTATGTCTATTATAATTTGTCCATGTCCATTCAAACCATTGATGATGGGAATATTTTTTCTTTTAATGATAAGTCAATTCTAATTTTATCCATATTTTGTTTTCGTTATTGAATCCAACCAAAACCAAACTCTCTGAAATCCTTTTCTGGCCTTATATCCCCATTTTAAAGCATTAGGAACAAAGAATGTTCCCCACAAAACCCTCAAAATTTTTTCCTCCGAGATGGGGTTAAATAGGTTGACGTTTTGAATGAGCACATCAAAGAATGCATCTTTTTTTTTCATACAATAATTCACTAAACTAACATAATCCCAATTACAAGAGTCCCTTGATCATTGTCAAAGCACGGAATTCCCTTGTTGGTCCCTTGATGTAAGTCACGTTTTCTTGAATGAGTTGTACTTCTACTATATCCTTTCAAGGAGTAAACCAAAGTGCCAAATGAAGGATGCACCATTTCCCACAAGGACATACCATAGTGGTAATTATTAAAAGCATAAAACTCTCTTGCCTATAAAATTGATTTCTTCCAAACCATTCTATTGAAATCATATTGTCCATCTTTTGAGAAATAAAATTTGTTGCCAATTCCTCCCTTATAATTCACATCAAGTAGAGCCAAATTTGTAGCATAGACACTTACGTTGCTTCCATGTTTACATAAAATTGAAATATTTCGATAAGAAATGGGAAAATAAAATGGTCCTTTTCTATGAAAAGTATATGACAATGTATCATTTGATTTATCCATTTCATCCCAAATCTAATTCAATGTCCACCACCAATGATGTTTTAGAGGTAGTGATCTTAGAGACCCTCAATTCCAGAATGTTGGCATTTCCTCCACACTTGGTAAGCAAGGGGTCATCCTTGTTATGGGAATCTTTATGTAACACAACAAGAAATGAATCAATAAAAAATGAGAATAGAGGGAAACAATATTCTTTCCATGGAAAGGCCTTATCCCTGTTACTATCTTATTCACTTCTTAACAATACCCGTCATGGTTTACAATTAGTAAAGTCCCATCATTGCACCACACTTCGAAAAAGGATATCTTCAACTAATTACAAACTCTATGGCCTATTGTGCACATACAAGGAAACATTTTAAATTATTTTTTGTGATGTAACTAGGGAGGATAATATGAGATACCTAGGGAGGTACCCAAGGGAATAATGTCCACTAGGTTGTTGGTGGGTAATAGATATGCCCATTAGGTAGTTAGAAGAAATTATATAATAATAAGGGGTAGTGGGCATAGGAATACTCATGAAATAGTGTAAATACATGAGTATCATTGTATTGAGTAAGTTGGATGCAGTATTTGTAGCAAACATGGCTTGTAGTGTGATGCATTCCCTAAAGAATAGATATTGGTGTTACCCCATATTTAAGGGTCTTCTCTAGATATTGTGTAATTCTATTATTATCTATTGTGTTATTCTCAAGTAAATGTATATACTCTATCTTCAAATTTATTAAGGCACATAACATTTTTAGCCAACTTTGCATGAAATTACATGCTAAGAGGTGGCAAAAAGTTTCTTCCTTTGATCTCTTTTGTTCCTTCCCTTCGTAAGTGTTATTCCTTGCTTCCATGAGATATTTTTCTATTTTCTACAATAGTTTACTATTCAACAATATTATGGAGGTATATATATATCTGTATNTCTATTTTCTACAATAGTTTACTATTCAACAATATTATGGAGGTATATATATATCTGCATTGAATGGTTTTAGACTAGTTAGTGGTCACATTGCACTACAACTGTTGGAACANGTGGTCACATTGCACTACAACTGTTGCAACAAAAGGAAGGACTCAATTCATGATTATAAGAGAACAAAAAATTGGTTGTGTTCATTGCTTAGAGTTGCAAAGAAGGAAGGACAATGCTGACAAATGGGTTAGGTAGATGTTGTTGAGGAATATTGAGAATAAAATTGAAGCAAGAGCCACAATGGAAAGAGAGGTTGAGGTGCATGTTTGAAATCTACATGTTTTAAAGAATATCTCCAATAAATGGAAATGTTGGGTATAGTTATTGAGGGAGAATCTGTAAAAGGAAGTTAAGGAAACTCCATTTTAGGGTGCATCATGATGTTAAGGAGGATCACATGAGTTATATGGGAGGTAAGAGCATACCTTGTAAAGATGAGTACATAGTTAAAAAATAGGTGAAA
>LPNX010073550.1:1106281-1142872 GCA_001517045.1 Pseudotsuga menziesii | reverse complement strand
TACAGGGTTGGCTATTGTACACTTAGTTAATACAATTTAGTGTTACAGCTCCATATTCAGTCTCTCTTGTTAGCAATTTTGCATGATCAATTGATAATTTTTGTGAGTAAAATTAATCTATTGCTGGCCTTAATTTCCACACCTCCATGTATTAATTTAATCATGGCAAAATTTAGAGCTGGAGATGAATGAATTTGACACGATTCTGTACATTCTAACACCTGTCGATTTCCATGATATGAATTGATAACCCTATACTATATTGCATATCAATATGATTCCGAAACAACACTCCATTTATGATGTGTTATGATTTGTTTTCAAAGCTATGATTTCACATATCAGATCATTATGTTTTGGAATTGATATTATTTTAACAAAGTTATGATAGTCATGCATGAATTCAGGGTTTTCATTTTGAAGCATGTGAGGCTTTTCAACATGCCTGTCGAACTGTGTATATCCATTCCCTCTATATTCATGACACCTTTTAGCCCTTAACCTAAAGAAGAAATTATAGTTGAGAAAATGGCACCTCTAAGTCGTCTCAAAGTTTCACGACCGAAAAAGTTGGAAATGGATCCTATAGCTACGGCCTTGTTTGAAAAGATTGGTTGGAAACCATTCTTTTGGAGTTTCAATGGCCATAATGAATAATTCACTCGACAATTCACGCTATCCTTTGATGGGAATACTAATCAAATTGGTGACTTACAGTTAGTTGTGTATGAAGAGTTTATTTCCAAGGCCACTAAGCTTCCTCGGTGCGGAGAATGTTGGTTTAAAGGGGTGAAAATAGACGAGAAGAAGTTTAAACAATTTCTTCTTCCATTATCTAAAGGTGATGCACATCTTAAACTATGTTTTCCAGTAAAATATTTGAGGACTCAGTGGTGTCTCCCTTTTTAGGTTATTTCCAGGTATATTTCTTGCGACGACCATTACTCAAATGTTCATTTATACCATCTCAGGATTTTAATGGCTTCATTAGAGGAAATTTCAACTCAAAATGGGCCTTTTAACTTTTATTCAAATTCCATGTCATCATGTGTTAGCCAATTAAATTGCTTTAAATTTGAAATACCGTATAGCTCTTAAAAACTTTTTTAATATAAATTTGGGGATAGGTATCATAAAAAAAACTACCTTTTTTGTTTGTATGTTTGACATATCTCCCTCTGTTTTTACTCAAATTTCGATTGGAAGAGCTCGTTGGATGCGGAATTAAATTCCGCATCCAATGAGTAGCCACTCGGCATACTTTTGATGGACCCCTCTACCCCAAAAACAAGAAATACCTGAAAAAATGAAATGATGATGTCATCATTCCATTTTTTTAGGTATTTCTTGTTTTTGGGGTAGAGGGGTCCATCAAAAGTATGTCGAGTGGGTACTCGTTGGATGCGGAATTTAATTATGCATCCAATGAGCTCTCCCAATCGAAATTTGAGTAAAAACACAGGGAGATATGTCAAAAATACAAACAAAAAAGTAGTTTTTTTCTTTTCTTCCTCCAAAATTAATAAATATTATTTTATTATTTTAACTCTTATTTTATTAATTCATTTTAGGAGGCCCATTTTGAGTTGAAATTTCCTCTAATGTAACTGGTTCTAAATTGAACTTACCCTATTTTCTACTTCATAGTCTACATAGAATGGCTGTAATAGTCCAACGAACTACCGTGAATCAAAGTCATAGTTTATTTCATTATGGCCTAATTAAAATTTTTGTTCAGTATCATTTAGCTATGATGAGCAGAACATCGGATGAGTTTTTAAGTGATAATGGTTTTGGGTTAACTTGCTTCTAGCCTACTTGCTTACCCAAGACTTGTATTAAATGAAGAAGGCCTTTGGAAAAAGAAGTAAATTAAGAGACTAATCCTGTAGTTGATCATGAAGGGCTTGATCAACTCTGTATGATAGCTAAAATTGAAGAGTTCAATACTTCAAACCCTCCCAAGCAATTCAAGGAGAAAAATGAAGTGAAAGACAAAGGTAAAAGCCTGTTCAATACGCACTCTGTTAACTTATCCTTTGATTTGCATCCTAAGACAATATCAGGGGAGGGTGAGAACGAGTTAAGGGGAGTAAATCTCAAAGATGACAATAAAATTCTTGAACTAGTTATGGGAATATCTAAAACAACAAGTCGAAGAGTTACTAGAAGTATGGCAAGTCTTTGAATTCCAAAGACTATGGAACAGAATAGTGAACCTATCTTTGTTAAGGATGATAGTGAACAAGAAAATGAATCACCTCCTCATGAAACTCTATTCAAATATTTTGAACATGAACAGAGTAGTAATCACGGTAATTCTATGGATAATTCACCATTATAGGCACAACTAGAACATGAAGTTCAGTTTAAGCCAACATTGAATGATGAGTGTTCTTTAGAAGAGACTTTAAAGGCTACAAAACAGTCAATCAAAATTTCCCAGCAACATAAGGATAAGAGGTTAAAAGAAGAAGAAGAAGCTCGTGGTATTTTGAAAACATAGTTACAGTAATAGAAGAATGAATTACTTATGTGGGTGGATGGATGGAAACATATGAAGGAAAATAAGGACAGATATAAATCAGAGAAGAAGTTGTTAGCTGCGTCAAATGAAAAATTGTTGAAGAATGAAAAATGCCATGAATAAAAAATCCTAGAACTCAGAGCTAAGCTATTGGAGGCAAGGAAAGCCATCAAGCTGCAAATCGCAACTTAACAATTTATTCTATTTTTTTTGTTATCATTTTGATTGTGACAGGTAAATGAGCAATTTAATGAACATCCTACAAAATCTTCAATTCTATAGGATTGTTTTATATTTTTATTCTCTTGTTATAATCGTAATCATAATTTAATGAGGAACCTATATTTTAACTATTTTCTACAGGTGTACCTATGATATAAATACATCGAATCGAATTTTCTATAGGTGTACCTATGATATAAATACATCGAATCGAATGGAGATGGTTTTACTAACTAGTATGCGTCTTTGAAGATGCTTTTTCATTGATAGATGGCATATATTCTGGATGGTTACGCTCCATTTGTTTCATTGGAAGATCATTTTTCCAGGTGCCTCTTTTGGTGTAAATTGATTCTTGTCGACAGTTGAAAGAATCTAGGGATGGTTATGAATTATCTTAATAGTTGTCAAGAGACTGTTTTTACTATTTTTGTAAATAGATCCTAGAATAACTCAAAGATAGTTAATCTTTTGAGGTATATAAGTCCCAAAGAATTTCTGAGTAAAGGGTTGGAGTTTGTATGAAAAGACTGATATTGAGACTTGAGATTTTTCACTTGTGGGTATTCGAAAGGAGTTATCTCTTTCTTGGATCTCTCAAAAGCACTATTTCTTGGAACTGGTATCATTTATGATAAATGTTTTTTGAAACATATATATGTAGTCTGGTATTTGATTTTCTTAGTTTATATATATATGATCATGCTTGGTTGTGATTGATGTATAATTTGTAAAATACCTACTCTAATTCCTTGTTAGTTATTTCTTTGTTTGATATTACTTATACATTTACTGATATATTTTTTTAAATATTGTTATTGTAACAAATATTTTAAAATTGTTAGCTAATTATCATTATTGTTCAAGTATCGAAATACTAAGTATTAATTATCTTTTGATAGCTATAACTATTAAATACTGAAGCAATTTCTTGTTTCAAGTATTTCTCGTTCATAGAGTCTATAAAATCTGAAATTTGTTTTAGTTTCAATTCTGTTAAGTTTTCTTACTGAATTGGAATTATTATCTTTTCAGATATACTTATCACCCATTGATAGTTGATTTAGTCTCTTAAACTTGCTCTCAGCTGAGATAGGGTAGTTAGTTAGTTTTAATTCATAATTTTTAATTTAGTTTAATTTTAATAAGTGTTAAATAGGATTTAGATTATATTATTTTGTTTATTTTAAGTTTAAAATAGTTCTTTAACCAAAAACTGAAAACAAAACCAAAAGAAAACAGGAGACTTTCATTAGGAAAGCAATTTTAGGATGATTTAAACTTAAGAACTTACATTAAGGTTAGATAAACTTTAGATTAACATAAGATACATTTTGCTGAGTTTTTATATTCTCCTTAAGATGATAAATTCAGCTGGTAGCAGGAGACCATAACCTGCGAGATTTAGTCATCACTGAGGGCTATTTTAAGCACTTTGTGTGGACTATTTCTCCTTAGTTGGCCCAGGTCAGAAAATCAAGCCAACAGGTCCCTATATCATTTCTTAGAAGTTAGGCCCAAGTACATTTCGACTTCAGACTTTAGAACAACAGTCCGAAACGTTTCTAGTAAACGGGGTGATTTTTAAGAAATATTTTCATTAATTTTGTAAAAATTTCTAATCTGTATATATTTTGTTCATATTGTAAGTAATTATACATTATTTTCTTTAAAATTTCCTCTGTATATTCATAACACTTCTTTTAACAATTTCATTCTATATTTTCATTTGTAAATATCCTTCGATCCTCCGAAAGTAATCTTCTTAAAGATTAATATTTATTACTACTCTTCATAATCTTTAAATATTTACTGTGCATATTAAAGATGTTTTTTTCTAAATAAATAAAACATGGTTGCTTGAATTCTAGTTTGTTCATATCTTTTAATGATTGTAAAAAATTTTGATCTTTAAATCTACTTAGAATTATGAGATCTTCTTAAATATGAAAACAACCTGTTAAATATGATTGAGATTGATCCTCTATATTTTTCCATATTGTTAGTTGGGATGGTTAGTTAGTTATCCTTTCAAGGCTTGGCACTTAGAAAATCCTTAGAAATATAAATTATTAGTCATCTTTAAGTTTATTTACAATCTCAATAATTTCTCGATCCGTTCCAGTCATAAGGATATAAATCTAGGAATAGAAGGCCTCAGTAATGAGTCGGTCCGATCAGGATCATGAATATTACTTGCATGGTATTACTAAGAAATATGGTAATTAATCTTAATTATTTGATTAATATATAAGGGGTCTGAGTAATGTGCTAGTTGATTCATTTTCTAGTGATATTTGTGAGTGACAATGGTTTTTTCTTACCAAACTAGGACAGTGAATCCCTCTTTTATTTTCTTAAATAATAATAATAATAATATAATGATAATAGCTAGAATAGATTATAGAATTTTTTCAAAGAAGTGAATGAATACATCTTTATACTAATGATTTGGATTATATTTATTATGAGTACTTTGTTTTGAAAGGATAACTGTTTGGCTCATCATCAACAAAAATATCTATTAGTGGAAATGAGGATAATTCTGAATAATATTTGTATATATGGATATCATTAAGTACTGGTTCTATCAGATTGATATTTTCTGGTATTTCCAAAGCATCCTAAGATTATAATTTTACACAATTATTTGAAGTAATATGGGAAGAAATAATTGGTTTTCCCAAGTATCTCACCATTTGTTTGAAGGAAACAACCCTCTCATCCTTTCTAATTGTTATAATCAATAAAAATGGTGAGCTAAAAATATCTTTATGAATTTATGAAAATTCATAAAGAGTGCCTTCAGAATCTATGACTATGAAGGTACTCTAAATATCGAAACATCTATTTCATTAGAAAATATCATTTGCAAGACTCTTATGATGAATTATTGAAGTTATTATTGAAAAACCATTTAGCAGCTCCTAATCAATTTTTCATATGATCAGTTCTTCTTCGTTAAATTTTAAAGTATAACTTATCAATATCATTCCATGATTGAAATTGTCTTGCATTTAGGATTTTTGATAGTCTTCTCATCATTAAAATATTTTAATTTCATTATGAGTGTGTTGATTTAATTTATAATGTCTAGGAAATATTAATATGAAAAATTCAAGTTTTATATGTCAATTTTTATATAAATTAAAAAGATGAAAATATTTAAACGTATGCCTAAACATTAGACATTTAAATCTTATGCCTAATTAGAACATCAATTGGATCATACCTTAATTGATAGAACAAATATTTGAAGTCATCCATGAAGATTGAATTATGTTTAAACCTAATGGCTCAAAGAGTAAGCAAATGAATTTTGAATCAACCCTTGATCATGCTCACATATTTGCAAAACTGAGATACGGTCACTAGCCTAAATTCAATTTGACACGTTAATTTTCATTAGACATTTGTAATCATAAGTAGTCATTTTTGTTATTTCATTGTGCCAATTTTATTTTCAAAATCAATATCATTTATGGGCCATTGTACAGGATTGTGATTTCGTTTGTTGTTTCATTATAATTTTTAATCTCTGCGCTAATACTCATTTATCGAAACCAAAGGAATGAAGTCATTCATGTACATATTTAGAGTTTAGGGTTTGTTGACAGCAAGAGGAAAGGATAGACTTGTGTAGATACTCCATTAACACAAACCCTTTCTATGTTCTTGGTATCATTGCTATGACACCATTACGCAAGATTGAACCAAGTGGTGACAAATTGTTAGATATCAAGCCTGAAGATTTTGAGATCATTGAAAAATTTGGTTGGAGAATTTTTTTTGGAAATTTTAATGGTCATAACTCTGAGGTAACCCTTAGATTTATGATATTTCTGAAATATAATGTAGCATAGATAGTTAATTTGAATATGATCATTTCGTAAGTTTTTGTGGCAAAGGCAACCCAACTACCTCAAATTGGGAAAAATGGTTTAAGAGAGGTGAAGTGGATATTTCCAAGTGAAAACAGTTTCTGTTGCCTCTCCTTGTGAATTATGATGATAAATTCAGGTATTCTGTGAAGTTCTTGAAACCCCAGTGGAGAACATTACTCGAGTTAATAATCGTGTATATGATGTGTGACAGTCGTTATTATTCTGTACATCTCTATCATCTCATATTATTAATGGATTTTAAAGGGTCAAAGTTCAATCTCCCTAATAGTATTGAAAAAATGTCATACGTTGTAAAGAGTGAAATAAAAAATCACAAGCATAGCTTGTTCAATCACAGGTTAGTCAAGATTCTAGTTCAGTATCAGTTATCATTAAGGGGTAGGAGTTGGGAGTAGTTTTTAATTGATAATAAATTAGCCGCAACTGAATATTGGCCTTTGGCTTTGTCCAAATCTCGGTTAAAGAGAAGAAAATTTCCTCATGATGAACCCTCTCTGCCAAATCTTGATGTTAATCCTATGCAAATAGAAGATGATCAATAGAATCAATCGAGAAATGTTAGAATTAGTGTGACAAAAGGAAAGCATGTGGTAATTGATAAAAACCCTATCAATTTGCAGCTTGGTCATTGTAATGAGGAACTTACCCAAAAGCCCAATGTATTTGTTAAGAGTCAAAACGCAAACTCTGTAATATCCAAGAAGTGTAAATCTAAACAAGGGATTTGATCTCTATGTCTTCTCATATGTTTACCCAAAGTATGGAAACTGTTGTAACTCCCGCAATTGTCCAATAACAGAAGGAGGCTCCGTTAGTGGAAATCGACAATGAAGATGAGAATACATATCCAGATCTTAAGAGTATTGAGAATGATAAAATTGTTGAAAATAGTTATGAAGAGAATGATCCTATGGTTAATGAGGGTTGAGATAAACATTCTCATGATATATCAGAATGTAAACTGTCCTTTGCAAGAATCTCTTCGCCCACTAGGACTAATAAGAGTCTTCAAAGAGTACTCAAACATTCTTTTAGAAGTTGAATATCAAGACTCAAAATTGAAGTCGAAAAGTTACATGCTAATGCGTTGGTTAAAGATGATGAAATGAATACATTGACGGGAGAATTGGTAAGTTAGGTTAATAGGTGGCAAGATTTGAAACAAAAGAAGGATAACTACAAGTCAATGAAAAGAGATATGTGAGTAACCCATGAACGATTAATGAAGCAGACTAAGAAACAAAGAATAAATATTGTAAATCTATGATCTAGAGTGTCAGAAGCCAAAAGAGTTGTGAAACTTTAAATTTTGACTTGAATGTTCCTTTGTTATGATTTAAAGGATTTTAGTTTGTTTTGATTTCTACAAGTAATGAGAATCATTAGTTAGCATACCCACATAATTAAAAAAATTGTGGGCATGCTTAAAAAATTTATTATAATTCATTCTGTATTTAATTCAAATATTGATGAAACTAATGCATTTGATGATCGGATTATGCAGGTGGAGATTCAGTTATATTTGGATAACGTTGGTTGTTAGAAGTAAGCATTATTTTCTACCAAGTGTTACCCTTGTTCACGATTTTGTTTGGAAAACGTCTTTGATGGAGAATATTTAATCATGTTGTTGTTACTTGAACGATATTTTGTTACCAGATGAAGGAATGAATGTCACGTGTTTATTATGACCAAGTTTTGCATGGACCTATTTTAATATCATGGATGATGGTCATGAAGTTTGTTGACATCTCTTATGATAGTTATACATTTTCATACTCTATATATTAAAGTTAATGTATTTGAGATCAAACAAAACGATTATAATTATCGTTTGATTTAATTCCTTAACAACTGTTAAACGTTGATGTTTATTTTTAGGCATTAGTTACACAGAAACTAGAAGTAGTTATATAAGTTTTATTATATAACCTATAAGGAGTCACTGGAAAAGGGATTGGAAATCATTGAAAAAGACATTGCTTATGAATCATAGATCATCTACAATGACACCNTATATATATATATATATATATATATATATATATCTCTTCTTTACCGAAATTCATTTACAGCTGTATTTTATGATAATTGTGTGAATGATATTAAATGACTCAAAGCAAAAGTGCATTTTTGAGATCATAATAATATTTTTATCATTTTATTAAGTTTGCTTAATATTTTGATTAAGTAATATTATACATACAAAGACTCATTGGTTGATTTACTTTTATTTCTACAAGTAATCTATTAATTAGTTGAATATATTTAATTTCTCGTAGTAAAGTGTTATATGTCAATTTTTTTTATTTCACTATTATGATTTAAGTTACTAATAATTTCTTATTGGTTGTTCTTTAATCATAAATTGTTTTATAATAGAAAGTAACAATAATAATAACTCTCATTCGCTTTTACTATCATAGTTGAATTTCTAAATTTCTATTGTTTATATAGTCAAGAAACAGTTAACATAGGGTAGATAATATAGATTAATTTTTCATTTGCTTAGTTTAATTTTCATTTAACAACTATTAAGTAGTTTCTGTATGTAATTAGTTTTGTTTCATTTTAGAATTGTTCCTAGGAAAATATTCTCAAAAAATCAAAGAAGAGACTCTCCTTAACAGAGCCTAATACTAATTAGTCATAATTAGTTACTTCTGTTTAGTAGGTGCTAAATAGACTTTTAGCTCTTAAATAAATAAATTTAATTTTGAGATAGGAATTTGATAGAATTAGATTGATATAAATTACAAGTATATAGTTAATTTTAGTTTAGTTAGTTTAGTTAGAATTTTTTTTTTTAATTTAGAATTTTCTTTTTCTAGGTTAAAGCATTAAAAGTCTCTTTAAGAGAGTGATAACCTAGGTGGTAGTAGGACCATAATCTGCGAAAATCCATTATTCCAAACACACCAGAAGTTGTGGTAAGCAACTTGTGTGGGTTGATTTTCCCTAGTTGGAATAGATCTATAAAATCTAGCCAACAAGATCTTAAAACAAAAATAAATTATCTTGGGGATATTTTATAGTGAATTTATTACTACTTTGAACTGTTATATGTTTAGTTTAAGTTTTAGAGATTAATTGTTCAAGTTGTTCATAAGTATTGTTTCCAGTAGAGTTCTCTCGAGTAATTAAAACTGGAATAGTCATTAACATGGAAAACACATACACACATCAATCTACATGGATTCATGTGGAAAAATTCTTGATTTTTATTTTTCCTCTATATAAACAATCGTAATAAATTCTTGGAGTTAAAGAAAAAGTTTAAATTTGGAGAACTAATGTACAACATGATAGGTATGGGTGGTGATATGAAATAATTTACTATCCCTTAATAGCTAATATAGGTAAAAATCTAGAAGGTGTAATAAAAGCTCGAAAATACAAGCTATCAATAAAACCTTGACTGCAATTTATTGAGGGAAAATAAGAGCAAATCTCATATATGGAAAGAATTATATAGTATGCATGGATTAACTAAAAGAAGTTGGCAGTTTATTAGGAACTGATAGTAGACCTTAAATAGCCCACACCACGAATAAATAAGAATTTAAGGCCAGCTTAATTGTTGTATAAATGGAATTGAAAAGTGTTGAAGGTGGGTATTGATTGAACGCCTTTATGAAGGTGCATAAATGTAGGATCCAGTAGTAAGACAAAGAGGGGATTCATAGTCAGTGTTTTCCTACGATATCTCTTATGATCATGCCACATTCATTCCTCTTACATGCTCTCAATGCTTTCAATTAAGACCCTAACCAATGCAAATACCATACGTTTGTGTGACGTTTGTACACCAACGACTTCTTATTTTGTCTCCACCACTTGGGAGCTATGGAACATTATGAAGTAACTATATGAGCAATTTAATATGAACAGAAACTTCAAAGGATTTTAATATTGGCTTCAATATTTAAGAGAGATTGTGTAGTATTCAATGACATTTAATACAAATGTCTCTCCTAGAGTTAATATATACCTCAAACTTTCACTAGCATTTATCTATATAATATGAGAGTCTTCGAGAATTGTCACATGAATTTGTATCTTATATCGATTTAGATTTTTTATCCTAAGCCTTTAGTTGTTTTCCTTTAAACCCTAGTCAACCCCTTGAAACCCTAGATTTTTTCAAAGTTCAATACTATAATCTTGCAAGATTTAAGAATATGTTTGGAGAAGTATCTAAGAAGAGAATATAGAGTTGGAATTCACGCAATTCTAAACATAGAGATGAGATTGGTCTTTGCTTTCATGTTTGTTTAGCACTTACAATAAATATTTTTCCCCAAGGACACATTTAGATTGTTGGGATGGGAAATGATATATTTATATTTTGGTAAAACCTTTTCCTTTGTGGTCTAACAATTTGAGTATGCATTTTTGTAGCATATTAAGTTTTGGTATTGCTTAGTATATTTTCCAATTGTTTCTATTAATAAAGATCAAATCGTTGCAAATGTGATGAATAATGGACCCCTTTCATTAACTTCATAATATGTGCATATTTCATTGTTATTTTATTATAGCATTATCACACTTCCATTGCAGAAAATCTATCCAATTGAGCAAAGACTAATTTCTACCTCTCAATGACATTGAAAAATAGTACATTGACATCAAGGAAAATTTACATATTTTTATCTGTGTCGAAGAGATTAAATTTTGATTACTTCATAAGTTTCAGCTTGGCATGATGATATATAAGTCACAGGTATAAGTTTATGTGTAATGTTATGTTCAATTCTTTAATTGCTCATCATTTTCCAAGAATAGAAAAGTCATACAATCTTTTTTTCCGGCTGAAACATGCACGTGCAGAGAATTAAGATCGATCTTAGTGAATATAATGAAGACAATTATGTCATGGGTACTCTTCATATGAAGAGGTTGCAAATCCTTGATACTGAAGGTTCAATCCTAGAACGCATTTTGAATAAGTAGGATTTCTGAATAAGTAGCTAGCATTTGCCAAATTAAATTTAATTTCTGAACTCTAAACAATATATGTTATTTAGTTCATGGTAATTTTTGCAGATGCATACGTTTATTCTAGTTCAGTTATAGGAGTTTGTTTTTATTCATTTTGTGGGAGAATGTTTCAGAATTTGCATTCAGTAACATGCCTATATTGAGCTTGT
Organism: Pseudotsuga menziesii; assembly: GCA_001517045.1. Taxonomy (NCBI): domain Eukaryota; kingdom Viridiplantae; phylum Streptophyta; class Pinopsida; order Pinales; family Pinaceae; genus Pseudotsuga; species Pseudotsuga menziesii. The sequence continues at coordinate 1,131,065 of LPNX010073550.1, read as the reverse complement.
ATATGCATAGACCTATTTGTGCTATTGGGTTTATGTTAACTCATTTTTTTCACTATGAGAGTAATTACTCATTTTTTGTAAAATCAAATTATTTAATTCCAAGAACATACTATGTTAAAAAATTTCATATTGCATTTTGTCTTTTGATGTTTGATTGCAATTCTAATAGGATTTTTTTCTCTAGAGATATGAAATAACAAATTCAATTTCCTGAGTTTAAGATGTTAATCTTATTAAAGACCATGATTATTATATTCACAGTTGAAATGCCTTTTGTGAGATGTTTTTGATCCGATCATTATCTGTTTCTTGTGTAGTTGCTCCTGTAACGTCCCCAACCCTCCAACCGGCGAAGAGGATGCTACCATGGCATTTAACCATCCAGGAAAACCACCTCATGAACATGTTTGTACATAAAATACTGAAACAAAATGATTTGAACTAGAACATGCATACATGATTATTTATCATACAGCGGAAGCAAACATATGTTCATACAAGCATTCAACATGTTCATCATATTCATTAACAGTAAATATGATTGCAGAAGTAAAATAGACAAGATTACTTATCTCATAAAGAACTCGTCCCACAACCAACTACGTCGCTACAACGTTCCACCCAACCATAGGCTAGCATGCTCCTAAATCTCTCTGCAATGTTGCCACCCCCGAGATGGGCATGAATCCCCAAGGAACAAGGAACAAGCAGACTTACACATAGCCAAGGGTACACAAAACATAGCCAAGCCAACACAATTGGGTTTATCAGGCCATCAACAAGACAGCCAAGCCAACATGGTCAGGTTTATTAGGCCATTAAGGAGCTGGGAAAGGCTAAATGCTAAGCTGGTGAGCCCATTACAGAGCTAGGAACACCTACCCTAGACCTTGCCTGACTTCTAAGACACTCACACACACCCAACACAAGGAATCGGTCCCTTCTCTGCTACACAGTTCCTCAGGCATGAGACACGGGGATTTTTTCCTTGCATGAGGATGAGCGACAATGGAGAATGGTGATTCAAAAGTGTGGGAGTGTTCACAACACCATCATGGACAGAGTGGAATGATGGGTGTAGTCATTTCTTTTTCCCAACGTGAGGTTCGATTCGCTGGTGGAGTGTGCGTGTGGGCAAGGAATGACAATCCTACCACACTCCACTCCCCAACAAAATAACTACCTCAACTACTCTGCAGAGTATTAAAGTGGTAGTTGGATAAGACAAGGAAAGATGGGAAAATCAAACAAGGTGGTGACACATGGATTTTTCCCCATTGGTTCAAGGTTTGACATCCCCCCCCTTATCCTTATGAGAATCATGCCCCTTCTCAATTTAGTTTCCGTGAACATAGTTGGTTGGGTTATTTAATTAAAAATGCATATTTACATGATGACAAAACTTAATATATGTCGTATACCATGATAGACCATTGGCAACGATTCCAATCATCGAAACATAACACAAACAAATCGATGGTGGATTTTTTGCCTTTAGCTCCACACCATGATTAATTACAATATATACATCCTGTACATTTAATGTAATGGGGTCAAAATTGGGGTGTTACATTCCCCTCCCCCTTCAATAGCACTGTCCTTAGTGCTTTACAAAATTTGAACAAAATGTTACACTGGTATCGCCTCAGTGATCCGCAGAATTGAACAAAAATGGATGTGCCAATCGCATGTCATCCTCTAGCTCCCATGTAGCCTCTTCAGGTCTGTAGTGCTCCCATTGCACCTTTACCTAACCTATGGCCCAGTTCCAGAGCATTGTGACCTTCTTGTCGAGGATGCGCATTGGATCAGTTCGGAACTCTCCCTTGGGTTCAACCTGAATCACATCCCAATTTATCACATGGTTAGGATCATGTACATATCTCTTAAGCAAAGAAACATGAAAAACATTATGAGCTCTAGTTCTAGCAGGAAATACAAGTCTATATGCAACTGGCCCTATTCTTTCAAGCACTTCAAATGGCCCACAATATCTAGGTGACAGCTTGGCACAACTTCCAAGCTTCAAGGAACTTTTCTTTTCCCTCAATTTGAGGTAAACATGATCTCCAAATCTGAACTCCCTGTTCACCCTATGCTTATCTACATAGATTTTATGCCTGTCCTGTGCTGCTTTCAGATTTTTCCTGAACTTTACAACCTCTTGCTCCATTTCCTTGAGCAATTATGGTCCAAGCACAATCCTGTTCACTAGGTTATCCCAAGTCACTGGTGTCCTACACCTTCTTCCATACAAAGCTTCATACGGACTCATCCCCAAGGATGCATGCTATCCATTATTATAAGCAAACTCTACCAAGTGCAAGTAATCTTCCCACTTGGTTGGTTTGTCCATCACGTACATGCAAAGCATATCTTCAAGAACCGAATTAACTCTCTCAGTCTTCCCATCTGTCTAAGGATGGTATGAAGTGTTGAAGTTTATCTTTGTACCCAAATCTGCAAACAACCCCTTCCAAAAGTTGGAAGTGAACTTGACATCTCTGTCAGAGACTATTGCCTTAGGAAATCCATGCAATTTGAAAATATCCTTCATGAATATCTTTGCAATATCATCTGTCTTATGCATAGACTTCACTGGTATAAAATGCACTGCCTTAGTCAACTTGTCTACCACAACCATGATGGAATCATGTTGTCTCCAAGTCATCGACAATCCTATAATGAAATCCATGGAAATAACTTTTCATTTCCATTCCGGAACTGGCAAAGGCTACAACAAACCTGGAGGGTGTTGATGCTCAACCTTTACCTGTTGACATTCCATACACCTCAAAATGTACTTAGCCATGTCCTTTTTCATTCCTGGCCAAAAGTACTGCTTTCTAGCTGTAGCAATTGTCTTCTGGTATCCCAGGTGATTAGAATATGGAGCTTGATGGATTTCATCCATAACAACTCTCCTCAAACCTGCTACATTTGGAATATAAATTATTCCTTTATAAGTGAGAATTCCATCTTCTTCCAATTTATATCCCTAATACCTCTTCTCAAGACTTTGCTGTTGCAATTTGTCCTTTACCTGCTCATACAATTCATCTCCAGCAACATTATTAACAATCTGCTCCCTTAAATATGGTTGGCAAATACTAAGAGATGCCACATGCATTTCATGTACCTTCCTGCTGAGTGCATCGGCTACCTTGTTTTCTTTTCCTTTTATGTGCTTGACTTCGAAATCAAACTCACATAAAAATTCCAGCCATCTCGCTTGGCTAGCATTTAGAGTAGGCTGATCAAACACATACTTTAGTCCACAATGATTTGTTCTGAGCTCAAATCTCCTGTCGATCAAGTAATGTCTCCACATATTCAGGGCATGTACTATGGATGCAAGCTCTAGATCATGAGTGGCATAGTTCTTTTCATTCTCCTTCAGCTTTCTTGACTCATAACATATCGTGTAGTTGTCCTGCATAAGGACTCCTCGAAGCCCTTGTCCGCATGCATCAGTACACACCACAAAATCTTTCTTTGGATCTGCAACCTTCAATACTAGTGCACTGGTGAGAATATTCTTCAACTGCTGGAAGCTTTCTTCACACCTCAATGTCCATTCGAACTTAATCCCCTTATTTTGCAAAGAAGTGATGGCATGTGCAACTCTGGAGAATCCTTCAATAAATATCCTATAGTATCCTACAAGTCCCATAAAAGATCTTACATCTGTCACATTTCTTGGAGTAGGCCATTTCATAATGGCTTCAATATTTTCAGGGTCCATAGATATACCCTCCTCTGAGATAATATGACCCAAATACTAAATTCTATCTCTATAGAAGTCACACTTGCTCAGTTTTGCATACAGTTGATCCTTCCTGAGCAATTGCAATGTCAATCTCAAATGCTCTTCATGCTCTTTCTCATTCTTAGAATAAACAAGAGTGTCATCAAGGAAAATAAGAACAAACTTGTCCAAATATCACTGAAGACACTATTCATAAGGCACATAAATGTAGCTAGTGCATTGGTGAGACCAAAGGATACCACTACAAACTCATAATTTCCATACCTTGTCTTGAAGGCTATTTTATGAATTTCTTCATCCTTGATTCTCACCTGATGGTAACTAGACCTCAAGTCAATCTTAGAAAATACCTTTGCTCCTCTCATTTGATCAAAGAGGTCATCAATCCTAGGCAAAGGGTATTTATTCTTCACCGTAACCTTGTTCAATTGTCTGTAATCAATATACAACCTGAGTGTACCATCTTTCTTCTTTACAAACAGAACTATTGCTCCCCAAGGAGACACACTCGGTCGGATATACTTCTTTTCCAACAACTCTTGCAATTGCATCTTCAAATCTAGCATCTACGGTGTACTCATCCTGTAGGGTGCCTTGGAAACTGGTGCTGCTCCTGCCACAAGTTCAATAGTGAAATCAATTTCCGTCTTTGGAGGAATCCCTAGAATCTCATCAGGAAACACATCCCTGAATTCTTGAAACACCTGATAGTCCTCCAAACTAGGAGTTTCATCTCCTGATGTCTCCAAAATATGAGCTGCATACAACTGAAAACCCTTCCTACAGAACTTCTTCAGTTGCATTGTTGAAACTTGCCATACTGAAATCACCTTTGGAATACCTTTCATAACTACTAGATTCCCTTCCTCATTCATGCATTTGAAAGTCTTATTGTAACAATCAAGCTTCACCCTGTGAGCTTCTAACCAATTCATTCCAATGAGAACATCATAGGAGCCAAGTGGTAGAACATTCAGATCTATGCAAGTGACCAATCTATTCATGACTAATGGACATTTCTCTACCACTTCACTAACTTTTCTCTTAGTCCTAGTGGCTAGCTAAACTAACCAAGACTTCCTATGCTTTAATTTCTTAAAAGCACAAATCTCCACTACTCTAGGAGTAATGTAACTGTTAGTAGAACCAAGTTCAATCAAAATAGAAATAGATTGCTCAACAATCTTACCTGCTACTTCAACCACAGTTGACTAGTGATCTGCCTGATGGCCCTCCAGTGCTGCATAAATCCTAGGGACTACCCTTGCTACTTGACCCACTGTTTCTACTTCTTGAATGTGATAAGCTGGGCTTGCACTCTCATTCTCGAGTGGACAATTCCTGTGCATGTGGGGTCCTCCACATTTCCAACACTGAAGTGGTCCTCTATTCTGTTGTGGATCTTTAGGATTTTCTCCTGTCACTCCAACTGGTTTACTCGCAGCTTGGGATGGCTGCTTTTGCTGATTCCTGAAGTTAGAAGGTTTGAAACCTTTCTTTCTTTAGCCAAAATTCTCATTCTTCTTGTCCTTCCATGCCTTATGGTAATCTGGTTTACCTTTTCTTTTCTCATAACAATACTTAGCCTTCCTCATTGCTTCTTCAAGAGTTCTAGGTTCATAAAACTCAATTCTATCTTTGTAAGACTGAAGCAGTCCACTCAGAAAATGCCAAACCTTCACTTTTTCATCTCTGATGTATCGGACATACCTCAACAGCTCCAAAAACCTATTTGAATATTCTTCCATGGTCTGCTGTCCCAATCTTAGCTCATGGAACTCCTTAATATTGTCATCATAATACCTGTTAGAGAGGTATTTCTGCTTGAAGTACTTCTTGAACTGTTTCCACTTAAGTCTCCTTTCACTGATCCTCTTTACTTGCTTGAAGTGTTCCCACCAAATGGATGCCCTTCCATTCATATTGAATATGGCAACTCTTGCCTTCATGTTTCCCGAATAATACTGAACTTGAAAGTAATTCTTTATCCCAAGAAGCCAAGCTTTAGCTTCTTGTCCAGTCTTTACGTCACCATCAAATGTAGGAGGTTCAGCCTTCTTAAATTCATCCCGAGAGTGATCCCTATGGTGTCTCTTTCTTTTTCTTTTATGAGAAGAAGAACTGGAATCCTCGTTGGATTCTTCAGAGTCAGACGATCCACTAGAAGTCGTTCTCCTTCTCCTAGTACTACTCTTACTGCCTTCTAGTCTTGTTGTACCTCATCTGGAGTCTATCTTTCTCTGCAAGTCTGTTAAACTCTGCAACATTGCAGCATTCAGCTGGTGTTGCTCTTCCTGGGCTTTAATCAAGCTTCTCATGGTGGCTGCAACATCTGATGGTATCTCTTGGAATATCCTTCCATTAGACTCTATGTCATCATTTTCATTACGGAAATTTTCTCCCATGGCATCTCGCGCACGCTCATAGGAATCCTGAGCATCATATCCATCATGGGTTCTCATAATTGAACCGCGACTTACTTACCAAACTGCACTACTAGGAATACTACTCTTGAAGGTGATTATGATTCTGCAAACGTGTTAGTAACACAACTGTTAGATGCATAACATTGATATAAATCAGAATTACTTACCTTCTCTAGGAATAATCAAAATTTGCCCAAACACAAGATTTTCTTCATCAAAGAACGTCTGTCTGAGGGGGGTGACAGGGGTCAAGGGGGCTTGCCCCCAAAGTGGCGGGTCGAGGGCAGCGCCCTCATTTTTTTTTTTTGTAAATCTTTGATTTTCGTGCAATCTGGCGGATACGATCGCTGCCACTTTCTCCTCTTCAGCCCTGAAAATCCACTGAAAAATCATTGAAAATCTCGCTAAAAAATAGTCGAAATTTGCTAAGAAATCCCACTTGAAAAACTCAAAATTTCCTTGTGTAGAATTGGGTCTCATTCCAACTATCAATCCGACGTTTCGACGGTTAGCACAACTAACTTCCTCCATTGTTCATTAGCGATCTGATCCTGTACTCATCGGGTGGCTAGTTCCATGGGCAGCTGCAACGACGGCGAGCGAACTCTTTGGGGTATCCATGGCGATAATCCTATCAACGGTTAGAACCTATAGTCACTGTGGCATCGGCGGTCGGAAAAACTCTCCATTGGAAGGATAGTCCACTAAACAGCTGCAATGGCGGGCATGCGAACAACTAAATCCTTCCGACTTCATCGGCATTCCGTTCAACTAATCTTCTTCTGATGCATCGGTGGTCCAAACCACTATCTTTCGCCGATCACCGATGGTCTTCAACACTTAGACAATTTTTTCAAAATTTTTTCCCCTCTTCTTTCCACAAAACATAACATCTGTCAGTGGTCAGAACCACTAAGTGCTATGTGTCGGTGAACCCAACAACTAAGGTTTTCTGATGGTGGCATATAGGAAATTGGAAGCACTGATCATTACGGAATCGGTGGTCGAATGCGTTGTCCATCGAATGGATAGTCTCTTAGGCGGGCGTAATGGCAGGCGCACGAACAACTAACTTCTGCCAATCCAAACAGCTAACCGTCGCTGATCACCAATGACCTTTTTTGAACGGTCCTTCAACTAAGAAGGGTCGGTGTTTCGACGATCTTCGACTGCTCTCTGCCGAAACTGCGGCTCCAGCTTCCACTAACTTTCGCCAACGACCGATGATCACTTAGAGAAAATTCACAAGTTCTTACTCCTTCGGGTGATCTTTGGTCTAGCTCTCTGCTACATCAGAGGAGCTTCCCACTTAGTCTTCCAATGGGCCGACGGTTCAGGCACTTAGACAAAAAAAAATTCAACAAAATTTTCAAGAAATTTTCTATCATAAATTTCTGATCTCCACTAGGCAGAAGGCACTCCTGCCTCTGTCATTGCATCTTTAGGGTCCATTCAGGCCCATGCTGCAACTTGGCTCTGATACCACAATGTAACGTGTCCCCAACCCTCCAACCGGCAAAGAGGACGCTACCATGGCATTTAACCATCTAGGAAAACTGCCCCATGAACATGTATGTACATAAAATACTGAAACAAAATGCTTTGAACTAGAACATGCATACATGATTATTTATCATACAACGGAAGCAAACATACATTCATACAAGCATTCAACATGTTCATCATATTCATTAACAGTAAATATGATTGCAGAAGTAAAATATACAAGATTACTTATCTCATAAAGAATTCGTCCTGCAACCAGCTACGTCGTTGCAACGTTCCACCCAACCATAGGATAGCATGCTCCTAAATCTCTCAGCAATGCTACCACCCCCGAGCTGGGCATGACTCCCCAAGGAAAAAGGAACAAGCAGACTTACACATAGCCAAGGGTACACAAAACATAGCCAAGTCAACACAATTGAGTTTATCAGGCCATCAACAAGACAACCAAGCCAACATGGTTAGGTTTATCAAGCCATCAAGGAGCTGGGAAAGGCTAAATGCTAAGCTGGTGAGCCCATTGCAGAGATAGGAACACCTACACCAGAACTAGCCTGACTTCTAAGACACCCACACACACCCAACATAAGTAATCAGTCCCTTCTCTGCTATAGAGTCCCTCGGGCCTTGACTTCCCTTCCAGTGCTATTCAGGGGTTGCGGAGAAGAAAGCCAACTCTTTAGCTCTTTATGCGTGGTTTCCAAACACACATGGTTTATCAAGCAAACCAAGCCCCCATCCCTGCTCCCAACACAATCTGAATACCAACCACTGCGTACACGCAGTCACACAAGTGATTCACAGCTTGGGCAAGGTAAAAAACTCCTGAGTCATTCTTAGCCCTATCGTGACCAAACTGACTCCAAAACAACCTATAGCAGTCCCAAAATGTAAAACAGACACAACCAGCAACGCGGGGAAACAACAGTCTGTTCTCAACAATGAAGCCACCGAGAAGACTTACACAAATTGCAATGGGGAAGGAGAATCAGCCTCCCAACCTGTGCGTGAGAGAAATTTATACCAGATCCCAATATACGGATGGAAACACACCAGATACCTCTATGTGGAGAACACGAATGACAGTTGAAACGGCCCCCTCTCCTGGCTGCGTGAGACCAAATAGAAAACTAATTCCTCTGCGTGAGACACAGGGCATTTTTCCTTGCGTGAGGATGGGCATTTTTTATAGCTCCAATCAACTATGCACATCTATCTACAAGTCAGATGCAACAATTTCTTAAAGCGGAGTATTTAGAAACAAATTTACCATCGCGAAAAGGGAAATTGTTATTTCGTAGGAGGAGGATACAATGCTCATGTACCTAAACTCCCTATGCTGGCCTGAAATGTTTGCAATACCATCTTTTTTTTTCTGCTAAATCCTACACAGGATTATTATTGTTCATTTTGTACTTGGATTTGTATCAAACATATTTTTCTCTTTTATAGTTATTACCACATCAGTTATAACAACATATTGGAGTCGTGTTTTTCATGAGATTAGTTTCTTCCATGCCATGCCAAACGATGATGTGATATTCATTGTAAATCCCAATTGGAATTGCTCTCTTTTTGAAAATCAAAGAGACATGTCTAAAATATGATATGACATCCCATGCAAAATTGTAATGTGATTTTAATTGTAAATCCTAGTTGGTATAAATCTCTTTTTAAAAATCAAATAGACATATCTTGTATATGCTATGATATCTCATACTTGGTATTTTGCAAAAGAGTTAAGTTCAATCAAATTGTTATATATTGCGATTTGGAGTATTCTCTATCTTTTGAAAAAGTACAGTATTCCATTGTGTTGTGGTATTAATTCCAGTGTTCTATTTATCAATATATTGTTGTTTGAATGAAATAGTTATAATGTCTTTTTTCATAATAATTATATAAAAATATGACTATTAGCTATGAGCTTGGGGGATATGTTTCCTCTTTCATTTTGAAAGAAGATGGTGGAGGTTTTAGATGTAGCTTGATTAGGAAATAAAATAATGTTGCTCCCTTCCCATTTCAAGTTGATTGCTTATCTTTCTGCAAGTTGTTGTGTGCTTATCTTGTATATGTTATGATATCTCATACTTGGTATTTTGTAAAAGAGTTAAGTTCAATAAACTTGCTATATATTGTGATTTGGAGTAGTCTCTATCTTTTGAGAAATTACAGTGTTCCATTGTGTTGTGGTGTTAATTCCAGTGTTCTATTTATCAATATATTGTTGTTTGAATGAAATAGTTATAATGTCTTTTTTCATAATAATTATATGAAAATATGATTATTAGCTATGAGCTTGGGGGATATGTTTCCTCTTTTAGTTTGAAAGAAGATGGTGGAGGTTTTAGATGTAGCTTGATTAGGAAATGCAATAATGTTGCTCCCTTCCCATTTCAAGTTGATTGCTTATCTTTCTGCAAGTTGTTGTCTACTTATCTTGTATATGCTATGATATCTCATACTTGGTATTTTATAAAAGATTTAAGTTCAATAAACTTGTTATATATTGTGATTTGGAGTATTCTCTATCTTTTGAGAAATTACAGTGTTCCATTGTGTTGTGGTATTAATTCAAGTGTTCTATTTATCAATATATTGTTGTTTGAATGAAATAGGTATAATGTCTTTTTTCATAATAATTATATAAAAATATGATTATTAGCTATGAGCTTGGGGGCTATGTTTCCTCTTTCATTTTGAAAGAAGATGGTGGAGGTTCTAGATGTAGCTTGATTAGGAAATAAAATAATGTTGCTCCCTTCCCATTTCAAGTTGATTGCTTATCTTTCTACAAGTTGTTGTGTGCTTATCTTGTATATGCTATGATATCTCATACTTGGTATTTTGTAAAAGATTTAAGTTCAATAAATTTTTTATATATTGTGATTTGGAGTATTCTCTATCTTTTGAGAAATTGCAGTGTTCCATTGTGTTGTGGTATTAATTCCAGTGTTCTATTTATCAATATATTGTTGTTTGAATGAAATAGTTATAATGTCTTTTTTCATAATAATTATGTAAAAATATGATTATTATCTATGAGCTTGGGGGCTATGTTTCCTCTTTCATTTTGAAAGAAGATGGTGGAGGTTTTAGATGCAACTTGATTAGGAAATGCAATAATGTTGCTTCCTTCCCATTTCAAGTTGATTGCTTATCTTTCTACAAGTTGTTGTCTGATTTTATAGCAAATACTTTTTATATAAGTGTAGCATAATACATGTTCCTTCAATACAAATTATAAATAAATCTTCTACCTAGAATTTTAATGTTTAGAGTGTTTTCACATTTTTAATCTTTCAAGCCTTTTATCCGCCTAGATTTTTTTGAGTTTCTATGAACCTTCTTTTCATGTTTAAATTTCTTGATTAGTCTTCTTGGATATGGTCATGCTTGTTTCTCACTCTCCATATGTTGCTCCTCTCGGCATTCCTTTGCACCTCTTTGCGGAAATCCTACTATTTAAAGCATATAGTCCTCGAGAGCCCCATCCGAGTTTGAAAGGATGGACGCATTTCATGTCTTCTCGTTTAAGTGTCACAGATACTATTTAGTGTTGAGATACACACATTTTATTTGATTTTGGACAATCTATTTGTATTTATTATTTATAATCTATATTGAAATCCTAATACATAGGGTTAGGGTTTTTGTAAATAATGTAAATTTATATTTCCTTTTCAATTACAAATATGAGGAGACATGTACCTTGAAACATGAAATATTAAAGGACAACGCATATATATAAATAAACAATTACTAAACAATAAAATCAATCCTTAATGGTTGTTCCAAAAGAGTTGTATTAGAGCAGCGTTGTGCCAAAAATCCTTTATCTCGTGCATCAGTCATCGATCCTATCCCATCAGTATTGAGATGTGCCCTCTTCCTGTGCCTCTTCTGGCATATTGCTTTGTGTACCCTTAGAAATTATAGGCATTTTTTCTTCCTTTTATATACTTGCACAATGAGATTCCTCATATACCCATAAAGATCCTAAGACTACCCATGTTTCCTAGTAGCCTATACTTGTGTGTTGCATATGAGTTGAGTGTATGGATCTCACCATGTGAATACGTACAAATGGAGGTACCGACACCTCAATACCTGGTGGGTATCACCTATGTGACTAAAGATTGCCTATCAGATTTGATAATACCCAGAAGTGAGGAAGAAGAAACATTCCTACAATATGTGACTCAAGAAATATGTTGTCATTAGATGATGAATGAACTTGAAAATAAGGTACATGTTTGTCATGGATTTAATCTTCAATATTTTACTTGTGTGTAGACTCCTTGGACCCTATTTTACCTGGGTGATCAATATACACTCGATAGGGTAGCATTCAATGCATCTTGTGGTACATATGCACACTAAGAGAACATTAAATGTCACCGTGTGAGGTGCATATTGATGGTTTTTCACCTACGCATAATTATTCATAATAGTTAACTTAAAGTAGAAGCCCAAGAAGTTTCAAGGTGGTGGTGCCCGTAATTATTTATAGAACTCCTACCATTGAAGTACTACAAGTCATGGTATTTTTGTATTTTTGTTAGGTTTCATTCCACTCACTTTTCATATTTCAAAAATCAACTTGGTTAATTATGTTTAAAGAAAATTATATTAATGCTAAATTTTGAAAATGATATCGAAGTATTAATTATTAATTAAGTTTGTATCCATGTGTCCCATTAAAATTGTTATTAGGTTGCTTTTCCAAATATAATATTTTTATAATAATATAAATTTAGCCATAAGAAATTTGAAAGTATGACTAAAAATTAGTCAAAGAAAATAAAATATATAGAAGTCCACACAAGTGAAAGTAAGACTCTAAAGTGGTCAATTAAAATAAGCTATATCTCGAGAACTAAATATCAATATTGGTGTGACATATACCTCTTTAGAATGGGTACAATTGGTATGTAGTTTGTTTCAAAATTAAATATCCACATTGGTGGGACATTTATCTCTTTCGAATGGAACAATTGGTTGTAGTTGGTTAGTGTTTTAAACATTTATGTAACTATTTAAAAAAATGTTGCATGAGAGACATTGAAATTAAGTTATAAGTGAAGATTTTTTTTTGCCTATATCTAAAGTCATGGGTTATTACCAGTAAATATAATATAGATTATTTGTGTGCATTTAATAATAATAATAATAAAAATTAATATAAGTTTATCATAACTTTATCATAGGTCAAAAGGAATCAAATTTCCTGAGATGAAAACATTTTTCTCAAAACTTAAACCAAAAATGATTCACACTTATCTCTCTAGGGGATCCAAAGATAAGATAAACCACTTATTTCAGTTTTTTAGTTTTCCATTTTTGGGTTAAGTCACTTTTTTAACATCTAGATATATAGATGCACCAAATTATTCTTTGCGCTATATCACTATGAATGCACCTAATTACTCTTTGTGGAATGCTCTTTTGGTATCAATGAGATTTAAACAAATTGTTATTATTGTTACTTTATTTTCATTTTTGTAAAACATTATATTTAGTGGATTATCAAAATTATTATAAGTCTATTTTGTAATTGTATTTGATGATGACTATGATAGTTAATGCTTACTTAGACCAACTTTTATTTATACAACCTCAAGTAAGAACAATAAGGAATTACTTTTTTTGACTTAAAGCTTATAAAATTTTACTACAAATTCAAAGCAATTTTTTCAAATCATTAATCTTTCAAATCTTTATATTTATCAAATTAAATATATATTTAATTTTCTTTTATATTTATATATATTTTATATCAATTGTTTTTTTAACTATACGCATCACACATCTCAACCACATAAAAGGTATAAAATGTTTTCAACAGAATAATTACTTTTAGTGTGCTCAAATAAAATCAACTGTTATATAAATATGAAATTCTTAAAATTAAACTTATATTTTTAACTTGATAGGTTCAAATAAGATAACTGTTATATAAATATGAAAATTCTTAAAATTAAACTTGTTTGTCTGTAAGAAAAAAAATAAACACCCAATAAAAATCTACTGTCAAATAAAAAATTACTTGAAATATAACAAAATACAAATCGGCGAATACAAAATATTAATTATTCTACTACGAAATTCATAATAAAATTGCAAGGACTCAGCATTGACTTGATTTTTTTTATGTTATAACAATATGATATGCGATTCCAACCCCCGCATAAAAATTTAAGGTCAAATAAAAAATTACTTGAAATATAACAAAATACAAATCGCGGAATACAAAATATTAATTATTCTACTAAGAAATTCATAATAAAATTGCAAGGACTCAGCATTGACTTCATTTTATTTATTTCGTATGTCATAAGGATATGATATGCGCTTTCGACGATTTTATTCGAAACGATGCCGTAACTTTAATTTGGTAGAATAATAATAAGATGTGCAGGCAGCCGTGCATTTTTACTCGAATGTTGATGGAGAAGGTAAGAGCTATCCATTCAGCTGCAGAGCATTTAATGGAGCTGCAGCAGGCCTGCAGACCGTTGGATCTCAAGGTGTAATTGGATCTCAAGGCGTAACTTTAATTTGGTAGAATAATAATAAGATGTGCAGGCAGCCGTGCATTTTCACTGGAATGCTGATGGAGAAGGCAAGANAGCAGGCCTGCAGACCACCGTTGGATCTCAAGCAGCTTGAGATCCAACGGTCTGCAGGCCTGCTGCAGCTCCATTAAATGCTCTGCAGCTCAATGAATAGCTCTTGCCGATGGAGAAAGGAAGAAAGATTCAGCGAGGACGATGCGATGTCATTAACCGTGACAATGATCTTTGCATAGAGAATGATGCAAATGTTGAGTCTTTGCATAGTAACTTCAAGAAAGTTCTCAGTTTACATTTATTGAGTATATATCCTGTAACAGTGCATTAATTATTGTTGTTACAAGATTATAAAAAGTTACATACTACTTGGATAGACAAGATTATTGTATATAAATACTTGGATAGACAAAAATAAATAATATGGGTATTATAGGGAATGAATGAACCAATTATTTAATTCTTTAAAGTGTGTAGATCATGTTTCAAAGAAAAATAATGTAACTTAAATTGACTGTAACTTCAACTTTACTGTTACCATTCAAATTACGTGAGCATACAATCAAGTTAAAAAATAACTCATAAATGATATGAAGCTTCTTCATATCAAGATAGACTGGACTGAAACATATTTTATATTCTTACTTAAATTGAAAAAATACCCAATGCATTATTGATAAGCCTCATATGTTAAATTTGATCAGAGAGATACCTTAAGATATTCATATTATTTATGGGTTTCTTCTCTTGTCTTCTGCTTGTGACACAACCATTCTTTAAAAACAAATAAAAAATCATTTATAGAGATATAGTTTAAAAGATTGAATATGTAACATGATAGCCATGCAAAGGGAAGTTTTGAGGGTATTTTAAAACCTTATGGAATTCATTTCAAACTCTTTTGCTCCACTCAAGAAACCATGGACACTCCTTTACTTCCTCGTTGAAATCTTGGCAAGGTTTGTTTCTCAAACCCTTTTCATCCTTATTGGAATTTATGCTTTTCTAAAGCCATCCATACCCTTCAGCAATTTCCATGAAGTAATGATGGATTTTATTCAATAACTTAAATAATGAGTAAGATTAATTTGATAATTAATTAATGATGAATGATAAAAAGAACAAGTAACCCGTGGCTAGCCATTCACTTTGTTACTTCATGCACAAATGCTAACCTTAGACTAGTCAATCTAGCCAAAACCACAAGTAACCACTAATAAGAAATCAATTTATTTCTTATGCTTAGAATCAACTTAGTAACTTAACTAAAGTGAAACACAAAATTAACTTTTAGTACTATATACTAAAATTCCGATTGACAACCAAAGAGAGTTATTTAGAAAATATCTTGAAACACATATTGAATCGATGGAATTGTCAGGATGTAGGAAGATTATCTTCCGCTCTTAGAGTTTTATTACAAGAATGACTACCACCCTTCATTAAACAGGAGCATAATCAAAGCCTTGTATGATTGTAAATGCAATTTGAATTTTAGTTGGGATAGTTTAGAAGTGTGAATGACTCAAATAAGTGGAATCTTAGGGAAATGGAAAACATAGTTGTAATGTGACCAACAATTGTTAAATTGTTTATTTATTTTAAATATATATATTTTTAATATTTTGATAAATAAAGTCAAAATAAATGTGAAGACTCAAAACTTAAGCAGCCATAATTTATTGTTGATTAATTAAATAAATGAGAGGACTTAGAACTTAAGTAGCCATTAAAACAATGTTTGATGGCCCACAAGGGGAAATGGAAAATGGAAAAATCTCATGAGTGAGAACTCAAGTGATGCACGAGATGAAACATCTTCTCCAAAATTAGCTTAAGAATCCTTGTGGAGCATTAAAGAGTAGGGTGCTCATAAATGACTAAGTCTTAGGCAAATACTATAAAATAGTATGTCCATCGAATAAACAAGAGGATGGCGATAGATATGGAAATAATCTATTGATGCAAAGAAATGGCGCATTGATCAGAATTTTCCCTTGCGGCTCAACAAACAGGCTCAGGGTTTCTGGAGCAAGTAAGTTTTGGCTACTCTAGGAGTTGGTTGGGAGGAACGACATCTTCAGTTATGTTTTCTCGACAGTGGTGATGGGTTCCTTACTAAAATTCATCTATGACTTTAGTCTTGATAATTACAGTGTGAAACTAGATTATGATTCTAAGTGTATTATAAACTGAGATTATATAATGCATCCAATAGTATTCTTTTTAAGTTGTTTATTATTAATTCTTTCTTTATAAAGTGTTAGTAGTTATTTACTTATCTACAAGAATGTAGAAATCGTAAATTATTTTTCGTGTACAACATACAAGAAATTTAAATTGTAAACATATACAAATCTTCTATAGAATGTCCCAATATTAAGCTAATCAACTATCAATCAAACTCTGCATTCTTTAACAAATATCAGACACAATAGAGAGAACTGAGAGGGCTCGATTTATATACTATAAGGTACAATTAAATAAACTAAATTAAGAAGCTAATTCCAACATCCTAGAGCCGATAGGATTCCCACAAATATTTCCTCTTTGTATAAACAAATATGAATCTAGGGACTAATACAAGCCTATTCTTTAATACAAATATATATATAGAAATAATAGATCTGAAAATAAAGTACTTAGTTAAGATCTAAATGGAACCAAGGAAAAATATTAAACTAAGAAATATGCTATCTAAACATAAATTGACATACAACTACTCGAATCTATTCCAACTTTTAAATATTAAGATAAATATATAGATATGTAGCCAAGTAATTATCTAAGATCTTTACAGATCTAAACAACACATTTAATTTAAGGATCTAAGAATTACAATCACAGTAACTCAAATTGAATCAAGTCCTAGGAACTCACAATGCATTGATCAAATCCATATCTATTATAGCTGATTTTACCACACATGGTTGATCACATATTTATGACCTTCCCTATCCATGTACAGACTCTTTAGATCCCATGGACTCATATTATACTTTGATGTTTCCAAGTTCATCCCTAAAAACACATGTTTATTGTTGTACGCAACTTTTAATCCCATACTCGTGTGTACACGTGACTTTTGACCTCAAACCCGCATACATTGGGATGTGTGCATAAATCCAAATATTTTTGGATTTTTCCTTCATGTGTGTCTGAACCACTTGACTCTTGGCCTTCCATATGCCTCGAGATCGCTCAGATTTGACCCTCCATTACCCCTTTGGAGTGTTATATAAGGCACCCATTGGATACATTGAGGAGGAGGAATTGAAGAGCAACAAAACTATAGTCCATTGTTGTTATAGCTTGCATATACTTGAGTCTGCATCCCTTTGTCCCTTTGGAGCACTTTGTGTTCTTCCCAAGTTTGGATTTGCTTGTGAGCTTGCTTTCGAGAGATGGAGGATTGAGGTGGTGGAGGAATCAGTTTCTTCGGTTCGCAAAAGTGCCTACATAGGTTGTCACTTGTGTAATCTCTGATTTAATTAATAGAAATATCTTTTCCTATCCAATAATGTGCATTTGAATGAATATTGAATCCATGGATATGTTTAATTGCTTATACATTGTTGATTATATATGCTAGAGTAGATCTAACACCATATTATATAGCATGCTTGTCTTGTTTGCTGTTGTTGAGAGAAAATTGCTAGCGCAACAGAGATTGAAAAAATCTCAACAGGGATCTACTTCAACTGTCTGGAATAAGGTATGATTCGAGATACTTTAGTGTTAGATGTTTAGTTTCTCTTGCATATTGGGAAGGGATTGATTACTCGTGTCTAGCTGTATGTTGTGTTACACCCAAAGCCATAGGAAGTTTCTCTCCATAACAAAATTGGTGACCATACTAGGGATGTTCCTAGTTGTTTCTCTTTGGGGGTTTTCGGTATTCAATGTACTTGAATTGTTCTGATTGCTCTGTTTCCGTGTCGAGTCTGGGGACATGTTTTCCCAGTAGGGTCCTGAAGGAGTAAATTTTGTCTCATCTTGTATCTTTGCCTTATTTTTCTTCATTTTTCTTCTTGTACATGAGTTTAGCTTTCACAGTCATGTATACATGTGGGTTTTCCTTGAATAGTCACATATGTACGCTGGTTTACTGAGAATAGTCGTGTATTCCTGGATTTTGAGCCTTATTGGGAGGGTTAAGTAATGCTGGGTGATTTTGGATGATTCTTGAGTCTTCTTGGATGCTTTTGGAGTCTGTATACACCCTCTGCTTTTGACTAGAGGCTGTTTTTAGTTTGAATTTGGGAATTTTTTTGTCATTCATTTTCTACTGTTTTGTTTTGAGATTAGTGCATTAGGTCTCTTTTACCTTGGTTCTTTGCTTGGCATCTATTTGTGAGTGGTTGTAGAGTCTGAGGGTTGTAGAGTCATCTTTTTTTCTTTTATATCTCATTTAATTTAAAAATAAATAAATAAATTGTTTTTTACATAGTTATGCATGGCTTGCATTTTTCATTAGCATGGTACTTGCATTAGGTTTGCTTGGTGAACAATAGTCATATTTTCATATAGAAATGATTGCACTTACATTTGAAGGAAACATTTTTCACTTCACGTAGTAGCATACCCTGTTTTTCATTCTACACGGTACATTTGCATTGATTGTTAGGTGTAAATTTTACTTCATGTTGTGTCATAACACCATAAGTTGCACGACCATTACTCTTTGAGTAATTACAGCCAAATAAAATCAACGCATAAAAAAATTAAATACACTTTTTCTTTTCTAGGGTGCATCAATAAGATTAGGTTTTAGGGTCTTGGAATAGTTCATTGTAAGTTAATTCTCCAAGACCACTAAACAAAACAATTAGGTGTCTATCTAGGTGAGAGTATGAAACTCTTGGTATAATTAGTGTTTCTCGGAATGCTCCTCTTACACGAGAGTTAAGCACGAGGTAGTGCATGCGATTGTGACTGGGATGACCCTTGGTTACTTTTTGTGAGCATTGGAGATATTTCCAGGACTATATCCGTATCTGGGGTCCTTTGAGGTATTGAATGGTGCACCCATGGGTTATCAGTTGTGCTTTCAGGATTCGGGCTTTGCTGCCCTACCCATACAGTCAATCCCACCTGTGACTATCCTCCTGAGCATTGCTTATATTGAGGTGACCTTAGTTGCCTTACCTAGGTTATCGAGGGGGTATTTGCAGGGGTTATTCTACAGGTGTCTTGGCTAGGTAGGGGTCGGATAGCATAGTCGCTATATGAGTTGAAGATGAGGGCCAATATAATTGGTTATGAACCTCCGCTTGTTGTGCATGGGAGTCTCAAGCCTCTCCTAGGCAAGACATACCTGCTTCATTAAGGAGCTCACTTATCCTACCCTTGGTTTGCTTGTTGTTTGGCTTTAGATTTTCTTAGGTGTATGTTGTCACTAGTACAAAAGCATGGATTTTTCCACGGAGGTTTTCCATGTTTCTTACTTTTTGGTGTAAAATTCGATGTAACAAGAATGAGGCGTCGTTGTATCCATGCCTAGCCATCACTATATCCACGCCGGGACTCTTAGTCGTCGATGTATCCATGCCTAAAGCCTTGGACGTCGTTGTATCCACGCCTGACCGTCGCTATAGCGACGGCACCGTCTTTTGTTGGATTTTTACAACAGTCAAGTTGACCTATTGGCTAGGTTTAAATGTTGTCGTCAAAGTTGATCAAGATCAAAACTAGAAGTTGGAAAGGGATAACACTCCAATTTGAAACATAAGTAGCCATTAATGTCAAGATAAGGGTCACAACCCTAGTTGTACAATTCTCATGGTTTGAAATGAAACACATTCAACCAAATGTAGCTCAGTGAATTATTAGGAAGAAAATTAAAATATCTTAACTTCATATAAGCAAAAAATGTCCAAATCTATTTAGTAAAGAGGAGGTGTTCAATACCCTCTACCGAGGTTCAAATCCCTTACAAACATGTTTTTATCCTTGTGGGCCATCTCACTCATGCAATCAAATGATTTCATGCAGTTGGGTCCAAGTATTGAAAATATTAGGTGAATATAGTAGAATAGATAACCCCCCATATGTGGCTTCTTTATAAAATGGATCCTTTTAGAGTGTTGTAATCCAATTACATTCATTGTAATACTCCCATAATGGGTAAGGACATGCTCGTCTGAAAATTATAGTAACAAATGTCCAAAGCATGAAACATGGTTCTTATTATTCTAACTATATATTTTCCATAAGGGTCCAATCGGCCCCTAATATTCTAGGTCACCACCTTGATTGAGATTGGTATGGGGATGGATTCCATGTTAGCATCTTCTAAACCGTTTATGAATCCACAAAGGGAGTTAAACATATTTGAAGTCAATAAGATCTTTAAGAGGTGTGTAAACTATAATGCAGAGTGTAAACATTTGGTTTCCTTTGAGAATTATCAACATCTAAGTTGTCATAAGAGTTCCAAAAGGGTGGAGAAGAGTGAACCTCGTATCCATACCATAAGAGGAGGCTCTTTGGGAGGAGTAATCAAGATCCTTAACTTAGGGTTGTTTGATATGTAAAGTATTGTGGATATTCCATTACATAACTCATCACAAGTCAAAAGTCACATAGGGCGCGGAACCAAAAGTCACATAGGGCGCGGAACCTATAAATGCCATACCTGCCAAGGATTCACCTTTTAGCATAATATCGTGAGAAGGCTGTCTATTTGGCCTTCCTAATGGAAAAAAAGATCGCACAGCTCAACTCACTGCAGAGCCAGGGGTCGTATAGATCCATAACTTTCCCCACACATATTGATATTGTATGCACAGTTTGCTCAAATTAACCACAGTACTGGATTTCGAGCAAATTGCAATTTCTAGGATAGAATGTCTTTTGCTGATTTGGGTGTACCACTGCCTGTGATAAATTTCTGTTCACCCACTCATGAGTTTGTGGGCATTAAACCTCCAGATCTGATGGTGCAGGAAAGGAAGGAAAATAGCACCCGGTGATTAGCGTTTTCGTAAGGAAATTATGTCTATGAAGAAGGGATGGAGG
The DNA here is from genome assembly GCA_001517045.1 of Pseudotsuga menziesii. NCBI lineage: Eukaryota > Viridiplantae > Streptophyta > Pinopsida > Pinales > Pinaceae > Pseudotsuga > Pseudotsuga menziesii. The sequence goes on along the minus strand of LPNX010073550.1, from coordinate 1,109,769 downwards.
AAATTTGGAGTTGCAGTTGTGGGTTTGGTGCTGCTATCCATGCTCGTTCCATTGGTATTCTTGCTTGGACTCTATAGTGGATTTCAAAGTAGTAAGTTCATCTGAACCCATTTCATTTTTTATTTGACTTGATGCCCCCTTCTCACAGACTGTTGTGTATGGGGAATCTAGATTTGGAGTACTTTGGCTAGGGCTGGGGCACTTACAGGTTTTTATGAAGCCCATTTGTGGAATTTGTGGTGGGTGTTTTTCATTTTATTCAATGGGCATTTGGTGTATACCTAGATCCTTGCATGGCACCCAAAAAAGAGGCAGTCTGAAATTACAGAGTTACAAACCAAATTCTTGAGCGAAACATCCAAGCACAATATTTAAGATTAAAAGTTTGGTGGATGATTATTTAACTGGCTTCTAGAAATGTCCTATCGTCGATTTATAGGATGCATTCATAAAGACAGGTCAAAGAATCCAATTACTACTCTAGCAAAGAAATGGGTTGCCAGATATGGTGCTCTGAGGAGATTTTTGACAGGAATAAAATAAATAACCATGAAGTTCTTTGAAAGCCAGCATTTCATTACTTCAGAAACTACTGATGGCTCATATCCAGAACAACTCATGGCATTTTAGAAGTGAAAAGGAAATAACCCTTGATACTCTATGGAAAGATTGAAACACACAAACTTCCTACAATAAGGCAGTGGAGGATGAGTGATGTCCTTATTTGCTTCCAGCAAACTCACAAATATGTAAGGAGTACAAGCAGTTATTGCAAGAGAAGCATGCCGCACAGGTGCTCTTGGTGGATGGCAATGTCCATTATGCTGAGACTAATATAATATACAACAAGACGAAGCTAAAGAATAAGAGACTGAAAAACAATAATCCCACTACATCAAGAAGCAGTAACCAGTGCCACAAAAATTCTAATGCTTTGTCACACTCACATGTCGACTTTTTTTGTTTTCCTTGGAACTGTGTGGAAAATGTTTTTTATTATTAAGGTTATCCTTGTCTTACAATTGATATCTGTAATTGGGTTGAACTTTATTCTAGATAGAAATTGACATTTCATACAGAGTTATAGTACTCTTTCGATGTTAAAAAATGTCATATATCTAAGTTTGCAACTCTAGTGAAAACTGAATAGATAGTTAGTAAAAACTGTCAGAATCACTGATTTGTAATTTTTATTCATGAAATATCCTGCCAAGAGGTCTTTTAGTGAATTGATTAAACTCCTCATCGGCATTTTATTTTCTGCTACCATTTTGCTGCTCTGGAAATTAAGAGTGTTGTTTATTACATCACTCCATACTTCATTCTTGCATTCAAGGGAAAAATGGAAATTTTTTGCAGATGGTCAAAAATATGGAAGTAAGAAACCTTGACATTCTGTGATGTGGTAAAAAATATTCTTTATGCCTTGTTTTTTGTACAGGGGGTAATGAACAAATCCTCAAGTTGCAGGGCGTCATGATTGGGCCATTTTGTATTGTGGGTCCTGCAACAAAGCTTGGAAATTGTTGCCAGTTGCATCCTGGATGTCATATCCGTGGAAACACAGAGTTAGGAAAAGGATGTGTGTTACTCACGTGGGTTACCCATAGGATCCATGCACTCCTATTGCATAAATTTTATTTAGGAGAAAGATATGAAGCATTCTAGCTATTCTACAGTACACAAATTTATGAAATTTGGAAGCGTTTGCCAATGCTTGTTCATTTTTGTAGATTGTTTCCAAAACAATGGATATCAGTAAGGTTTTTTGTCTATATGATTGATTTGTTTTGTTGCAATTTTGTCAAACAGTGGTGCAGTTGTTGGTTCTGATCTACCAGGACGTACTATTCTTGGAAACAACAATTTTATTGGGTACCATGCAGTTGTTGGAGTAAAATGTCAAGATATGAAATACCGAGTAAGAATTATATTGCAGGCTGTTTTTTTAAATATCATACTTTATTTTGTACTTTTCCATCGAAAATGGTAAGAACAGGGGATCTCAATCTATGTTTGTTTTCTTATTCTGCTTGGTATTATATTGAAAAGGAGGGCCTTACCACATTGTAATTTTGTTATGATTTTTTTGGTTGACTTGTAAATTTGTTTTCTGGATGCCTCACACAAGTTAGAGTCATATGAACTATGGTTTGCAAATTGTACCTTACTCACTATTTGAGTTGCTTTGTATATATTCTTGGTCTTGGCTAAGATCATATATATAGTGATCAGCTTAACGCATGACAGGGGTGTAGTATGCTGCCAATTTTATTAAAAGTAACATCTGGTGGGAAGAAGGTAATCATATGTTAGCTTTATAAGAGTATTATCAATACTGAAGTATAAAAATCACAGCATCTAATGTCTGTGATTACAGAAGGATGCAAATCTTTTAGGAATTTTTTTTGTCATCTAGACCTATGAATAATGGGGTTTTACCGGCAGAAAAAATATTCTAGAAATGGTATTACAAATTTAGAAGGTCTGTTAAATGTTTGAAACCTAAAAATTTATGGAGAGGAAGTCAGCTTAAGGCTTGAATAGTTACTAAAGTCTTACATCACATGACATTGGGACATGGGGATAGGGCATACATATATTCCTCAAAACAGGATACATAAGATGAGTGTGCACACATGCATGTGCACACATGCACACACATATTTAAAGTAAAATAATATTAAAATTACAAAAGCAAAATATAGACAAAGATGTAAATTTTGGGAACATACAGAAAATACTAAATAGAACTACGTCATGATCAAACACACTCTTTGACACATTTGCACAGTTTTTGAGACTGGCCTTCTTAGCTCAGGCTATTCTCTAGATTACATCATCAGGCCATTGTGGCTTACATAGTAGTTGAGGAGACAATGTGCTCCACTGATTCTAATGCAGATAAGAATCCTTTGCATTGGGTGTTTTGCAAGTGATCCAGGTAGCTCCCTATAACATGAGTGTTTGTTCTTCTCTTTTTAACTCTCACACTTGACCGGTCTCCACTTTGTTGTCTAGGGTTTACCTCTTAGGCATTTTATATTGTTAATTTGCGTTGGTATTCCTACTCATTTAGATTCTAGATTTTTTGCAGATGGCATAGGCACTCCTACATGGGCTTTGTAACTTGATGTACTTTGGTCATTTGTAGACATTAATATATTTTCTTTCTTTCTTTGAGCCTTGTTTCTGAGATTTGAGAAAAGTAAACTTCAGTGTAGTTGTGTTTTCATGTCCAAGACAGTTGGGATAATGGATGTAGTCCGATATTTATCCTCATTGGTTTACTTGGTGATTTCTTCTCTGAATTGTTTTCCCTTAAAATGTATAATTTCATTTGTTAGAAATTACTTTCTCATTTCATAGATAGCATTGGGTGACTTTTGAAAGTGGTTGATTGGCACTGAAGCTTCTAATTGCACAGGATGGTGATGATTGCTTCCTCTATATTGGAGACAACAATGACATCAGGGAACATGCAAAGA